>JANAVB010009599.1:28685838-29065855 GCA_029216955.1 Iris pallida
ATGACATCTTGCTCATTGGAAACAATGTGAAGGTATTATCTGATGTAAGGGTATGGTTATCCAAACAGTTTGATATGAAGGACTTGGGAGAAGTAGGTCACATCCTTGGGATCAAAGTTCTACGAGATCGCAAGAAAAGGATGTTGGGCTTATCCCAAGCTTCCTATATCGATACTGTACTAACTCATTTTAGTATGCAAAATTCTAAAAAGGTTTCTTACCTTTTAGACATAGAATTGCTCTATCAAAGGAGCAGTGTCTGAGGACACCTAAAGAGATAGAGAACATGAAGGCAGTTCCTTATGCTTCAGCAGTAGGAAGCTTAATGTATGCAATGCTATGTACGAGACCAGACATCTGGTTTGCCGTAGGCATGGTCAGCAGATATCAGTCTAACCCAGGACAAGAGCACTGGACTGCCGTAAAGCATATTTTGAAGTACCTGAAAAGGACTAAAGAGTATATGCTAGTTTACCAGGTAGATAGTTTAGTTCCCTTGGGGTACACAGACTCAGATTTTCAGTCAGATAGGGATTCCAGGAAATCTACCTCTGGTTATGTATTTACTTTGGGAGGTGGAGCCATTGTGTGGAGGAGTATCAAGCAAAAATGTATTGCTGATTCCACCATGGAAGTCGAGTATGTGGCAGCCTCTGAGGCAGCCAAAGAAGCGGTTTGGCTCAGAAATTTTCTGTTGGACTTGGATGTGGTACCTAGTTTGCCTAAGTCTATTACACTTTATTGTGATAATAGTGGTGCAGTTGCAAACTCGAAGGAACCACGAGCCCATAAGACAGGCAAACACATTGAGCGCAAGTACCACCGGATACGAGATTTCATAGAGAAAGGAAAAGTGCTGTGATCAAGATAGCATCAGCCGACAACCTAGCTGATCCCTTTACAAAGAGCTTACCAGCTAAGGCTTTTGACAGTCATGTTGAGGGAGTGGGAGTCAGATGTGTAGCAGCATGGCTTTAAGTATAAATGGGAGATTTGTAACAGTATACTGAAACAATGCTTTGAGTATAAGTGGAAGATTGTTAGGGTTATATACTAAAAGCATCACTTTTGTAGTAATCTTATTTCCTTAAATTTTGAATGAGAATCATATGGGCAAATGTTTTCATATTGTATTTATTGCAAGTGTTAATGCAAATGTCTGATATTCTATATTGTAGATAATATGGTATGTGGTGTCACACAGAAGATCATATTATCAGTTTCCTATGGATATAAATAGTTCACAACCTAGATGGACTTGGACAATCTATTGAAAAGGTTGTAGTGTAATCTGGTATTAGTCTATCTTGACTATAGGTTTACACTAGTACACTTTGTGTGTATTGAACAGGACCACTTGAGGTTGTTCTCTTTGTACTGACTATAAGAGAACAAACACCTCGGTTATTATGGATGCTTGTACTCTTAATCCGGATATAACAACGGACATGTATATGCAATGTGCATTACTTTGACTCATAAAAGAGTGAGATTCATTATGGATCAACAACCTCTTTGAATTGGGTAATAACATTGTATGTATGATGGACTGTTGATTATAAATAGAATCCATGTCCCGATACATCGGGTTGATGATGTCCTCTTAATGATCTCATAAGGATTGTCATGTAAACCCTGCAGGTGAATTATATCCGACATGACAAATAAAGTTGAACGGTACTACTTAAGGATAAAAGATGTCGAATCAATATAGTTGTCAGTAACTTAATTTGATCGACGGACATACGATATCTTATCATGGGAAGCCAAACGAGCATATAATAAAAGGAGCCCACAAACATAATTTGGAATTAGGGAGGTAGTGCAACAATAGCTCATTAGTGGACCGAGCTATTGTTAATGGGCCTGGATTGTGTGTTCGGGCTGAACACGGGATATCCAGATCCGTTAGGAGGCCTAACCCTAATTTCTTCTCATGGTCCCTGCCATAGCCTATATATCCTCTATTCTCTGGCCGCCAGATTACTAATTAGAAATCTAAAATTTTCTCTAAATTCGTGATTTACGTAAGGAGAGAAAGTAAGTGCTTCCAAGGAGAAGAAAAGGTTGGAAGATCGTCGCCCACACGACGTCCAAATCGAGGAAGGAATACGTGCAGAAGATCTTGGGGTCGTCCGCTCGAGATTGCCAGAAATTACTTTCTCCTTTCCGCCGCAGGTATAATTCGTAAATCCTAGTTTCCGCCTATGAAGGGTTAGAAACATATTTGATCTGTTTAACTTTTTATCGATCAATACGCACACAAAGGAAGGGCCTGGGAATCCCTAGTTCCATCAATTGGTTTACATTTCCTTACGTATCTATCTCGATATGTCGTATCTACTTCGATAACGTAAGGGTCAACTTTGAATCCGTTTCAATGTCAACTTAACTCGCATCGCATACATCCAAGTTCGCAATGAACTTTTCCATACGCATCGACTCGTTCTCCGATTTGCCGCAACCGCTATATTTCGATCGCGTAACTGAGTTACCGATTATCCAACATCGAACCCTCAAGTCATACGATCTCGCACTCTAAGTTTCGCGTGTTTTCAGTCGTACTCAAATGAGTTTTGCCGTAATATAACCAACTATTTCTTAGGCACGATTTGTCACGTCAACCAACTCTTCACCGAAGTCGTACATCGTGCGATTCGATTACAATTTGTATCGCCCAAAATTTCTATCGAAATCGTAAGTCGTGCGATTCGATTCGTCTCGCCCAACATTTCTATCGAAATCGCAAGCCATGCGATTCGATTTGCCTCGCCCAATATTTCAATCGGGATCGCAAGTCGTATGATTTGATTATAATTTTTATCGCCCAACATTTCACCGAGCTCGTAAGTCGTGCGATTTAATTTCAATGTTTTGAGTTTCCTATCGTCGATCCGATTGTTGCCTCAAGGCATAATCGTTTTGCTAGTTTCCGTTATTCGATCGACACATAAATTTTAAATCGACGTATCATTCAATATTACAAGTCCCGCCTTACCGTTCTAACCGACCATCGAAGAACACTTGCATCAATATGTCGTCGTACAAATTCTCATTCGAGACTCGGTGCTATCCCGTCCATTGCGGACAAACCTTCCGCTATTGTCATAATACGTCGATGCAATTCATCGTACAAATGGTATTACATATACCACTCGGAATGAGCCAATTATTGCATCGGTGGTATGCCATATACCACCCAGAAATCAAGTTACTTCCGTTGCAACGTACTCTTTACGAACAAACGATCTCTTCCGACTCACGATTTCTGCAGTGATCGTACTTGATCACAACCGTAACTCTGATTAATCAAAATCCGACGCAACTCGGCCAATGCATTAATTTGTCGACACAAGCTCGGTGCGCAACCGAACCGATTTTGTTTTTCGATTTATAACTTTTGTTTTCTTCCGTTACATCTTGTGTAAAAATTCATTCTCGATATCCGTTGCACTTCGTGCAGCGATTACTTTGATACGCATTACACCACGTGCAATAATTTTACTTTTGACATGCGTTGTACTACGTGCAACATTTTACTTTCAATATGTATTGCACATCGTGCAACGATTTATTTCTGATATTTACTGTACCTCGTACAACGATTTACTCCCGATGTTTAAAGTCAATACCCGAATTCGTTCAACACATTTGATATTTGACTTATCACTTTTCATCGCAACGCACATTTGAAATCAATATGTGAATTCGTTTGACACATTCTATATCAACTTTCATTTTGTTTTCAATGCATCATTTACAATCAACGTGTGGCAATTGCTGCAGCAACATTCTACGACTTTTATTGTATCGATGCAACCAATATTTCTCGTATCGTTCGTTGCAAACAACGAATATCTCAAATTACAATTCATGACGTGTTGCATCCACAACAACATATCCTTGAATAAATATCTCGCAACTTATTGCACTTGCAGCAACAAACCTTTTTCGACTTTTCCAGTAATACCACGTAATTTCCAAAACAACACGCGGCAAAATTACATGATTTGTATTAGACTTATTGTATGGAACATCCAGTATGGCATCGAGTAGAGTTAAGAATGATTTCGATTGGTGGTGGGCAACTCTTTGGAATTGAAACAAGCAAACGTTCAGAGGAATTGAGCCTAGAGCTCTGATACCAATTTGTCACGCCCCGACACGGAATCACCCGAATCTTCGTCCTCGCATGGGACGTGATGCCGCACGAGCCTGGAGTTGCGTTCGTGCAAGGCAAGATAAAAAGTTCTCAAATGGTTAAATTTGAGTTGAACATTAACAACAAAAGGAAAACAGAGTATACGAAATGATTCTCTTTATTGATATTCGATATCAGATTACAAAGGCTTTCGATAGCCCAACAAAATTTGCCGGATTGGCTACAACACTCAAGTTCTCTCTTGCCCACAAAGGATTTCATCGTTCCATATATCATGCCTTTTATATCTCGGCCGCATCAATCATGTTGCATATCCGAGCGTCAATACGATCGCACGCTTCAATACGCTTCGGCATTCCAAGCCTCAACGTGTTTCAGACCAATCCCTAAACCTGCTAGCAATCTAGTAGGGGATTAGTACTTTCGTCCTCGTTGTACTGATCAAAAACCTACTTAACAAACCGATATTTAGTATTGTATTGATTCATGCAAACATACCATTTAGTTCTCTTTCTATGTTCTTCCTTAGGATGAGTTCATGGCATATTTGAAGACTATAAAGCATGGCAAGCATGTTATTCAATTCGGATAAGTAAACAGGTAAGCAATCTCGTATTTGATTCGTGGCGCGACTTAGCAATATCAACGCACTCGCCCTTGCACCGACGCAAGGTGATTATGCATATCCGTTTTCCCTGTCATGTTATAAGTGCCCTCTATTCGGATCCATCCATGCAGGATATACGTATACCTTGCACTTCTAAACCCATCGCCCGTAACTATATGAAGGTCACTAGCTTTTCGAGCTAGAATGGACTTATATTTATCAAATCAAAATATAAGACGATGTTAACTCCGTGCGGTTGCTAACCAACCTCAGAGGCCACCGAAATAATCGCAGCAAGTGGCTTATCACATTCACCAGACGGTCGCTACCCATCTAAATGAAGTGCACCAACAATACCGTAAACGAATCCCTCCTAGGCCGAACAGTCCTAGCGTCCTGGTGTGCCACGTTCGAGGGAATATCCATGCACGGGATTTTATTTCTTTAAGTCCATTTGACCATGCAACGAATCTTATCCTTTATACAACCAATCAAGTTCGCTTATCTCTATTTCAATTGGCACAACGCCCGAATGTCCTCAACGAACGCCCGAAGGCCCCAAACATTTCGAAGGCACCATGTCGCATTATCATCTCGTATTTCTTCCGTTAACTTTCAATGGTCTTACATTTCATACTTTGTTTCATTGTTCAATGGCATCATGCCTCAACTCAATGCTCGTCAACTGAACGACTCGAAGGTCTCGAACACTTTTCGAGGTATCATGTCATATCCGACAGTTCTGCCACATTCATGCCACAACTGTATTCTCTCGTAACGAAGCCATCTTTTATTATCTCGTGTACGTAGGCACGTTTTGACACATTTATCATCTATCCTTCGCGTCGTGCACTTGCTGCACGCGTCGAAGCCGTATTTCCATGCTTTAGTATTCAATATCCGTGGCTTGCGCGCTAGGGCGCTGGCCTATTGTCTTTCAATGTTCTAGCCGTTCTAACTCGTACGCGAAGGCATGGTATGGTTCGTGCACTAAGGCACTCACCGAGTATAGTTATCCCATGTTCTTGCGGCTTGCGCACCGAGGCGCTCGCCTTTGCAATATTCAATATTCCATAGCGACTTGTACGTCTGCCGTATAATTTCTTTCAATTGTTCTATCTAGTGTTTGACATGCACTACGTTTATCTCTCTGTCGAGCCACGCCTGTGGCATTGATAGGTTAACTCAGCATTCAATGATATATATTTTACTTAAGCATGACGGAGTAGGAAAGAGAGTCAATGTCCCCCCATCTTGAATCAATGCGCCTTGTCGTTTCGCCGAACCGATACGGCTCGATTTTATAACTCCATTGCATGGGCAACTCTCCTAACTTAGCCATTCGACCACTTCGTGCTTCATCGAATTATACGTCCGATTTGGGCTTACCGTACCAACGCCTCAGTCCATCGTAAGGCGATGATTTGCTTTCGCGGACCCCTTCCTGAATAAGGCAAAAGATCGACCTCTAACATTTCAGCGTAAACGTATATCCTGCGCATAAAACCAACTAAAATCAATACTTGCATCGATTCGAACTTGCGCCTTGGTCAATTCGATTTCTTAGAATCTTCGAGCCGTCTCAACGCACTTATCCTTCGAGGCAACGCGACGCTTCGCATCGATTCACTCAATGCATTCTTTGGGACAAGGCAACTCTTCGCATAGACTTAGTTCGATGCATTGCTCGGGACAACTTAACACTTTGTATCGATTCGCATCGATACGCAATCGAGTCAATGCAACTCTTCGAGTCAACGACTCAGCATAATGCACCGTGCGAAGCTGGGCATTACATACTACTGATAAAGCTAAGCAAAAGGAGACGTAATTTGACAAGTCTCTGAAGGCACCAACTCCCGAAGGCATGAATCGGCCTTACAACTTTGATATACTGGCACAGCTGGCTAATACACCTGCCAAGTTGACTTTGTTCGATCTACTGCAACTCTCCAAAGAGACACCTAAAGCTTTAAGTGAGGCATTACTACATGCCGATTCTTATCTCGCTGAAATCAATGCCCCCGCTGAAGATCTAGTCTCTTGTCCTCACTGCCATAGCATTATGGAAGTGGTGCCAAATATCACCTTGTCATAAGAGGACATGCTAGTCAAAAACAATCGTCATGATAGACCTATGTACTATACAGGGTACATCGGGGCAATTAAGATGGATCAGATGCATATCGATCCAGGTTCCTCCCTGAGCATCATCCCTAGAAGTTTATTCCAAATTTTAGGGATCCCTTTGCACAAACTATCTGCAAACAATACAACATCATGGCTTTCAATGCTGGAAGAAGCCATCCGCTGGACAAGATCCGCCTCAAGTGCCAGATTGATGATCTTCGAACAGAGGTTTCTTGCTATGTAATCGACGCCAATGTGTCCTAAAACGTCTTGTTGGGACGTTCGTGGGTACACGAGAACATGATCGTTCCTTCTACCCTTCACCAGTGCTTCAAGTACGTCAATGGTGATGGCATCGTGAAGACGGAGTTTGCCGATGTCGATCCTTTTAAGGGTATTGAAGCCTACTATAGAGATTCGGTACTTTATCAATCTCAGCCTCCCAAGGATGACGGCAACGAAGCTGACGATGAAGCTGAAGTCAATTCATCTGCCAGTGACGGTCCCCTGGTTATCCGAGTTAAAGGACGTACTACTCCAAAAAGTACTCCAAAGTCTCTCACAATTGGGGTCAAAAAAAGAATCCTGATATTGTCAAACCATTGACCATCACTCTCCGCAAAATGACTCGGGTGGAGCCTGCTGAAGTCCGTCCTTCCAATCCTAATGAGTTACCCTACATGGTGAAGTTGACCAAGTTTGTGGCTCCTGTTCCGGACAATGATCCCCTTAATGAGTATATCAATACTCAAAATAATGTACCTTCAGTGGATGATGTTATCCCTGAGAAAGAACTTGCATATTTTCTAAGTAAAGATTTATCTTTGAATTACTCCGATGTCTACCAATCTATAAACCAGTACTTAGATACATTATATTCCCTAGAGCATGGCATAGGACCATATCTCTGTATACTGGTCACGATGTCTCGTCTGCGGGAAAAAGACTGGCCATAAGATATCCACTACTTCATAATTCCAGCTAGAATGAAGGGTGAAGAATTAATCATCTTTGTCACGCCCCAGAACCAGAATACTGGAGAGCGGGGACAGACATAGCCAGCTACGTATATTGAAATGGAAGACCACCTCGATATACGGTCACGGCTGTCTAGAAACATGAGAGTTTACTACAAGCCAACTGTCTCTTATGGTCAAGCCTATTGTCTCAATCTCAAGCAAGTAATATAATTACAAGATGTTTGACCACCAAATATACAATAAAAGGCATCCCAAATATTACATATCAGCTGATCATGAAGCTAGTCGTACAAAATGCGAGGACTAGCAAGAGTTTAAGTCATACATGATCAACCCTAGGATTTGTCAATCAGTTTACAGCCCGTAGGCAGACAGTAAGTAAAATGCATCGAGCTAACATGTGCTCGTCGGCTAAACGCCTCAAAAGAATAACTTTACAATAGAGTGAGCAAACAAAAGAGAAAACCCACTCGTAGCCCGGGTTCCTTCTAGTCGCCACCATTGGGCTGGAAGCTTGGTAGATCCTCGGAGCTGCTCCGAAATCTGGCCACACAAAACCAGCTGGGTCAACCCCAGAAAGAGCAAGTGCCACAAGGGGGCCACGAAATAAGAACAAAAGCCAGCAATCAGCACAAGAAAATCTAATATTAAAACTAGAACTTACGAAAACATGGCAGGATGATATACGACGAGATAACCATGGGACTATTCCGATAGCTAGGTTACAACCCGTAAAAAATCTTTGGTCGAATAATTGGCGAAAGAAAGTTCATTCTGGACTTTACTACTCCCAATCGCAACATTGAAGCTGACTATAATTCTAGAAAAATGCAACTTTACCGATATAGTTGGCAGGCCAAGAATATCATCCAGAACATAGGATATGATAAAAAGCGACCAGGGACTAAACTACGGTCAAGGACGACGATTGCCAATACGTCACTTTGCTCCTCTCGGCAAACCCGAGAACTATTATCAACAAAATGGTATTAGTTTGGATTATGTTACTCCTCCAACAACTCCTGAAGGATCAGATTGAAGTGGATTGTTGTTCTCATTCTTCTGATTCCTGCCTCTGGGATTCAGACTCCAGCATTAGAGACAGGTATAAAGCAACTTTGTCCGTCAACATGGTGTCAGTTGACCAAATTATAGAATATGTCCAATCAATCAAGCTCGAACAATCGGCTCAAAAGATGGATACCAGGTGGGAGTTACGTTTCGAACAACGTGAACCACCTACTGAAGACAAAGTCGTCCAAGTTAATTTAGGAGATGAATCATCTCTTAAACCAATCTTTATCAGCAAAAGTCTGTCTGGTGAAGAACGACAATCTCTTATACAGCTTATAAGAGAATATATTGATGTCTTTGCATGGAGCTATGAAGACATGCCAGGCTTGGACCCTAAAGTTGCTATGCACTGCCTAAATATCTCGTCTAAAGCTAAGCCAGTGAAACAACAGCAACGACGGTTCGAACAGATATCATGGAGGCCATCGAGAGTGAAGTCAAGAAGCTTATTTCAAGTAGTTTCATTCGCGAAGAACAACACCTGGACTGGGTCGCTAACATTGTTTCGGCCATAAAAAAGAACAGTAAAGTTCGAGTCTGTATGGATTACCGTAATTTGAACTCTGCATGCCCAAAATATGAGTTCTCTCTACCGATCACCGACATAATGATCGACAATACTTGCGACTTCGAGCGGATGTCCTTCATGGATGGGTTTTAGGATACAACCAGATCAAGATATTCTTCGATGATGAGAAATACACATCTTTTCGAACATCGTTGGGGGTATACTGCTATACGGTGATGCCCTTCGGGTTAAAAAATACAGGGGCGATATACCAGCGAGCTATGAACATAATTTTTTACGATCATTTATGAAAAACAATAGAATGCTACGTAGACGATATCGCAGTTAAAAGTTATCTCAAGGGCAACCACCTCCAAGAATTGAGAACGGTGTTCGAACTAATGCGTGCACACCAACTCAAGATGAATCCAACCAAGTCTTTTCTGGGAGTCTCCAGCGGCAAGTTCCTTGGTTTTGTTATCACTTCAAAGGGTATACATCTTGACCCGGAGAAAGTGAAAGCCATCATCGATATGCATCCTCCAAGAAATCTTAAAGAGCTACGCGACTTCAAAGAAGGCTAGCCTACATCAGACGATTTATTTCAAATATTTTTAGAATGTGTCAACCGTTTACTCAGCTCATGAAGAAAGGAGTATCTTTCGTTTGGACTGAACAATATCAATGTGCATTTGACGACATCAAGAAGTATCTCACAAGCCTCCCAGTATTGGTGGCTCCGATAATTGGAAAGCCTTTCTTGTTATACGTCCGCGCTATGGATCTTTCTTGGTGCCCTATTATTCAGAAGAATGAAGGCGGCATGAACAGGCAATCTACTACCTCAGTCGCACGATAATGGGTGTCGAGCACAGATACACACCTGTAAAAAGGAATGTCTCATACTGGTATTTGCTATCCAGAAGACACGTCACTATGTGTCTGGGAAGACTATCCACATCATATCTAAATCAATCCTCTCAGAATACTCATGACTAAACCGGGTTCTCTTAAATTCTGTTTAGCTACATGGGCAATATTATTGACTTCATATGATATGTTGTTCGTCCCTCAGAAGGTAGTAAAAGGACAAGCATTAGTTGATTTCTTAGCAGCTCATCTGGTGCCAGAATCTTCCAAACTCTACGATGAAATCTCGGATGAAGTAGTAGAGTCTAACACCGTAACTGAAGAAATCCCCATTTGGCGAATGTTCTTTGACGGTGCATCAAGAACTAGACCTAAAGAAATATTATGGCCGGAGTTGCATCGTGCTGGTGTCACCCGACCATCTGGTTATACACTGTGCATATTCTCTCGTGGAACCTTGCACCAACAATGTGGCCGAATATAACACCCTACTGAACGGCCTTCAATTGGCAAAACAACTAGGAGTTGACTATCTAGAAGCTTACGACGATTCTAAGCTAATAATTAGTCAGGTCGCGAGGGATTATGAAGTTCGTCACGAAGATCTCATCCTATATCACAAAGCGACAATCGAATTGGTTTTCTACCTTCTGGATTCTTCATCGAACAAGTGCCTCGATTACAGAATATAGAAGCAGATACTTTAGCCGGTCTTGCTCCTTCCATGACCATTCTGTTAATACTCAGCATTCGATCACAGTGTCTGGTCGAGAGTTATGTGTGAAAGATGCCTTGCTATTCATCACAGTTCTGCAACAGAAATAAATGTCGATGTTAAAGACTAGAGATTTCCTTTCATAGACTACGCTGTCTACGGAATCCTTCCTGAGGACACAAAGGAAGCATTGTCTGTCCAAAAGCAATCCCATATTTATTATGATATAGCTACCAAAATGCTGTAACGACGCTCTTACGACGGGCTACTGTTACGATGTTTATCAGACACAAAAGCCAAACATGCACTCGTGAGGCTCACGACAGAATTTGTGCTGCACATCAACCAGGCCCTAAGTTACAAGATTGCCTCAAACGAATGGGTTATTATTGGTCCACGATGATAGCAGATGCTGTTGGATATGCAAAGAAGTGTAGGGCTTGTCAGTTCTACGCCGATTACATTCATCAATCTTCGGAGTTTCTACACCGACGTGGCATTGGCCTTTTGAAGCTGGGGTATGGATGTCATCGGCCCAATCAGCCCGCCATCCTCCAGAGGACATCGGTTTATCCTAGATATAACCGACTATTTCTCTAAATGGGCGGAAGCTATACCGCTCATCGAAGTAAAGACGTCAAACGTGATCAGTTTTGTCAAACATCACGTTATCTACCGCTTTGGCCTACCTCACAGGATCATCCATGATAATGGTCTACAATTCGCGAGCCATGCATTCTATCGGTTCTACGATAAGAATCGAATTCAGAATGTAGCCTTACTGCTTATAATCCAGCGACTAATGGATTAGCTGAAGCCTTCAATAGGACTATCATCAACTTTCCAAGAAGTTCGTGTCTTCAAACAAGCGCGATTGGAATGAGAAGCTCGACAAATGTCTCTGGGCCTATCGTACAACGATCGGACTCCAAAGCAGTACGCCATTCTATCTGGTTTATGGAGTGAAGTCGTTCTTCCCATAGAAATCCAGATTCCCTCTGTTCGAGTAGCCTTAGCCAGTAAGTTGACTGTCGAAGAAAGTTACCGTCTGCGACTACAAGAGATGGAAGCGCTAGACAAAAATGCTTATTAGCTCAACAGCGTATTGAGCTATACCAAGTACGCCTTTCTAGAGCCTTTAATAAAAAGGTGAACAAAAGAATCTTTCAAGTTGGTGATCTGGTCTTAGCAGTGAGAAGACCGATGGTCATGACGCACAAGACAAAAAGAAAATTCCAGCCTAAATGGGAAGGTCCTTTCATTATAGAATTAGTGTATTCTAATGGTACGTATCGACTAACCAAGTCTGATGGTGACTTGCTCATGATGCCGATCAACGGCAAGTTTCTGAAAAATATTATGTGTAATCTTCATGTACAACGTTCACATATACCCTGTTTTAATCATGTAAATGTACAGTGTAATGATTATGTGATTCAAAAATTATCTAACTATTATCTATATTTCAAGAGTCTTGAATACGTCATGGATATAGGTCTTCTAAAAAGATTCCCCAGTGGAATTATCTTCGTTTTGGACTCTGCCCAAACTTGGTCTTAAAACAGTCACATCCATATTACCTCTGAACTGTTTTTCGATAATTATTTCCCCAGTGGGATAATTAAGAAATGTTTTGCCACGTCTACATAACCTCTGAGCAAAATATTCATCAAAGATAATTACGTCCATATTACCTCTGAATTATCTACTCCTACCTAATGTTATATATCCATCCACGTCCATATTACCTCTGGTCAGATATAGAACATCCTCTGCTACAGCGTCCTTATTACCTCTGCTAGCAGTTTCTTTCAACTTATTACCTATCGAAAATCTTGAACATAATACAGATAATAAGTCCACATCAAATTTCCAGCAGAATACCTACCGAAAATATTCTTTCGTCAAAGATAATCACGTCCATATGTCTTTGCGGATGAGATTTATGCCTTGGTTACTGCATTTTACAGCTTACGTATATGTACTATACGGCTGGCATGTCTACGTTTCTAGTCCTACGTATTTTGGGACTGGGGCGTTACATTTTTGTGGTGGCCCATGCAGGTCAAGTTTGCCGTTTCGATTACATGACTGTACCGAACGGGCCTGCAGTATAGGATTAGAGTTTAGAATCTCATTCACCTACTTGACATTCTTCCTTGATTTCAAATTTCGAACTCTCGTTCGACTTCCTTGATTTGCATCTTGCTTGACTCCTTCTACCATAAATTTTTAGTTTCGTGTTTAGTAAGATGACCACACTAGTATATGCCCATAGGTTAAACACATGGCTAGATGGATTGCATTGACAATTAATATGCATAGAGATTTTATTTGAGTTATAAAGGCAGTTATTTTCTTAGAAATATGATCTTATGGATTAGTTAATTCCAAGTTGGGTAGTAGCATATTACCGCTTCCAAAAGATAGTTGGAAATTTTAATTTTGATATTACAAGGTGGTATACACAAAGAGGATAGCTAGATCGAGAAAACAAATTTATGTTTTATGATTTTTTGGAAATTGTGAAATAGTCTATGATTTTTTGGATATGAAACCGATTTGGAAAACATCTTTAAATTATGACACATGATTTACGATTAAGTTCAATTGGATTGAATATGTTAAAGTATATCTTGAATTTATTAAAGTGTTTTAAATTATAAGTTATGATATTGTAACTACTAGAGAATATGAAGGGTTTACGATTTACGGTTTATTAGAGAGCTTGAGGTTTTAAATTGATTCTACGATTTACGAATTATAAGTATTTAATTTGAGCTTGAAGAGATAATGGTAAAAATTTTGTTTGAAATATTTTTGGAAGATAAAATCGACTTTGAAGGAAAAATTTAAATATTTAAAATTTGCTCATATGATTTATGATATATAAAGTTATTTAGATTTCGAGTTTAAAGCCTTGATTATGGATATTTAAATTTTGGTAAAAAAAATTCACTTTTGTAGAGTAGTTGTGACTTATTGGAAGCTAGATATACACATTTGAAGGATATAGAATTAAAATTGGAGTTATTTAAACGTTCCATTTTGTAGTATGAATTTCGACGGATAAACTTATTAAATGTGGAGTTTAAGATTTGGAAAAAAAAGGGTTATTATTCAAGTTGCGATATGCAAGAGTTGTTTCGAGATCGACTAGAGATTTAAAACTGTGATTAAAGTTGACAGTCTAAGATAATTGAAATTTTGGTGAAGTATCTTGGAAATTTTATTGAAAAACTTTCGAGGAACTTGAAATTTTAGATTAAATCATATTGGTAGAAGACCAAGAAGCAAGTAAGGTCACCCTAGCGAGATAGAAGTATTCCACATTAGATTGCCACGCCACCTATGATTATGATATTGTATATACACAAGTACAGTTAGTCATCGACCAAACTGATGAACATATCTTTGACTTACTCGACCTTCCCTCAAACCTAGATCCTTATTCGTGACCCTCTAAATTGTTTGAAACTTAGAAATGATTAGAATCATTCCCTTGACCATACCCTTATCTATGAGACTATTTTCCCTCTAAAACTGTGTCTCTAACTTATTTTACCTTGACCTACGAGATTCATAATTATCTTTATTTCGTGCTTTCATCTTTTATTTTTGTGCATTAATTAGTACCTTATGAAAACCCACTTTTATTTTGATCATTTGGCGTTCCCACTTTTTATTTTGATCATTTGGCGTTCCCTATCGTGACTTCAATATTTGGAGCATAACACTAGACTTTTTCTTCCAAAAAATTTTACATGCAAGACCTAGACGAGCTCACCTTCATGTAGGTATATCATGTCCCACTAAAATACGTCCCTTGTACTCTATTTTTATGGTACGACTTTCGGGCCATAAAGACTCAACCATAACCCCTACCATGGTACCGATATGGACTCCAGCTCGACTCAATTTTTTTGACCTAATATGTGATTGCGATATATTAAATGCTTAACTTTGCATTTATCTTGACTGCTCAACCCTTGTCATTTATTTTCATGTCTTATCTCGATTCACTTAGA
This sequence comes from Iris pallida, assembly GCA_029216955.1. Lineage (NCBI taxonomy): Eukaryota > Viridiplantae > Streptophyta > Magnoliopsida > Asparagales > Iridaceae > Iris > Iris pallida. The sequence continues at coordinate 28,700,913 of JANAVB010009599.1, forward strand.
CACATAACACCTTTTACTCTTCATGCAATATTAGCAACACTTACTTTTCTCCCTCCAATTAAATTGCTTACTCATATTTCACTATGATTTCTCCATTGTTTACACAACCTTGTTCCTTGTTTGATTCCCTTATGCGAAATAAAAATTTGATCATGACAATCTTTGGTTAATAGAGGTTAGATTGGAGAACCCCACACATGGATAAATAATGTAGTTGATTAAGATAATTACAAGATTACGAGGTACAGATGGGACATAATAAGTGTGCGATAAATCCAAATATATGAAGTAAGGAGTGATATTATGTTTTGATGAAACACTCGAGGATAAATAGACTTCGCGAATTTTAAATTTGTTTTGAGGTAACTACATATCAAGTGAAAATTTGAAAGTGTTGGTGGTTTAAGAACCAAATTTATATATTAAATTTATGGATGCAAATTTTTGATAAGGACAATGTTGATGTTGCCTTCGATAACATATAGTGTTATGATGATATTAGCTTTCAAGGATGACCAATTGTTGAAGAAAGAAACCTTTACATTTTTGATTAAGTTCTAAGATGAATATGAATATGAAGTTAAGATGAGTTTCATTTCTACCATCAAAAAGATGAGTTGTTGAATTCAAATTTTCAAGAGAGAGACTAATAAATATTTTAGAAATTTTTTTCTTTTTTCATTGGGATTTAGTTATGAAATATGTTGTTAGTTTTCGGAATTTATCAAACATTGAAGACGGACTTTATATATCTTGGTACCTAAGGATGCACGGTATATTGACCAACAAATACAAATCGTAGTAAGGAGATTTTAACTTTTACTTGGGCCAATTGGTTGAAGGTTTGGAATTATAATTTTAGAGGAAAATTTTAACTTGGGAAGATATATATAAAGTGAGCTAGTATAATGGGGATTATGGAATTCAAATTTGAGACTATTTGAAATTTTATAACGAGATAGAGAAATTTAGAATACAATTATAATCATATTAGTTTTTGGTAAAGGCACGAAAGAAATTATTGGAAAGAACGATTTATGATAAGAGAGATTACACAAATATTGATGATATTAAAGGATTAAGAGTTTATTACCAGCTTATGAGGTTGCCCCTTTTAAAGTTAGTGTTAGGGTGATCGAGCTTAGTCATTGATTGGTTGTCATATACATGATCGTATCGAATTTTCTGTTCTAGTCACTCAAATGACATATTGCCATTGAATTGTCGCTCGCCTCATCGTCGAACATTTTGTTTGCATTCTCGTCCCAAGAAGATCTCGTAAATCTATTCGAATAAACCTGTTCCATCCCCTTCGCCCTACCTACCCTAATTTTTCCTAAATTTCGAGGACGAAATTCTTTTAAGTTGGGTAGGATGTAAACCCCCTAAATTTCTACTACAATTTTTTTAATATTTTTATACTTCGTATTTACACATTGCATACGAGTTCGCATTTTTGCGTAGCATGCGAGATTTGCATTTCGTATTACTCGACAAGTGCGAATATGTGTCGCTACATATTTTAGAAAAATATATTTATTATAAATTTTATTTTAATAGGAAAGTACATTTTCAAAAAAATAGGATAAATAATTTCTTTTGTATAAAAGAGTTGTTTTGGTCGTCGTTTAAAAATAAGTAGTAATTTGAAAATTTTGGTTTATATGAAATTTCCAAATGTTTTTGCGAAAGGTGAAATTTGTTTATTAATAAATTTTTTATTTATAAAAGCTAGTTTATAATTAATATTTAAAGTATTTATCATGATTTTGAAATTAATTATTACTATTTATTTAAATACAAAAATGATATTTGGGATTTTGTTTGAATTAAAATTTGATTAAATATGGTAATTTAAATTAGAAAAAGATTTTATTGACTTTATTTAAAATGTTTTAAATTAAGTATGGAATTTATTTAGATTGGATTTGATTGGATTAAATTATTTTTAAATCAATTTGAATTAATAGAGGATTTATCTAATTGGGATTTAAATCCTCCCAATCCCTATCCAACTAGGAATTCCCACCTCCTATAAAAGGAGAGGTACTCCTCCAGAAATTCTACCATCCACAGATGTGCATCGTGTCTGTGTCCATCGTTCTTATTCCATATTATACAAGTACATCAATTCCTATGTCGGACACATCCCCGACACAATCAAAACCTAAACCTATGACCTCCATGTCCGCAGCGAACGAGCCACCACCATCGCCCCGCAATACCAACAAACCCAACACCATCTATTTCCACCGTTCCGACTCCACCCCGACCCCTGACTTCACCACTGCCATCACCAAACCCGCGGCAGCCCCGCCTTCACCGTGCCCATCCCGAACTCCCGTCACCGACACCACCACCAGTTCAAATGCCCCACCACCATCACCCATAGACGAAGAAGAAGAAGAAGAACTCGTACCTAATCCCGCAGCCGTCGTGCGCATGCCGTGTCCGTCGGCCGAGTCCGACGCATCCTCTCCCTCCCGTGCCGACTTTCGTGCCAAGCCGGCGTCGCCCGACCACCGCGGTCCCTAGATCCGACTTCTGCTGTCTGCGGAGCTCGCCGCGCCACCAGGAGACCTCCGTCCTTCCATCACTTTCCGGCCGTCGCCTCCACGAATCTCGCCGTCGCCGTCTACTGGCGAGCAGCGCCGCGCCACCGTGGGCAGTCCCAGATCCGGCGCTCCCGACCGCTCGAGAACCCGCACCTTCCGTCGCTGTTAAGCCGTGCCACCACGAAACGGCGTCGACCTCGTCTTCCCCTCACCCGACGCCGCCTCCTCTACTACATCAGACTGCGACACCCGAGGTACGGAACCTTCGCGCCACTCTGGCCATCGCCGCCCTTCACGCGCTGATGTCCGCCCTCACTCGAGCGCCGCCACCTCGGTTCCTCCACGCCGAGATGGATCTGGAGACACACCTTCCGTACTGCCGCCATAGCGTGGTCAAGACCCATTCACCTAATGCTGCAGGCCGACCGCACCACCCCGAGCCGTCCGCCGGCCACCCGTCGGAGCCGCTCCGGTAAAATCCCCTTCCCCCCTCTCTCTCTCTCTTACTCTGTATCGATTTAGGGGGGGAGGTCTGTAATAAGGGTTTTATTAATATTATTATTGTTATTATTATTATTAGATTACTGTTATTTATTATATTATTATTATATATACTGTTAATATTATTATTATTTTATTATTATTATATTATTATTATTATTTTCAGTTTTATTGCTAGAAATTTTATTATGGGTATTATTATATATTATACTAGTAGTATTATATTGTATCAAGAATTGCATTATTTTAGGAATTCTAGAAATATATTTTTTAACTTTCAAGGATAGTTCGTTTTTAAAAGACTTTATTTTGATAAACGTAGAATTTCAGTCCACATGCTATTTTATTACTTTTCGAGATGTCTCCTAAAATATTTTTAACTAATAGGAAAGGTACTTTTCAAAATTATCAATGATTTCTAGTATTAATATTTACCTAAATTATTTTTACTAATAAAAATATAGCTTTCAAACTAGAAAAATATATTTTAATGAACTTAGATTTTTTTCTAAAAATGTATTCTTGAGTTTCATGTATTTGTGTAAATATTTTCTAATAAAATTAGTCTTCAAAACAATAAGGAAAAATTCTAAAACTAGTATAAATATTTAGTTACTCCTAAATTCCTCCTATTTTCGTCGTTGATCATAACTAATCACATGTTCCTATTCTCTCGCGATTTTGGACCATTGCGTCGACCATGGCTAGTGGACTACTGGGATATCAGAGAACACCGCACCATACCAGGTGACACACCAGGCAAGATACCTTGCCATTATACTGTTTATATTCAGTCTGCATTGTTATTACATATCACTGTTCATGTATTTCCAGTTCTTACAATTCCTGAATTACTATTTGTTCGGTGATATTAGCTTACTTTGTTATTACCCTTTGGTTGCACATGAACCTAGAGTTAAGGGACTACCGTCTGTAGTGTATCGCATATACCTTGACACAGTTGTACCACGAGGATGTGTGAGATGAGTAGCATGTAGAGGTTCTTGCGTGTGGGCTGATCCTCCATGCGCATGCGTTAGGGCTAACTGCTAATAGAGGCGTGTTAGGAGACTTAGCAGTTAGTAGAGGTACATGGTCGTGGATGCGACTTGATAGGTACATTGGGTGGGGAGAACATTACCTGACGTATGGGCTTCTATGCACTTCCCTTATTACCTGTGCGCTCCGTCGGAAACGCAGGCTCCAGGTGCCCTCTGACGTTTTTCAGAGCGTTACGGACATAGCCCCTTGTACATGATGCCCTCTGACGATCTTCGGACGTTACGGACGTAGGCCCCTGGTGCCCTATATGGGGACTATGCCGATCCCATTTACAGTCAGGGCTCATGCGTCGAAGGATTGTTTCTCAAACTACATGATCACTTTAGTATGGTTAGATTACCTTATTTATGTCTTGTCACTTTCTTTGATTGTGGCATATTATATATTCAGTATTCATATGGCATGTTTATTGTATCTTGTTACTTCCCTCTGAGGACCTGGTTATCTCGCAGGTGTGTGTTCTTGTCTTTCGCAGGTGTTCTAGCCATGGCCACGATTGACACTATTTCTTCGAGGATGATTGCGCTTTGATCGTCTTCGCTTCGCCCGCCAAACTCATTTTATTTTCCATGTATTTTTCCTTACTTGTTAGTAGTGGATTTGTCTCCGCCCAATTGTTGTATACATGACAAATTCAAAGTTTTTTTTATATCATTATTTATTTACGGATGAGATTTAGTGCCTTGCTTACTGCATTTTACAGCTTACGTATGTACTATATGGCTGGCATGTCTACGTTCCTAGTCCTACGTATTTTGGGATTGGGGCATTACAGGTGACATAGCAGAATACAGTTTCAATCACATCTAAGGTAGAATACGATAAGATAGATAGATATAAACGAATCCACATAAGAGATACAATAGATAGAAGTCTAAGTGTCTATAATAACATCTCCATAAACATCCAGATAAAACAAACTCCCATATATATAATAATGTATCAATGAGAAAGACAAGGTAAGAGTCTAAGCTAGCAGTCTAAACCACTGATGGTAGATCCTCTACTGCAAGTGGGTCCAAGTCACAAGTGTTGTCTATAGCTACACCATAATAGGTAGACACCAGAGCCATCCTCGTCCTCTGTAATATTTTTAACATGTCTAGTCAGGACAGGAGCGAGCACAATACATCTCAACAAATCATAACATGTTAGGAAATATAAACATGCTAGAGAGTAAGATACATGAACTGTAAGAAAATGTACACGAAAACAAGAGAGATATCTGTAAACTGGAAATATACATGATAAGTAAGAACTGTAAGTAACTAGTAATTCAGAGCAAAGATGGTTATGTAAACGGTACGATGTTGTACACGAGTAATCTATAGTGGTTCAACAATTTAGATTGATCACATAACCACTTCTATTCTCCCGTCCCCAATCAATACACAAGGATCCAGTCAAGTTATGTTATAGCACACGAAGTATAGTTGTACATGATGATCATGTGAACACATGCGAGTACATGATTTCACATAATTTGCACACGAATAACACGAAAACAAAGAGTACACGATGCCCATGATAAAGTACATGAACACGAAATACCCGATGTATCCGCTAAGGGAATAACATCGTATGAAAAGAGCATATAGTACCAATCCGTGATAATGTGTCAGTATCAAGTAAAGTAATCTAAAGCAGAAATATAATCCTAAACAAGATATGAAATGATCAGAGAATGTACTCGCTTGGTATCCTGAATATCTGAAGAGAATATACTGTCCGAGAAGTGGTGTTTGGCTCCTATCGAACAGTACAAGTCACTACATGTCCAAAATAGTATAATAGACTGCTACGATACATCTACATGATGTTCGGGGTCAATTAGGCTAAATCAACCCTTGGTTAACTCTAGTCAACTACACTAGTAAACTAGGTCAACTAGGTCAAGCCTAACCCAAACAAGTCTCACTAAGCCTAGCCATGTTTATCCTAGCATCCACACACAATACAAGGCCACACAAGTCATCAACACACATTTCATATATATATATATATATATATATATATATATATATATATATATATATATATATATATATATATATTCAATGTATATAGGCACACACACACACACACATATATATATAGGAAATCACGTATGGGTATATGCCTACATACTATATATCCACTTGTTAATCGTACACACATATTACATGTATACATATATTAGAAAGATAAATGGATGTCACATGTATAGGTTAAATAGTGTGTGTACAAGAATTTGTAGGTGTATAGTGTCATGGCAAGGGGTTAAAGTGTATGTGTGTGTTAAGACCAAAGTAGAGTGTTAACAAGTGGTTAGTGTGATGGTTCTTAGTCAAGACAGTTAACAAGTGAAGTGTATCAAATATATGTGCATGCAATTTGTGTGTGTGAGTGTACTTGTAAATAAGTGTCAAGTAGTGTGTGTGAATATATGGTACATATGAGGGTGAAAACAGGAAAACAGTTTTCAGTTCTTAGTGTGTATGGTACATAGAAAATAGTGTAGTATGGATAATGTGTGTAACAGTCACAGGTTTGTGTGAGTGTAGCATGATGTGTACAGGAATATGAATTCACTGAAATGTGTCTCAGTTTTGTAATGTGTGTGTGGCATATAATCATGTGTGTGATACATGATAAAAGTGTGTGTGAATGAAAGTTAGGAGATAGGGTTCTCAGATTTTATAGTAGTGAAATGTGTGAACATTTGTGTGTATTGTCAATAGGAAAAAAGTGTGAAATGATTCAATGTAAAAACAGTGTGATAGTAAAATAGGAACAGCTATTATTAGAAATTCAGTGATGTGTAATCTCAGGAATGGCAGTGTGTAATGGTATTACAGGAAGGGTGTGTAATGATCTCAGGTTTTATAAATTGTGTGTGACAGATTTTAGGAACAATGTTCTCGGGAATAGTAGGGTCATGAATTTGTGAACCAGTGCAATGTGTCAATGTTGTTCAGGATTCTAGATAGGGAGTGTGTAAATATGTAGGGTGTAGTGTGTAAAAATCAGGTTAACATGACAGTGTAGATAGGTTAGTGGAATGTGTGATACATGCATTAGCTGTAGGAGGTTGTGTGTAGTAGTGATGACAGTGTGTTAACAGAATAGAGTGTTGTATACAATGTGAATTCTCAGGAATTTAGTTCTCAGATTAGCATGGTACAAATGACAGATAACAGTGAATCGGAAACAGATTTCAGTTTAGGTAGTGTGTGTGTGGATGTGTGTAATGGAGAACAATGTGTGTCGAGTGAGCAGTAGCTAGGTTAGTGTGTCAAAATCAGTTTGTGTGTGTATAAACTAACAGGAAATCAATAGAGTAATGGGTGTAATGTATATTAAGGTGTATATAATCTCAGGAAATGATTCTCAGGATAAATGACAGTTTACATAACAGTGCACACATTCAACCCATTTCGAAACCCAATTACCAAACACAAATCATAACCCAACATTTATACAAATCTAATACATGTGTAAATAACTAAGCCTGGTAATTAAACATCATAATTTAGTTAAAGTATAATTAAAACTATGAAAATAGAATCAGGAAATACAGTGTATCAGTAGAATAGGGGAAATTGCAAATCGACATTTAAAAACATGTCAATATGACAAATTAATGGTTGATAAACAAGGACACACATGTGAACGTGTCCCTCGAGTCAACTCGTGTCTAGGTAACAGAATATGCGTGTCAATTAGCCACGAACACTCACAGACACGATCATGTACAGAGCAGTCTCGTACGGCGAGTCCATGAGCTCGTGGACACGACACAGTGCACCAAGTGTCACGTGCACAAGCCTACATGTTCGCCTAGGGTAGGGCTACCTCACTGACACCCTGCCCTGTGTCCACAACGTGTATCGTGTCGTGTCCAGCCACGTATCAGTGGCCAAAATAGCGTGTGCTGCCTGCGTGCGACTAGTGCGGGTCGAATATCGAGTCCGACACAACACGACTCGACTCGAGGCTTGGGGGCTGACATGTCAGTCAGTGCCCTCTTCTTGACACCAAAAATCAGACCACCACATGTCCTGTACACGCGAGCACTAGGCCCCGAGTAGCAGGACAGTGCACGTGTGTCAGTACAGCGTATTCGTGTCCTCGTATGGACACGACACGACTCCAAAACAACAGACCAAGGACACGAATATGAAGACAAACCCTAGATATAGGAATTCATTCAAAAACATTTTCAAAAATAGCAAAAAAAGTTGGTTGTGGCATTTCAACAAACACCTAGTCTAGAAAATAGATACGTGTCCGATACAGACACGAAACCTAATGCAAATGACACCAAACTTTTACTATAGCTAGGGGACACCTAGATCTAGGCTACATGCAATAAAAACAGAATTGAAATGTAATTTGAAGAGTTTACCTATAGGTTGCAAGGATCAAGAAAAAGCCCAAAATCAAACGGTTCCCGTTGCTAGCCAAATCCTCCAAATTGCTCTAAAACTGAAATTACTCCTCATAATTAGCAAGTATAGGTTGATTAGAATCATATGCAAAAATTTGGGTCAAAAAGGATTAAAAATGGATTTAATAGGAATTTAGGAAGTTGGAGATTTACCTTTCCTTCTAAAAAAGTTGGTTGAGCACAAAAGAGGCAAGAACAAGGAAATGAGACATTAAATAGGGGGAAACCTATGTGTGGCCGGCCATGTGTGGGTTGGTTAGGGTTAGGGCTCAAGTTATGGGCTATGGGCTTAATTACATAAATTATGAAAATTAAAATCACAAGTCACAAGTCATGAACCTATTCTTAATTCTCCTATTTCAAACTTGGTTCTAAATGACTAGAAAAAAGGTTAACTTAAGTTAGACTAGGGTCACACCATTGCCTACTAAGTCACCATAGATAGGGTTAGCTTCTAGGTCAATCTTCAAAGTCTAATAAGTCAAACTCAAAGAAATCAATCACCAATTCAATAAATTAAAATAAAATTCAAAAATTCACCAAACAACCAAAATACCCTCAAGCTAAAATATGATAGTGACAAATCTACCCTCCTTAAAATAATTTTGTCCTCGAAATTAAAAGGCGAAACTAAACTGATGAGAAGGATAGACAATCATACCTCAAGGTCCAAAAAGATAAGGGTATCACTCGCAATTTTGTCCTCGAAATTAAAAGGCAAAACTAAACTGATGAGAAGGATAGACAATCATACCTCAAGGTCCAAAACGATAAGGGTATCGCTCGCGCATCTCATCTCCCGCTCCCAGGTAGACTCTCCTGGAGAATGATGCCTCCATGCGACGCGAACCAAGTGTATCACCTGGTTTCTCAGTACCTTCTCTCGGCGATCCAAAATCTCCACAGGCTGCTCTGGATAACTGAGAGTAGGTCCCAGCTCAATCTCCGAACGGTCAAGTACATGGCTAGGGTCAGCCACATATCGTCTCAACTGTGATACGTGGAATACGTTATGGACACCCACTAGTGCAGGTGTCAAGTCTAGCCTCTATGCCACGTCACCGACTCTTCCGCTGATCACGAAAGGTCCGATGAAGCACGGGCTAAGCTTTCCACCTCCACAAAACGTATGGTACCACGAGTCAGAGATATCCTCAGAAAAACTATATCTCCAACCTAATTACAAAAGGTCTTTAAGTAAATAATCAAACATGATCAATAACACAACAATAACAGCTTCTAATCCTATCCAGTCAACTAGGTCAAACATAGTCAAGGGTCAATCACTAGTCAATTTCTCAACATCCAAGTACTTGGTCATCAACTGGAACTTCTTAGGGTTTACCTATGCTAGGTATCTAGGTGTTGGCAACTAGAGATTAGCAAAAAGAAAAACTCTATAATAGACTAACTCTTAACTTTCCAATCTTATCAAGTCATCCATAACTAAATACCTATAAGCTAAGCAAAATCCCAAATACCACATACATAAGCTCAAGAACAACAATCCATCACATACATCTAAGTATCATCTATATATATAACTGATCATCAAAGGGTTAAAGTAGACTAAACTTATAAGGGACTGAACAAATGTTTGGAAATTAGGCTAAGGATGAATAGTCTGAAACATCAATATAGGCAAAAGGGAATGATGCTAAGGAGACTGAATTTATAAGCAAAAAGACAGGACATTAGGGTCCACTTATAAAGTTAAAGTGAAAGGAAACTCTCATGGTGACTAAAACATGCCTTTAGATCAACCTGGCCTCTCCTCTCTATTTGGAATGAACTAACTACATGCAGGACAATGGTCTGAAAGAAATGAACCAACTGGTGTACAGGGAATGCAATAGGCAGTATACTGTAATGAGTGCAGGCTATATGCCAATAAAAATATATTCATATATATACAAGCTATATATTTAACTCTCATCACCTCAACCCTACTCAAAGTCTAATAACACAAACTCCCTACCACATGCCTATCACTCAAAGAAGGGGTCAGATACTGTAGGGTGTGTTGGGACAGAATAGTAGTGTGCATGGCTGCACATGATACAGAACAAATCATATGTAGGACAATGATATAGGACACATACATATGGAAAATTGAACCAATACCCAGGTAGAGGCTTTTGGATGACTGAACCAACAATAAAGAAGGTTTTGGACATGTATCTTGACAGGGCTAAACGGTATCATCTGTATCTAATACAATGAAAGAGGAAAAGAATAAATGATCAAGGGAGAACTCTTATTAACAACCCACCTTATATCCCCAATGTATACAACTGTCCTAAATGGACTGAACAATCATGCCCATAAAAGTTTAAACTCCACCGTAGGGCAGGTACTGCAGAATGAAGGGTATTGCAAGGCTATCAATAAAGTAAAATGCTAAGAGATAGTATGTCACCATGTACAGAAGGTAAGGATGAGTACAGACCTCTAATATGCATGATACTAACTCTCCATATATGCAGAATATAAGGGGTTGATGGTTATATTAGTGAGTCAATAATTGGGGTCTGAACAATGGTCCAGTGAAATCTATAATGCAATATGGTAGGTAAAATATTGAGTGCAGTGAACAACTTGTACAAGTATGAACCAAGGGAACATGGTCTCTAATGAAGGGTCTGCATACTGCCTATAAATGTTGATCAAACATGACTGAACTCAACACAAAAAGAACTTAACTAAAATAGAAAACTGGACCAAATATAGGCTAAACAACATGTTAATACCCTATATAACAATGATCTATAGATACCAACCAACCCATATCCATATGCCAATATCATCTGCAATCTATATATATATATGGACCTCTCAGTCTTAGGTGAAACTACAACTACACTCAAGGACAGGCTCTGGTCATGGGTGCCTTACTGGAAAGGATAAGGGAAAATAATAAATAAACATCAAGGCTGTAAGGCATACTAACATTCTATATAAAAACTGGTAGGTCAGGGGAATCATCTATAATGGGTTATTATTCTAATACCAATGCTAACTATCATCTCTAGGGTACAGACACTCTACAAGTCATCATATCATTACACTATGTAGAACTGCATATGAATAAGCTATACAAAACTAAAATATCCCTACTCCTAAGTTATTTGATAATGGAATACAATTTTATAACAACAGAAGGGTATAATAGAGATGATATGTTTAAAAAAAATTTCTCAAGATACAATCTTATAATCATATGCGTCTGTCCAAAATATGTTACTCAGAGTCCTCGCCATGCCATAAGCAAGGCTACGATAAACGATAGATTCTATACCTGGGGAATGCACCTCTACAATCATGTCGTCTAGAATTCTCGCTATGTCGTCTAGTATAGCTACAAGAAATTCCAATCTCATAACCAATATACGTACATCCGAAGTCAGGTCTCTATGTTTCCTCTACGCTAGCTAATATGGCTGCGATAAACTACAGGTTCCATAATCAAGTAGACATTTTACTATCCCTGTTATTCCCGTCAACATATGTTATCAGAAAATATCATAACTCAGACCATAAAATTCATCTCGATAGGAAAACCAAAGTCAACAACGATCCATCAAAAATCAAATTCAATAATCAAGGAGTGAGAGCGAACAAAACAAGGAAAGGATTTCAATTTGAAGTTTAAAGATTCTTAAGGGTCATCCCAGGAATTGTCAAGAATCCTAACTGTGATTGAGTACCTTTAAAATATATCCTAATCCTACAGCAGCCTGTAGTGATACTCTAGTTCGAATACCACTACATTAACTCGACCTGCATGGCTACCACTAAAAATGAGTCACGACCCGCACCCTAAAGTAAGGGCACAAGAAGTGGGTACGTCCAGCCTACGTCGCAGTGTCAGTGGTAGAACACTGTCCTAGGTCAATCATCTAACAATATAAGATACCTGTACAGGATATACACTCCGAATGGAGGTGACATAGTAGAATACAGTCTCAATCACATCTAAAATAGAATACGATAAGATAGATAAAACGAATCCACACAAGAGATACAATAGATAGAAGTCTAAGTGTCTATGATAACATCTCCACAAACATCCAGAAAATAAACTCCCAATATATACAATAATATATCAATGAAAAAATAAAGTAAGAGTCTAAGCTAGCAGTCTAAACCACTGGTGGCAGATCCTCTACTGTAAGTGGGTCCAAGTCAAGTGTTGTCTATAGCTACACCATAATAGGTAGACACCAGAGCCATCCTCGTCCTCTATAATATTTTTAACAGGTCCAGTCAGGACAGGAGCGAGCACAATACATCTCAACAAATCATAACAGGTTAGGAAATATAAACATGCTAGAGAGTAAGATACATGAACTGTAAGAAAATGTACACGAAAATAAGAGAGATATTTGTAAACTGGAAATATACATGATAAGTAAGAACTGTAAGTGACTAGTGATTCAGAGCACAAGATGGTTATGTAAACGGCACGATGTTACATGAGTAATCTACAGAGGTTCTACGATTTACATAACCATTCTACTCCCACGTCCCAATCAATACACAAGGATCTAGTCAAGTTATGTTATTGCACACGAAGTATAGTTGTATACGATGATCATATGAACACATAAGAGTACACGATTTGCACACGAATAACACGAAAACAAGGAGTACACGATGCCCATGATAAAGTACACGAACACGAAATACCCGATGTATCGCTAAGGGATAATACGCATAAAAAGATCCATATAGTACCAATCCGTGATAACAACGTGTCAGCATCAAGTAAAGTAATCTAAAGCAGGAAATAAATCCTAAACAAGATATAAAATTATCAGAGAATGTACTCGCCTGGTATCCTGGATATCTGAAGAGAATATACTGTCCGAGGAGTGGTGTCTGGCTCCTATAGAACAATACAAGTCACTACATGTCCAAAATAGTATAATAGACTGCAATGCATCTACATGATGTTTGAGTCAATCTAGACTAAAGTCAACCCTTGGTCAACTACACTAGTCAAACTAGGTCAACAAGGTCAAGCCTAACCCAAACAAGTCTCACTAAGCCTAGCCAAGTCTATCCTAGCATCCACACACAAACAAGGCACACACAGTCATCAACAGACATTATATATATTATATATATTATTATATATATATATATATATATATATAATTATATTATTTGAATATAATTATATATATATAAATAATATATTATATATTTTTTATATATATTATATATTCAAATATATATATATATATATTTATATATATATATATATATATATATATATATATATATATATATTATATATATATTATATATATATATATATTATATATATATATATACTATACATATATATTCAATGTAATATTAACACACTATATATATATATATATAATATATATATATATATTATATATATTATATATATATATATATATAGCAAATCATGTATGGGTTATATGCCTACATACATATATATCCACTTGTTAATCATACACACATATTACATGTATACATATATTAGAAAGATAAATGGATGTCACATGTATAGGTAAAATAGTGTGTGTGTACAAGAATTTGTAGGTGTATAGTGTCATGGAAAGGGGTTAAAGTGTATATGTGTGTTAAGATCAAAGTAGAGTGTTAACAAGTGGTTAGTGTAATGGTTCTTAGTCAAGACAGTTAACAAGTGAAGTGTATCAAATGTGTGTGCATGCATTTTGTGTGTGTGAGTACTTGTAAATAAGTGTCAAGTAGTGTATGTGAATATATGGTACATGTGAGGGTGAAAACATGAAAACAGTTTTCAGTTCTTAGTGTGTGTGTGATACATAGAAAATAGTGTAGTATGGATAATGTGTGTAATACAGTGGTTTGTGTGAGTGTAGCATGATGTGTACAGGAATATGAATTCACTGAAATGTGCCTCAGTTTTGTAATGTGTATGTGGCATATAATCATGTGTGTTTACATGACAAAAGTGTGTGTGAATGACAGTTAGGAGATAGGGTTCTCAGATTTTATAGTAGTAAAATGTGTGAACATTCATGTGTATTGTCAATAGGAAAACAGTATGAAATGATTCAATAAAAATATGTGATAGTGAAATAGGAACAGCTATTCTCAGGAAATTCAGTGATGTGTAATCTCAGGAATGGCAGTGTGTAATGGTATTACAGGAAGGATGTGTAATGATCTCAGGTTTTATAAATTGGTGTGTGACATATTTTAGAAACAATGTTCTAACAGTAGGGTCATGAATTTGTGAACCAGTGCAATGTGTCAATTTGTTCAAGATCCTAGATAGGAGTGTATAAATATGTAGGGTGTATTGTGTCAAAAATCAGGTTAACATGACAGTGTAGATAGGTTAGTGGAATGTGTGATACATGTATTAGTTGTAGGGGGTTGTGTGTAGTAGTGATGACATGTGTTAACAGCTAGTAGAGTGTTGTGTACAGTGTGAATTCTTAGGAATTTAGTTCTCATATTAGCATGGTACAAATGACAGTTAACAGTGAATAGGAAACAGTTTTCAGTTTAGGTAGTATGTGAGTGTGGATGTGTAATGGAGAACAATGTGTGTTCAGTGAGCAGTAGCTAAGTTAGTGTGTCAAAATCAGTTTTGTGTGTATAAACAAACAGGAAATCAATAGAGTAATGGGTGTAATTAGATTAAGGTGTGTATAATCTCAGGAAATGATTCTCGGGATAAATGACAGTTTACATAACAGTGCACACATTCAACCCATTTCGAAACCCAATTTCCAAACACAAATCATAACCCAATATTTAAACAAATCTAATACATTGTGTAAATGAACTAATCCTGGTAATTTAACATCAATAACTTAGTTAAAAGTATAATAAAACTCTTAAAATAGAATCATGAAATACAGTGTATCAGTAGAATAGGGGAAATTGCAAATCGACATTTAAAAACATGTCAATATAATAAATTAATTGTTGATAAACAAGGAAACACATGTGCACGTGTCCCTCGAGTCAACTCGTGTCTTGGTAACAGGACACGGCATGTCAATTAGCCACGAACACTCACAGACACGATCCTACACAGAGCAGTCTCGTACGGTGAGTCCACGAGCTCGTGGACACGGCACATTGTACCAAGTGTCACGTGTAGAAGCCTACGTGTTTGCTAGGGTAGGTCTACATGTATCGTGTCGTGTCCAGCCACGTATCAGTGGCCAAAATCGTGTGTATCTGCCTGTGCGTGCGACCAGTGCGGGTCGGATACCGAGTCCGACACAATACGACTCGACTCAGGCTTGGGGGCTGACATGTCAGTCAATGCCCCCTATTTGACACCAAAAATTAGACCACCACGTATCCTGTACAATGAACACTAGGCCCCGAGTAGCAGGACAACGCGTGTGTCAGTACAGCGTGTTCGTGTCCTCGTGTGGACACGACACGACTCCAAAACAACAGACCAAGGACACGAATATGAAGACAAACCCTAGGTCTAGGAATTCATTCAAAAACATTTTTAAAAACAGCAATAAAAGTTGGTTGTGGCATTTCAACAAACACCTAGTCTAGGAAATGGATACGTGTCTGATACGGACATGAAACCTAATGCAAACGACACCAAACTTTTACTATAGCTAGGAGACACCTAGATCTAGGCTACCATGCAATAAAAAAGAATTAAAATAGAATTTGAAGGATTTACCTTTAGGTTGCAAGGATCAAAAAAAAGCCCCAAATCAAATGATTCCCTTGTTAGCCAAATCCTCTAAATTGCTGTAAAACTGAAATTATTCCTCATAATCCGCAAGTAGAGGTTGATTAGAATCATATGCAAAAGATTTGGGTCAAAAAGGATTAAAAATGGATTTAATAGGAATTGGGATATTGGGGATTTACTTTCCTTCTAAAAAAAGTTGGTTGAGCACAAAAGACAAGAACAAGGAAATGAGATATTAAATAGGGGAAACCTATGTGTGGCCGGCCATGTGGGTTGGTTAGGGTTAGGGCTCAAGTTATGGGCCGTGGGCTAAATTACATAAGTCATGAAAATTAAAATCACAAGTCACAAGTCATGAACCTATTCCTAATTCTCCTATTTCAAACTTGGTTCTAAATGACTAGAAAAGAGGTTAACTTAAGTTAGACTAGGGTCACACCATTGCCTACTAAGTTACCCATAGCTAGGGTTAGCTTCTAGGTCAGTCTACAAAGTCTCAATAAGTCAAAGTCAAGATATCAATCACCAATTCAATATATAAAATAAAATTCAAAAATTCACCAAATGACCAAAATACCCTCAAGCTAAAATGTGGTAGTGACAGATTTGAAAATGAAAGCTTGAATACTTTGGAATACCGTAGTAGGCTTAGAGAGAAGAGAAGAGAAAATGAATTGGTGTGTTGAAATGGTAGAAATTTTTTCTATTTATAGATTTTCCAAAGGAAGAATTCGGACATAATTCGAACAGAATTATGGCAGAATTCTTTGAGAGAAGCTCGACAAATAGTCGTTGCATCCGTAACTGCGGGAAGACTAGGTTCAAAAATCCAATGTTCCACTAACCAAACTCGGGACAAATTTGGGTCGAACTCGGGCCGAATTCTGTTGGTCCAGAGTTGATTTGGTTAGGGTTTTCGCAAATCGAGTTTTTGGGATTTTTGAAAAGTCGAGCAATTAGAAGCTTTTGGAAATAGGCTTATTTTTAAAACAAAGGGATATTTGGAATCATTTTGGGGTAGGCTATTTGCCAGTACGACTCGGTGTACATTATATTTCTAGACTCAATAAATTATAAAAATTACATTGATAATGGAAATACACTCATACGCAAAACAACTTCATATCTTGAACGGTAGCAGTAGCAGTTCTCAACAGTCATCCAAGTAGCCCTTATATCGAGACATGCTTAGATCAATTACTAATATCAGGTTTGACTATGACTAATGGGCTAACAGACAGAAGATTTTTTCTTTTGGCCAAGATCTGGATATGGTGAAGATGAAATGATACGAAGAAGATGAAGTGATATTTAGGCTTATAAATTGTCTCGAAACATAATTGTCATCTATTATTTAGCTTTTTTTATTTGAATCTATATTCAAAGGACATAATTTTTTTATCACATTATATTTTGTATTAAACGTAATTAATTGATAGATGGACACCCTTTGTTTTCAATACAACATTAGAAGAAAAAAAAGGGCACCATTTGAAAATTTGCCCTGGGCATTAAAATTACCATGGCCGACTCAGATAGTTATCCTACTGTTGCACAATCTGTATCTAAAGAAAAATGATTGTCATAACTTCAAAAAAAATTATATCCCAAATAAACAATCTAAAGGCGGACGTCACCATAAACATTGATTGTTAAGTAAAGTGAGCTAAAGTATTTTATGTCCTCTTCAGAATATTATACACTTTACGGATGTTTTGGCTTCATCTTTCAAACATGATTAGCCTTTATTTTTGTAGGCTTTATAATACCAAGGACGCATATAAATCAAACTATCACACCTATATTACTATTAAGAACTGAAATAAATTAGAAAAGAAGCTATGGAAATAATATATTTACAATAACAATATCATATAAAAGAAAGAAGAGAAGATAAAATGGAACTCACTGAGACAGGTAGTTTTAATTTGAAGTAACAAGCTATAATCTTGCTGGCACTAATCATTTGATCTGAGCAAAAAAAATTTAAGATCAAAAGACTTGTGCCTTTCTCTTGCTCGAGCCGACAAAATCTAGGTAAGCATCATCGTCTTCTTTCTTCTGCTTCTCTGTATTAGTTTAACAATCAATTGTAGACTTCTAGTTAGGTGAGATTAGCTTTGTGTTGTAATTTATTCCAAAAACATGTTCTGGTGTAACATAATAGGGCAGATATGTGTGAAACTAGTCGAATAAAAGGTACCATGACACCTTATAGAGTACATAAGTGTTAAGCAATACTATCAGGATCAGAAAATAGTTTGAACTTTGTGGCTCTTCTTGATCTTTCTGTTGCCGTACTTTTGAGCCCTGATTCTAAACTACGAAGCACAAAGGACATTGAAGAATGGTCATATCCATCAGTTTACTTGCATTCTCCCAAATTTTAGTTCTATTGTGCACAACACAAAAGTGTTAGTACCTGTTAGTAGAAATAATTGCTGTAGTCGAGGCCGAAGACGGACGCGGTCTCACCTATTGATTAGAATTGGAGAAGGCTTTGCTCGAGTGGGGGTCGCCAGAGACCATGGTGAGGCAGGGCAATTGGAAATGACGGGGAGATGGCGGTGGCGGAGGAGTCGGATTGCTATGGGAGGTCGATGTCACGGGACTTCGATGGAGGAGACAGAGCGAAGGAGTTGGAGGAACTCGCGAACTCTGGTGAGGTCTCTATGCACACGCGGCTTAAGAACTTGCCGACACGGAGGAATGAGGGTGGAGTCTAGGCCAGAAGAGAGGATGAATGGAAGGGGTGTTGAGGAGATTAGAAAGTAGGGTTAGAATTTTGTGAAGGAGGTAGGTAGTGATATATTAGTGGCTCTTTTTCTCTGAATTTGGGAATGAGAGGTTTCTCTCTGAATAAGAACCACACACAGTGTATGCTCCATTTGGAATAGTAGAAATTGTGACCAAATAAATATTTTTTAAAATAATTAAACAAAATATTAGGAATAGTTTTTTTCTTTAGAACGCTTTTGTTCCGTTCCAGAAGCTAGGTACAGAAAATAAGTGTACCGGCTTGAAAAATGTCTAGTGTTCATAATTTACTATTTTGGTGTTGTGAGTGTATCTATGTTCGGCGCCAACCAGTTGTCGACTGAGATAGTAGATAGCTTGTTTGTGACCCGCATCACTATTCTGGGCCAACAAAGCGTCAAAAATAGTCCAAGGCTCTTAAATAAAGTAGAAAGGGTTTTCCCATGAATGGTGCTACTAAGACTGAAGGGTTAGTGAGGTACCCCTTAATGTCTTCAAATGCTCGTTGGCACACTTTGGTCCAAACATAAGATAGTCATTTCTTTATAAGCTCAGTGAAGGGCTTACAACATCTCGAAAGGTTAGAAATAAATCTTTGGATGTAAGCTAAGCATCCTTGAAGACCGCGAAGTTCACGAAGATTCTTCGGCGGTTACATCTCAATAATAGCTTTTGTCTTCTAGGGGTCAACGTGGATACCCTTTGAAGTGATGGCAAAACCAAGAACTTGCTGCTGGATACCCCCAGAAAGGACTTGGTCAGGTTCATCTTCAATTGGTTTACCCTCACCAGGTCAAAATGGTCCTTAAGTCATGAAGGTGGTCACCACGGAAGCAACTCTTGACATTGATGTTATCAACGTAGCATTCGACTGCTTACGCAAATGCTTGTGGAATATGGTATACATGGCTCGTAGGTATGTAGCACTTGCATTCTTCTGGCCAAAGGGCATCACCGTGTAACATAATACCCCAATCAGGGTCCAGAATGATGTATGCTTTTTATCCTCCGGGAACATCTTGATTTGGTTATAACATGAGTAACCATCCATGAAGGACATACGCTTGAACCCATATGTGTTGTCAACCATTACAACAATGATAAGAAATAGGAATTCATCTTTTGGACAAGCGGCGTTCAGATCACGAAGTCTATACAACTCGATCTTTCCATTCTCCTTGACAACTGGGTCGATATTGGCTACCCAATCTGGATGTTGTTCTTCACGGATGAAACGCTTGCTATAAGTTTGTTTACTTCCGTTTCAATAGCGTTCATGACATCTGGGCAAAACGTCGTTGCTGTTGCTTCACTGGCTTAGCTTTTTATTTATGCATAGTGTTTGGGTCCAGACCCAACATATCTTTATTGCTGTAGGCGAAGACAACTATGTATTCTCTTAAAAGCTCGATGAGAGATTCACGGTCTTCCCCTTTTAAGCTTTTGCTAATGAAGATCAGCTTATGAGAAGAGTTACTTCCTAGATTGACTTGTACAACCTCATTTTGGTAGGCATTTCGTATTGTTCGAAGCATTTCTCCTATTGAGAATCAAGTTGTCGAGCCCAAGGTTCGACCTCAAAGGGTTTAAAGAGTTGGTCGTCCTCATCGATTTGGTCTATGGACGTCATATTCACTGATAACGTTTTTTGAAAGCTCTTCGATGCTGACGGAGTCACAGAAAAAGTTCGAAGAGTACAAGTATGTTTTTTCTTTGGATTGTAAAACTTCAGAAATCTTAAATGAGACATACCCTAAACCACAGTAGGTCTTGGGGTAATATTGGTTAAACTTTTCCTTAGGGACATTAATCTTGACTGGCAACTGTCGACCCTTACCATAGTTAAGGCCCATATCGCTATCCAAATCATACCCTATTTTCAGGATGATATGTCTGGCTTGGAGGGTGTAGTGATGAGTCTGCACCGTACCGGTTTCATGTTCTAACTCGTAAGGTATGTGGGTCTTAAAGCCTTCTACCCAACCAAAGATAATTGGATTTTCTTTCTTTTTCCTTGCTGGTATTTTAAAGTATACGTCACATATTATGAGCACTTAGCTCAAAGAGTATACGTACGCAATTTGTGTCTGTAGTGACAACCTTATATTTTTCTCTAAAGATTATGTAGTGAAAGAAGACTCAGAATATTCAAACGCATATCTTTATTAATAAAAATAAGACAAATCATCCTCTGGAATTACATTATCGAATGCAAAAAAATAAGGTACAATAATGTCCTTCAGATTACTACCACCAGTGTCTAAGATTGGGGGTAATGAAGAGGGACGGGGCGGGCTGCACAGCTTCACTATGAGGGTCTTAGCTGAGGTACTTTCCCTCACTAGTGGCTTTCCTTTCAACCAGACTACTAACGAGTTGGAGCCTTTGTCTGTGGCTTGGCTGTTAGTGAGGTAGGGCATTCTTTTAATTTTACTTTATAGGCTCTTTGGAGGAGGTTCAAGCTCCTGCCTCATCGATAGCATCCTCGCTTGAGTCCTTTTGATTGTTTCTCTAAAATAGACGTGATTCCGTGTAGGGTGAATGGCACAACCCCTTGAAGGGATCGATGTCTGTGAACTCAGTTTTTTTACTACACCGTCGCTATTAACATACTTGAAGCACTAGTGTAGGGTGGATGGCACAATCATGTGCTCATGTATCCATGGTCTTCCTAGTAAAACGTTATAGCAAACGTCGCGTCAACGACGTAGTAGACTGCCTCCATTTTTAGGTTGCCAATTTGGATCTTCAGATGAATTTTCCCCTCTGGGAGCTTTTACCATTATTAAAACCACTGATCATGGCTTGAGTTGCGGAAAGCCAATGCATTATAATCCCAGAGTATGTAATAGGTAATAGAGAATGACGCTCACGGACGACCCAGGGTCAATGTGCATGCGATCAACTTTAATGATACCAACATATCCTGTATAATACAAGGATCTGACATGCCTATTATTCTTCAATAACATATCCTGTTGCAAAAATATAATATTGGTATAGCTTCCATAACATTGTGACATTGAGGACACGTATCGCGGTCTTCTTCCGACTGTTGTATTTGTCCTAAGTAGGATTCAACGTGCTGCAACGCCTTGTTTAGAGCCTCTCGAGTCTTCTTGGATAGACAAAAAAGCTCGAATAATGATAGTCTAGCTAGAGTGTTGGCCAGTTATACCAAGATGTTGAAGTTATAGGGGCTATCCCCCTACAGCTATTTTTTTTGAGGGTTTAACATAATGCCCCTCCTTCTATTTTTGCTTATCCGTTGCTGTGGTTGGGACGAGCCAGGTTTGGATGAGCTGGAACTATAGATTTCCTAGGGTCTGGTCATAGTTACGTGAGTATTGTAGACCGGTCCTAGTTGCCTCCACTTTTTCTTTATTGGGCGTGGTGGAGACTGTATTACATGATTTAAACTTTTTCCCTTTGACTTTGGCGGCAGGACGTATGATAGGTCAGGTTAGGTCATTAGTAAGGTCAGGGTGCATACCCATATGACCTCTTCAATGTGTTTTGACGGGTACTAACCCGATGTTTGAGCGGCCCGGAAGTTAATGACCTCCATAGTTTTTTGGGATTGGGACGACCCCATCTTGTGCCTCTGTAGGCGGGAAATTGCTGAATTTGAGGGTCATCATATTAGCGAATACCACCTTTTCTTCAAAATTTAATGAAAGCACATCGGTGTCGACCAATCTCTGTACATGGTTCTTCAGGATATAGCAATCTCGAGTCACATGATGGATGTATCGATGATAGTAAAATATTTGGGATCATCCACCTTGTCTACCTCGTCGTGATGCTTGGGAGGAGGAAGCCGGAGCTTTTCACCCTCGGGAAGTACATTGAGCAATTGTAATGCATCCTCATCTTTAAAAGAATAGTTCCCCTTTTTTTTCGGGGGTTTATCGATCTTCTGAGTAGGAGCCGCACCCCGACTGAGGCTTACGGTCATCACCTGTTTTGTTTTGGAATCCCGATCATTATTATTGGAAGTCGTACGGATCTTCTGCATTTTTTACTGGCATTAGGAAAGCTCACTCCCAATAAATGAGCCTCATTGGCTTTCCTCTTAGTGTCCTCGACATTAATGATGAATGTCGTCCAATCTGTATGACTGAAAGAACTAGTCCAGAGCTTAATTATGGGTAGCAAACCTTTCCGAAAAGTGTCCATCAAGACTGACTCGGGAATGCCTGACGGTAATCTCAGTACGCTTGTCGGAACCGTTATATGTATTCCTGAGCAGACTCTTTGTCCTTCTGAATAGTGTCTAGTAGAGTGGACATCGTTATGTCCATTCCTGATTCGTAAAATTGGGATAGAAACATGTTGAAGATCGTCGAAGGTTAAACACAATTATCTGGCATATTATAAAACCATTCATAGACGACTCCCTTCAAGGCACCAACAACAGATTTGCGATAAGAGCGTCGTCTTTCGGTAAATGTCTCGTCATAGTTCCAAAGTAATTCAGATGTTGATGGTGGGATCCTCTTCCGTCGAAGGGAATAATAGACAAAGGCTTGTATTTCGGAGGATAGATCACCTTATTCCATTCAAAGGGAAAATATTGACTAAGCCCCAGCTTCCGCCATGACTTTTGTTTATTTTTAGCATCAGCTCTTTCCCGGAGATCTCGGATGGCTTTGAGAACCTCTTCCGATGCCGTTGTCATAGATGCTTGCGACAAGGTATGGTTGCTAGCCGCGGGCGGTAGCACGAAATGATGAGTTGTAGTCGGGTGATTCGGGGTATTGGATTCCTTTATTTCCCGGTTCTGGAGCTTGAACCTGTGGTTATGATGTGGTTTGGGCCACTTTTAGCTTAACAATGGTCTTTGTCAGGAATGCTAGGCTAGTGTTCATAGTCTGCATCATTTCTTCAATCATGTCGAAGCGTTGGCTATCCTGGGATCTCTGTTCATCACTCGCCATGTGTTATGGCATGACACGAGTACGAACTGATTGCTCACTTTCCGTCCCTGACTCCCATGCCTCACTGTCGGCGGTGTTACTACCAAATTTCCAGAATAGGGGTATTTTTGTCATTTTATATTATTTATATAGTGTGCATTTTTTTAATTAAATATGATGGTTGCATTTATTAGTACTAGCCTATTATTTGGATCCTTGATTAGTAGACCTATTTGGGATTAGACATTGTAGGAACAAAGTCGTAAAGCAGAATACTCTAGAGGGGAGGGTGAATAGAGTAGCCAGCAGAATATTTCTAATTAAAAACTTGTTAGCAGTTAGATCGCAGAAATAATATCAATAATCACAAAGTAATAACTGTAAAGAAAAGAGATCAGAAGGCAAACGCAAATATAGAGATTTATACTGGTTTCCATTCCGAGAAAGAATTTTAGCTCTCCCATTATGCTCATCTCAAACTCATTCTGCATACACTTTGAAAATTCTTGACAAAGAGATTCATCAGTGGATCCAAAAATAATATCATCTACATAGATTTGAATCAAAAGAATATTGTTATTCAAAGATTTTATAAATAGTGTAGTGTCAACCTTTGTCAAGTAGAAAATAGCTTAGACGATCGTACCAAGCACGAGGGGCTTGTTTCAAACCGTATAAGGCTTTCTTCAACTTGAAAACATAATCAGGATTTTTGAAATCAGTAAAATCTGGAGGTTGAGCTACATAAACTTCTTCTTTAATAAAACCATTCAAAAATATGCTTTTCACATCCATTTAAAATTACTTGAAATTATGAAAACATGCAAATCACATAACATGCGAATGGATTCTAATCTCGCAACTGGGACATAAGTCTCATCATAGTCGATACCATCTTCTTGATTGTATCCTTGAGCTACAAGTCGAGCCTTATTACGAGTCACTAAACCATTCTCGTTCAGTTTGTTTCAGAATACCCAACGGGTGCCAATGACCGGACGATCAATGGGCTTGGGAACATGTTCCCAAACTTGATTCCGTTCGAATTGGTTTAATTCCTCTTGCATAGCATCTAATCAAAAATTATCACTACATCTTTATTTCGAGGGACGAGTACTTACACCCTTGGTAATCTCACCAATTACCAAGTCCTTTGGATAATCTGCCAAGAATCTCATCTCTTTTGGCATATCCTCAGAATTGCTGGTTCTGGCTTCTTTGCTTGAAGACTCAGCTGGTGCTTGGTGTGCAGGTTCTGCTTCTTTGTGGAAAGGTTTTGCAGTAGCTGTACTTGATGTACTCACGTCTTCATTATCGTCATCGTCTAAATGTTGATTTAGTTCATCAAACTTGACATTAATTGATTCTTCGATGATCATGGTTCTCTTGTTGAAGACTCTGTACCCTTTGCTCTTTGCCGTATAACCTAAAAAGATACCTTCATCAGCATTTTCATCAAATTTACTCAGGTTGTCTTTAGTATTAAGAATAAAGCATTTACGACCAAATATCTTAAAATATGAAACAGTGGGTGTTCTATCAAACCATAACTTATAGGGAGTCTTCTTCGATATAGGTCGAACTAGAACCCTATTGAGAATATAGCACGCTGTATTGATAGCTTCAGCCTAAAAGTATCTAGGTAGACTAAACTGGTTCAACATTACTCTAGCTATTTCAGATAGAGTCCTGTTCTTACGTTCCGTAACTCCATTTTTTTGTGGAGTCCTAGGACAGGAAAACTCATGCAAATAATCGTGTGTGTCATAGAATTGCTTGAACTCTACATTCTCAAATTCGTCGCCATGATCACTACGAATGCGAGTAAGCATGAAACCTTTTTCATTCTGTACTTTCTTGCAAAGGGTGACAAATTTTGACAAAGAATATCGTTCTTGTGTGCAAGAAAATATACCCATGTGTATCTAGAGAAATCATCTACAATGACAAATGCATGTAACTTACCACCTAGACTAGAAATTCTACTAGGTCCAAATAAATTCATATACAATAATTGTAAAGGTCTAGTGGTACTTACAGCGTTCTTGGACTTAAAGGCGGATCGGGTAGCTGTGTTTTTTCACATTCGCTACATACCGTATCATTCTTGAAAGATATGTCCGGTAAGTCGCGTATCAACTTCTTTGTGGATAGTTTTGAAATTGTGTCCATATTTGCATGACCAAGTCTCATATGCCATATTTGACTCTCAATGCTCTTGGCCGTCAAGCATCTACCTGCTTTGTTAGCATCTTCTAACAGATAGAAAACATATATGTTGTCTTCCCTAATACCTTTAAAGATAGTACTACCAGTTGAGCTATCAACTATAGTACATTTGTCTTTGACGAAGTTAATGCCATAACCGTGATCAGTTAAATGGCTTATGCTGAGCAGATTATGTTTTAACTCGATAACTAGACAGACATCTTTAATCACAGGATAGGGAGCCTTACCAATGTCACCGATACCGATTATGTGCCCTCTTAAATTATTACCGAAGGAGACGTATCTTTTTTTATTCTTCTTCAACAGTGTTGCGAATAATGATGCATCACTGGTCATGTGCCGTGAGCAACCGTTGTCGAGGATCCATTTGCTTCTAGCATGTGAAGGGCGTTCCACCTACAAAACAGTTTGTAGATAAAACTCTTGGTACCTATTTCTTGTAGGGTCCTGACATGTTAGTTTTTGGTATCCATGCATAAACATTTATATCTACTAACTTTCTGATTCTACATGCAGAGGATATATGACCAATGAGGCCACAATAATGACATTTTGCATGTTGAGTGTTGAAAGTAGTATGAGGTGCATGATTGGTACGTTTTGGTTTTATAGTATAGAAAAATGCATGCCTACTAGTCTTCTTGGGCATAGGTTTGGTATGGTTTGGTCTGACAGTGTTTGGTTTGGGCGTGTTCCGATGATTCGGTAATTGACACGTGTTAGAATAGGAAGCATCAACTTCAGGCCATTTTTCTAAACTAATTTCCAACTTTTTGGAGGTGTCATATAACCTAGTATAGTCAGATGTAAGTGTTTCCATTCTGACTTGTGCACACTGGAGATTCTTTCTCTCCTTAGATAGGTCTTCCTTTAGTTGGGTGATAGTTTGGTTTTTTTCTTCGGATAACTTGATAGTCTCGTATAACAACAGCTTAATAGAGGAAAGCTCACCAGAATCAATAGAAGAATCATTATTTCTAACATCAGCTAGTTGGTCGGTAAGTCTTTCTATCTCACCTTTGTACTCTTTAAGTACCTTTTATAGGTTTCATATTTACTACGCAATTTCCTGTAGTCATTTAACAGGTTACTGAAAGCCTCTCCTAATTGCTCAAAGGTAAAATCATCATAAGGATCAAACAGAGGATTATTGGTTACCTGATCGCAAGCCATCAAGCATACATTTGCAGCATCATCCAATTGTTCGTCTCCTGAGTCGCTGGCTTTGCTCTCATACCATATGCTTGTATTGGCGTACTTCCTTGATGTAGATCTCTTCAGGTAGCCTTTGTCATATTTATTGCTTTTTCTTGTTGATGATGATGCTGTTGGACAATCTTTCTTCATATGTCCTTTCTTCTTATATCGTAGCAAATAGGATCTTCCTCGTTGTTGTTGCTGTTGCTGTCATTTGTTCTTCTATTGTATCTCATGAACTTCTTGAATTTTCTTACCAGAAGAGCTTGATCTTCAGAGTCAGAGTCGCTGTCGTCAGAATCATCTTCGACGGTTCTTCTATGTTGAGCCGTGAAAGCGATCGACTTCTCCTTTGGTGTAGCATCTTCAAAGTCTTGAAGTTCCAACTCGTGAGTGAGTAGCTTACCCATGAGTGTTTCCAGAGATATTGTTGAGAAGGCGTTTCCTTCAATGATTGCTGTAGCCTTTGGAATCCAGTTCTTTGTGAGAGCTCGTAGAAGTTTGCGAATCTTTTCATGGTTACTGTATTCCTTGCCTAATGAAGAAAAAGGATTTATAATATCCAGGAATCTCGCACTAAAAAAAAAGTGTCTTTCTGGGACGCCAAAAATTCGTCTTAAAAAGACCCAAATCAGTCCTAAATTGTAATTTGGGACGAATTTTAGGACGGTAAGTGACAGTGCTATTAGGGTGGCGTGGCAAAAAGTTTTAGGACGGAAAATACCGTCCTAATTTGGTTTTAGGGTCAAAAAATCTAACCGTACCAAAAGAGTTTGAATTATTATATGTTTATGACGGTTTACAAAACGGTCCCAAAATAAAAGAGTTTGTGACGAATAACATCCGTCTTAAACAAATTTGCTAGCGTTACAAAATGATGTCGTTTATATCTAGGACAATTACATAACCGTGCCAAAAGTAATACTTATGAAATTATTGTTTGTATTTTTCAGCTATAAAATATACAATTTAAATACACATAATTCATATGATCATGGCCGTTGTCAAGCTTGTCCTCAGATGTATCTCCAGCTATCAGAGCATCAAGCATTCTTTACCATTAAGTAGAAGACAACAAAATCCATATATAACTCTATATGTTCAATTAATAAACTACAAAAAGCTTAACATTAAGCATCCTTAACCACCAATTCCAAAATAAATCCAAAATACTATACATCACCCACAACATCAATTACAAAATGAACCCATTGTCTCCACCATTAGATACAAAATGCTGAACCCATTAAGCATCCTTAACCACCTTTTCTAAAATAAGTCCAAAACACTATACATCGCCCACAACATCAGTTACAAAATGAACCCATTATCTCCACCATTACACCATATTTTTAGTATATCCAACTTGAACGCAAAAATTAACCCAAACTTTTTATCATCACAAGATTGTCGTCCATCATTTTAGCATATCCAGAATGCTTTTGAAGGACCTACAAATGAAGATATGCCAATATATTAGCAACCTGCTAACTGTACACGAACAACCAAAAAAGAAAGACAAGTTCTTCCAAATTGTCTAGACTAGACCACATTAGTTTGTGAATGTTTAAACAAGTGTTACAAACCTACTAACAGTTCTTCCAAATTGTACAGACCTGCATACAAAAAAATTCGGAAAACAACAATGTACAAAAAAAGCTTCAAGTGACAAAGAAAGCTTCAAGTGAAAAATGAATCTCTAAGTGAAGACGAAAAAATTGGAAAGCATTTTAAATGGGAACAACAATGTACAGTTCTTAGGGAAACCACATTTTTTGGACTGGACATTAAAGCATCTGGCAGTGGTTGATGATAGATAACATAAGAAGTGACATACATTTGTCACACAAAGCTCTTAATAATTTGCTATCTAGCTAGGAAAACTGCAAGGTTAAAAACTATTTATGCAAAAGTATATGCAAATCTGTAATAAATAGAAGGAACACCATTTCTGGCAGCATCCAACTTAATCAAAATAGCATTAGCACCAACAGTGGCACTAAAATAGTTTGGTAGATGCACTCCTTATAAATTTCTTTGCAATACGAGATGACCTACGCGTAGGACTGTTGTATGCAACCTGAAAATGCATAATAAATGTAGCAATATATAGGTAGGCGCCGTCAAGATAGTCCAATACAGTGTCGTAAGGAATTTCAAACCATAGTAGTAAGCCATGCAAAAAACACAGTAATAAGACATAGAAGCTAGTTCAAACCGTAGTAAAAATCTATGCAAGGAAGCTCAAATCATAATAAAATACTCTTCCTGTACGATTTGATCCCAGTTGAAGCTAGGCATCAGATCGAAGCTCACCGTGGGTTTGCAAGAGCTCAATAACATCCATGATGCGGCTCAACCAGCTCTACCAATGAAGAACCAAACCTCCAAAGCAAGATCCCTGAGTATCAGAAGAAGTATCAACTGCACAGTGGCGTATCAAAAGAAATTTAAGTGCACACTGGTGTATTAGAGCGTATCAGAGCTCACTAGACATTGGCAACGCAAGCATTGGCAGAGGGTCAAGACCAGCATCAATGGAGGATCAAGACTCGAGGACCCCGGATGTTGCTTTCCTCATCATTTGCTACATGTGTTGTATTAGATCTAAGAAAATTAGATTCAATATGTATATAAAGAAACATTTGCTACTGAGCCTGTATCAATATAATGATACAAGCTCGCAATTATACATCTTTGAACTTTTGAATCAAATATTTGTTTCCTTGATGACCTTTTAATTAGTATAAAATTATAAACATCGACTGGGGTTTCAACAATATATGATACAAACATAAGCTTTTCTAGATTGCAAAAAATACTTCTTATAACAAGACATGACACAACAAAGATAAAAAAAAACTTTAATCAGTTACGTTATAAAAATTTCAAGTCACCTACCACGCTGGAGTAACAATACGAGGGATAGATGCCGCCAAGTTCAGTAATAAAATTTGAGTGCACACTGTCCTGTAAAATAAAAGAAGAGCCTGAGCATTAGTTCAACAACTTGAACAAAATGCCAATCTGCTCCGAGTTAATGACAATTGACTGTATTCTAACAATTTTATATCAACATTTTTAGTGTGTATATGTATATTAGGAAAGGTGTATTGCTATAATAGGCCTTCTAATAAAGTTTGCCTTTAAAAGTTGTAGACAGTATAATAATTATAAAAAATCTTATCAATGCTTATCACCTATGTTGCTAGGACATGGAAAAATGGTGTGTGCACTGGTGCAACATCGGTGACTATATTATACCTATTAGGAAATGTTAGTATTTCGTATTCGTATTGTGTCCTTATCTTAAACGTAAAGTAGCACAGATGTTCCAGGATAAGAGCAACTACCATGATCCCTAAAGAAATTGAGTTTTAAGGGGGAGAGGTGGCATTAAAGACAGAAATTAATCTGTAGACCTAAGAACCCACTAGAGTCGAACTGAATTCTGAATCAAGATCCTAGGAAGATATTGCATTGGAAGCATAGTTTGCAGTGTTGGCCGATACCGATAAAATATGGCCGATATTGATATGGTTTGGCGTGTCCGGAACCGATATCGACCGCCACTGTACTAACCGATACCGACGCTGGAGATCTCTTTTCCAATCAATTCGGCCGAAAAAAATGAACAAAAAAGACTAATCAACAAGGGTATAAAAGTAGTAAGGTTATAAAAGCATATAAATGAAGGAAACTTATTTATCGTAAGTAAACCAACCAGCAATGGTTACTATTAAATTTCAAAATTACTAAGAAACAATATAATCAAAATTATGTCTAAATGTAGAAAATATTTATTTTTAATTTTAAACAAATTTATTAATAGTTATATACCTTCCAATACCCAAAATACTGATACTCCAATCTAAAACCGTCGATACTGCCATACTTGAACAGTTGTATTGCTTTTAAAAGAGAAAAGGAAGATAGTAGCCATCTTATGCAAAAGTAGATAAAGAATGGTGGTATAAAACCCTCAAAGCCTTGCCTTCTCAAAGGATTGCAGCCATTACTGATAAAAAGTGGATGATAAAGAAAGGAGGCACGAAAACCCTCAAAGCTTTGCCTTCTCAAGGTGGTTGTATACATACCTACCCGTTGACCTAAACCCCAATTGAACCATCTTGATATGAGTGTTCCTATTCGAGGTATATTTCCTATTTGGAGTTTTATGGTACTTGATCCGGATCGCTAAATTTGGTGAACCGAATCAACCATTGAAATCTCAATATAAACTTGATTTTTGCAAGAGACTCTTTAAATGCAATTTTTTTTTGGAAAAACTTGAGATTTCTTGTCAGTTTAGGGTTTCATAGCTACATATTTCTTATGAACTTCGATTTCATAGTTCGCATTTTTTTTCTTCATTGCGGATGAGCCACAACTCTGTTTTGCAACATGCTCACACAAAGAAGAGAATGGGCTATAAAATTTATGATGTCTTTGTTATTTTATATGATTTTCTTAGAATAACTTGCCATTTTATTTTATTCTACTTTATTTTGTTTATGGTTCATTTACATATTCTGATTCAACAGTTGTAGCATTTTATTTTGGAATGTTGCACTGTATTATAGTTGATATTGATATATGACTATAAAAGTCAAGTTTTACAATGTATGGTTGTGTTCTCGCTACCTAAGCTTTTGCTGATCTGTAACCAAAGAAGTGATTGGTTGGAATTTCTATGGTCGTTTCAATATCCAATCATCTCCATTGACGATTGGTAAGTATAAATGTGAAAACAACCTAACATTTCTTTCTACAGATATTATCTAGTTTATATATTAAAAAATCTATTGAATCGATTCTTTTTAATGAATTTAAAATCATTTCATATAATTTAACATTATTTTTTATCAATGTAATTCCATATTCCAGCACAAAGTTAGTAGAATATAAATATCTAAAAGTTAGCTTCAGTCATATTAGATATAAATTTCTTTCTGCAAAAATTAAGCATATAAATCTCTTCATAAGAGAGTTTATGCTTATTATCAACAGTATCCGACTAATTGTCTCGATGTCCAAGGTAAAACAACAAATATATCAAATTCATTCTTCAATATGAAATGCAACTAACCTGTAAACAAGGAAGAATTGCGGGCTTGTATTGTTTCAAGAAGTGAATGCATATTAGCACATACCTGGAAAGTAAAAAACTGTAAGTTACAACAGCGGAACAACTTATCTACAGCTGATAGGGCGCAAGCATGGATATATTAACTTACACATAACTAGATAAGGTTCCGCTGTATGTCTGGCTCAGTCTTTCACAATAAAAGCTAACTTCCATAATCTGTCATCAATCTGTGCATAATTCTTAAGTAGCTTTGTATTAATAATAACTAGAAGATTGTTAACGCACATATCACAAGCTATCCCAGTTATTATAATAAGATCACTAAAGTTTAGACCTGACAACAGTTTGACAACCTTAAATATGAACATATAAAGGAAAGGAAATAAGGAAGCATGCCCATATGTTGTATTTAAAGCTTTGTAAAACAAGCGTATACTTTAGCTTTATAGAATTTTAAACAACTTTAGAGCGAGGTGAACAAAAGATACTGTTAGGAGGTTATACTTTGAGTCAATGACATAAATGATCATAAATGTTACATTTACCTACACGTTTTGAAGAGTTTTCTTCTGTAATAGATCTGCTATTCTCAACAAAATTTCTGACTTGCTCATATTGGTATCATCAATTGAAAGTTAAATGTCAACATCACTGTTGGAAACCCCAAATAAATTAGCACATGATCCATACAGGTGCAGCTGAGCACTGGACCATTCTTTTTTCACTAATTTTCTCAGTGAGAGCAGTAGTTGTTTCTGCTTTATTACTTCCTCGTCTGCTGGTACCAAAGATTTATAAATTAAAAGAAAAGAGGGTGTAAAACTTTCAATGTTGAAACGATACCCCAATTCTCTTCTACGAATCCTTGTATGCTGGCTTGGCACATTATGTCCTCTAAACAAGTCCAACCTGACATCCTGTGAGATAGAAGGACAAATAAGTACACAACAAACTCATTTTGGAAAGATTATGCTCGACATCACATTTAGTATTTCTCATGTGAGGCTAACATTATGATTCCTTTGAAACTCATTACAATTTAGGCAACATTAACAAGGTTACAACACTAAAAATAGCAAATATGCCACATTTGGTGGTTTATCGGACCTTATATATAGCAATAATAGGGATTGGTCACAGAAAATTTCCCTCCAGATTTTTGTGCAACCTAGATAGAAGTACAGGTTCTAACCTAATGCGGCCTAAAATTTGGAACTATAGAACCAAGCTCGATTAAACTGTCATATAGAATAACAGTATCTTAACAAAACGTTATCAGATGATAGACATGATCCTATTTAAATTAGTTTATGATCCGAGATCTAGAATTGTCAGGAAAAAAAGGAAACATTTGCAGAGCTGACAGAAAATGTTAGCAAAAGGAGTTCTTATTCACCTTAGAGATTATATTTTCTTATTCACAGCACTATATGCTCCTGAGCAAGGAGTATCAAACAAAAAATTCCAGAGAGCAGTATTCTTTAACATGTACTGATGTGCATTTGAGACATGATGGACTTGTAACTTCTTTACCTAATGCAAATTCAAATTTGGCAGTGCAGTCTTCAAATTCACAATATGATACACTTCTGTATGATAAGATAATGTCGTGTCTTAGGACATGTATCAAATACTTCACGGACACACATCGGGTAATCAAAAATACACTAGGGCGATAGTTGTTTTATCTGTGTCCTCGTTTCACGTCGTATCTATGTTCGTGCAACATAAATTTAATCGACTATAATTTATTAATTAGAGTAAATCAATCTGCTGTAGATTGAATTTCTATTATCATAAGAAGCAAAAAAAGAAACATGTATTCCTTTTCTCATGATCTCCAAGTAACTTAAATGAAAATAATTAAAACCATACTACCTGCTATGTGGGTATTCCTCGTCCAGAACTTTAAAACAGCAGATTTTACGAAGGAAAATGTCTACAGATTTTGCTAACCAATTTCGAGCAAATGTTGACCAAAAAATTGGTAAATAATCTAGGACAAAATAACATGCAGCCATGTAAACTGTGTAGAACACTCATATTTCAAGCAAAAATTTAAGTAAAGTGTAAAACACTCAAATCTCAAGCAAATAATCTAGGACAAAATTACATGCAGCCGTGTAAACAGTGTGAAACACTCAAATTTTAAGCAAAATTTGAGTAAACAGTGTAAAACCCTCAAATTTCAAGCAAATAATCTAGGACAAAATTACATGCAGCCGTGTAAACAGTGTAAAATACTCAAATTTTAAGAAAAAATTGAGTAAACAGTATAAATAGTGTAAGCCTCTCAAATTCTAAGCAAATAATCTAGGACAAAATAACATGCATCCAAAAATTAGGGCAAAGACTAAAACATTTTGGTAAAAATTCTAAAGAGCGGGGAAAATATACCAAACAACAATAATGGAGCACCTAGGGTTGAAAGGTTGGACAGAAAGAGAGAGCAACGGTCGGAGAGAGAGAGAGAGAGCAGCAACACTGGAGCACCAGGTCGGAACATTGGTCGAAGAGAAAAAGAGCAGCAACACTGGAGCACCAGGTCGGAATAATGGTCGGGGAGAGAGAGAGAGAGAGCAGCAGTAGCATCACCCATTTTTTGATCGGAAAGAGAGAGAGAGAGAGATTTTTAGGTTGCTTGATATTGAGAAGTGTGTTCTCATATGTTTTGGGATGGATGGTCTGGATTAATCCATCCGATCGAACGGTTTAGATGAAAACATGTGGAGGTTAAGTTCCCCCACTAAAATTTGGCAATTAGCCGCCAAATGTGTGACATTCCCGCCGATCTATTTGGGATGGGAATGTGTATTATTTGGAACAAAAATTTTTATTAGTCCCAAATAGTGATCCATTTTCACAATCTATTCCAAAAAAATACAACTTTTTGTTACTAAAAATATAGTCGTCCCTAGAATTATACTTTTAGGACTTTTTAGACTAGTGTTCCTTATAGTGTCTTCCCAAAAAGACACTTTTTCGTAGTGTCGTAAACATCTGAGTGACGGATTCATTTGGCTTCATCTTGAAGGTCTCTTACTCTTGAGTAATTCTGCTGATATTTGACTCCTTGACTTGTGTTGTTCCTTCGTGGATTACTTCAAGAAGTTTCCACACTTCATTTGATGTTGTGCAAGTTGACACCGTGTTAAATTCAGTTCTATCTAAAGCATAAAATAAAGCATTAATAGCATGTGCGTCAAGATTGGCCTTTTTTTTCATACGCAGCATATTTATCATGGGGTTTATAAACTAAAACTCCCTCAACAGTAATACGAGGAGGCTTTTTGTAGCCGTCAATAACTATAGATCATAAGTCAAAATTAAGAGATTTTAAGAAGAAACTCATCCATGTTTTCCAATAAGTGTAGTTTGTGCCGTCAAACAGTGGAGGTCTGTTTGTGGCTTGGCCTTCACTTGTGAATTTTACAGTTGCCATGTGTAATGTTGTGATCTATATAATAATTAAATATAACTGTAGTTTACCTTGCTTTACCGGTATAATCCGCTCTGATACCAATTGTAGGAACGAAGTCGTAAATCAGAATACTCTAGAGGGGGGTGAATATAGTAGGCAGCAGAATATTGCTAATTAAAAACTTGTTAGCAGTTAGATCACAAAAATAATATCAATAATCACAAAGTAATAACTGTAAAGAAAAGAGATCAGAAGGCAAACGCAAAAATAGAGATTTATACTGGTTTTCCTCTTGTGAGGACTAGTCCAGTCGGAAGAACTCTAGCTTCCAGTTGAATCTACTATTAGAAAATCCCGCAAGTGTACATACGAAGTCCTTGCAACTTCTACAGATGCGAGTTTTGATACGAAGAACTCGACCAACTTCAATTTTGAAGAGTCTTTCTTCAATTAAGCCTCTGATTACAATTTCTTTAAAATCTTCTAGACCATACCGTACCGGCAAATTGACTAGAGAATTGTAACTGGCTAGGGATTTGAAAATGAAAGCTTTTTAGAAAACTCTTTGGAAGAAACGTAAGCTTTAGAAGAGAAGAGATGAAAGTGAATGAGTATTTTTAAAAGATCATAATTTCTCTCTATTTATAGTTTTTCCAAAGGCAGAACTCTGGCAGAATTTGGGCAAAATTCGGACAGAACTCTATGTAACAAACCGCAACTGAAGGGAGACCAAGTTCAAAAACCAACGTTCACATAACGTTTACCTTGGCCGAACTCTGACCGAGTTCTGTCAGGGTTGGTCAGGAATATTTTAAGAAAATATTTTTGGAGCTTTTTGAAATCCTTTAGAAGCTTTTGTAAATAAGAGATATTTTTTAAAACATAGGTCAATTTTGAAAACGATTTTGGATAGCCTATTTTCCAGCACGACTTGGTGTACAATATATTCCTAGACTCAATAAAAATAAAAATTACATTGCATAATTAAATATAGTCTCGAGTGGCAAACATAGCTACGGTCTTGAACTGGGTAGATATCTAATCTTGGTCAGTATCTAAACCGTCTTGAGTAAACATCTAAGTTATTTCGTATATCAAGACAAAGTTTAATCAATTATTAAAATCAGGTTTTACCATGACCAATGGGCCAACAGACATGTCTACTTGGATCTATATTTTAATTTGAACACAACTAGACACATTTAAGTCATGTTAAGTTAAGATTTAGTTTAGAACAATCAAACACTTTGACTAGAAACTACCCCTCTTAAAATTAAGTGTTAATGACAACTTGAGGGGTATTTTGGACATTTTAAAGTAGGTTTTAGGGCACCATTCATGGCTGGTCATACAGGAAGTAAATGTGATAGGGAAGTAACTATCAATAACAATAGCTACTTGTGTGTGTGAGTAATGTTAGACGGTGTAGGTAATGGTGATTGCCTATAGGTTAGGTGTCAACTGATGTAGGGTTTAGGTATGAGACTTACCTAGCATAGGTAAGTACCTATGAGTACCATGCATTAGGTAATGTAGGCTAAGGGTACCTATGCCTAATATAGGTATTGGACTGTAGGTAGGCAATTTGGCAATACCCTAATATAGATAATACCTAATTAGATGTTATAGGTTTACCCACATATAGGTAAGGTAAAGGGTTATGGATACTAGTATCATAATATCATATAGATATTATAGGATATGTAAGAGTATGGGTATGAATAAAGTAATATGCATGTTAGTATCTTAATATTGATATAGGTAATGCATAGGGTAAGATAAGGTAAAGGGTAACGTTAAGGTATTGGGTCCAGATGCTTGTAGGGTATCTAATATCCCTATGCCTAGGTAGCTTTGACTTAATTTGACTGGCATTGACCTAGTTTGACTAGCTTTGACCTAGTTTGGCTAGTATTGACCTAGTTTGACCACATAGAACTAATATTGACCTAGAAGTGGCCTAGAATACATATTTTATCTTAAATATGCATGTTTAACACACTTAAACACTAAATTAACATGTATATCTCATATATAGGTCTTTGTGACTCCATTTTGGGCCTCGATCCACATTTACTGCTCAGGACTGTAGGCGAGTACATTCTCTGATAGTTTGTATTATCTGATAATTATTATAATTCGGCTTCTAGTATATTATTACCTGATTCTCTGATACGACACGGATTAGTATTTTTGGATTCATTGCTTGCGACACATGCATCTTACCTGTCTGCCCTATATTTCTAGAATTACATACTAGAACCACCTACTGGAATCACTTTCTGGTTTTACTACTTTTTGGCTGGTCTTGTACTTGATTTACATGTCGGGATATGGATTCACTTGTACTAGTCGGGGTGGAGAAATACTCGAGTAGACATATAAACATTTCTAAATATGTTGAAATCACCCCTACTGGTCTAATCTGGAAAGATAGTCATCGCACACTTGCCAAGTGTACGATGTGCTGTATTTTCCCCTATTCGTTTACATGTCGAAAGCGGTATTTCAAAACACACTAGTTTAATGCTTTCTTGCTATATTCACATATACTTGCTAGACTCACATCACATATGTTCTAGTTTAGTTATCTTTATCTACAGTCTTTATTGCCATGCTTTTCTAGTTCACCGTATTTACTTTTTTTGCACTTTAGTTAGTTGTTGTTCTATTTCATTCCCTGACTCATTCTTTTTTTTGCTCATCAAGTATTGCTTACTTTAAATATTTTATAATCTTTATCAATTAATTAGAATTGCTAGAAGAGGTGTTCTCGTTCCATTATAACTGGATATATTTTTCAGATGACTGCTTAGGGGACTTGTGTCCCATATTCTATGGAGCTGAGGACGGGATAACAACCATAGGTCTTGATACTCATGAGTGATTACTGAGGGGCTTAGTTACTCTTATAGCAATGTGATAGATTTATTATTAGAATTCTTGGCATTTGTATATATTGGAGATTTTTTATTATATTTGAGAATTGGATATTGATGTTGTATTTAGAAGTTGTTGATATTTTAGTCTTTGTAGTTTATTAGACTTCTTTGATATCTTATCATGCTTTAGATTATGATTGGATATTTAGTATCATCATTTATACCTTGTCCTCCATTTGGAGTTAAGATCTATGACATGTATATTATATCATTATTGATAGTTAGTGACCTAGACATCGTTTTATCGCCAATGCTGTAAAGTAGGCTTGACGTTGTTCACTACTTGTGCCCCTATACCGGCTGCGGGTCGTTACAGGCGGTGTAAGCGATCATTTGGGAGCAGTCACAAAAGTCGATGATTCGACCATGTCAAATCCCTATTTTAAAATAGGTATCTGACTGTATTTTATATTTTTGGGAAATTTAAATTTGGGTATTGTTAAAAAAAAAATTATTGATAATTTCTTGAGGGTGAATTTTATCCATATTATTATTCTTGCCACTAAATTTACTATCAATTTTTATTATATTTATTATTATTATTATTATTATTATTCCTACTCCTCCCCTTTACCTAACCCTAACCCCAACCCATGCTTTCACTCTCTCTCTCTCTCCCCCTCACTTTTTACCCAGCCGACACCCCCCCTACCTAACCCCCTCACCTCTCTCTTCACTCTCTCTCTCTTCCGACCCCTCACTAGACCAGCCCCCTCCCTATTTCTTTTTCCCTCAGCTCTCTCTCTCTCTCGAGCTCACTCCCTTTCCTCTCCCTCTCGATCTTCCACTCTCCTCTCCCGCTCTTCCCCGGCCAGCTCTGGCCACCGCTACCACCATCACCCACCAGCACCGCCGACCGCCGCCACTGCCCACCACTACAGTCGTGACGATCGCCTGCGCCACCATCTCCCACCACTGCCACCTCCATCCACCATCCTCCATGGCCGTCTCCTTCTCCGCGGCCACCGCCATCAGCCTCTACCGCCACCAATACTGCTCTGACCACCATCATCATCGTCCCCATCACTCTCAGCCGCGGCCACCACAACTTCCTTCCCTCTTCCGCTGGCTGAGCCCCATGGCCGCCGAAGCTCCTGCCGTCGTTGCTCTCCTCCGCCGGAGCCCGACCCGACCCTGGCCGAGCCGCCTTGTGCCCGCCGGTGAGGTTCCCGAGCTCTCCTCTTCCTTTCTTTCTCGTTTTGTGTGCTGCCTCATCAAGCGTGCTGTCTCGAGCAGTGCACTCTCGTGCAGCGAGCCCTCATGCTCTGTGCTTTTCTTCGGGTTGCGTTCCACGATGTGCGTGCACCTCAATTTGTGTACGGTTTCGGTTTTCATGCAACCTCGGTCTACGTATTGCCATGGGCAGCAGGACGCCTCGAGCCCCACGCTGCCTCGGGCACCGTGCCACCTCGGTTTGCGCACCACCTCATTTTCTGTGCCTTGGCCTTTGTGCCTTTCTTGGTTTTCGTGTCGCTCCGATTTGCGTACCCGTACCAATTTGCGTGTCGCCTCTGCTGCGTGCCACTTGATCCCCGTACCGCATCGATTTGCGTACGTACCTCAATTTGCGTACCGTATCGATTTGTATGTCATGTTGTATCTTGTGTCTTCTCGGTTTGCGTGCACGTACCGATTTGCATGTTCGCTCCGATTTGCGTGTCGCATTGGTCTTTGTGTCGTCTCGATATGCGTGTCGCATTAATTTATGCGCTATCTTGATATTCGTGATTTCCTTGATTTACATGTGCGTCTCGATTTACGTGCACATTCATGTTTCTCGTTCGTCTCGATATTCGTGTTCTCTCGA
Organism: Iris pallida; assembly: GCA_029216955.1. NCBI lineage: Eukaryota > Viridiplantae > Streptophyta > Magnoliopsida > Asparagales > Iridaceae > Iris > Iris pallida. Next base: position 28,741,529 of record JANAVB010009599.1, read on the forward strand.
TTCTCGTGCGCGTCTCGATATACGTGTGCGTCTCGATTTGTATACCCGTATCGGTCTGCGTGCCTCGGTTTCCGTGCCCGATCCCTGTGCTGCTTGCGGGACCCGTACGGTATAGCCTCGTGCTAATTCTTCATGATTTTATCATTGTTTTATTATTTAATTCTAATGATTGTTTATTGTGTGTTCTGAGGATCTCGATGGACGTGCTAGCCTGGATCCTGATCGCCGAAGACTTGCTTACCTAGCCGAGCCCTCTAGGAAAGTATCCCTTGCTCATCGACGGCTCTTGCCCTCTCTCCTGGATTTTATTTCATTTAATTAAATTGTACTTGTAATTTTATAACCATGATTAGTGCAGCCTAGTAGTAGAACTGCCATGATGATAACTTAGGATAGCTTGGTCTGATGCCGTGATAGACCGTATCGGACAACTCGGATGGGTCATCCACACCTCCGAGGACACGAGCACGACTCACTTGTATGGATTGTCCCTGTATGCCCCGTGTCCGACTCACGGTCGGGTAACGGCTTGGCGAACTACTCATGTGGCTGTGATTGTGCTTAGGTTAGAACTATAGACATGTGCTGTGATGTGCCCTACGAGGCGGTTAATTGATTATATTATGCATGTTGGCTTGGCGCCCAGTACGCATTGTAGCGCTGTTGGAGGTCGGGACTTAGTGGTCTCGGGTTCGATTGGTTTCCAGTACGCATCGTAGTGCTGCTGGAGGCCGAGACTTAGTGTTCTCGGCTGTCGACTTGTTCCCAGTACGCATCGTAGTGCTGCTGGTAGCTGAGACTTAGTGTTCTCAGTCTGCGATTCTACGATTCCGGGGCGGGTTGTGCTGAGTGGATTTTAGCCCCAATTCGTAGGGTGCTCCCGTCCAGATTACAAAGGAGACTCTGCCGGATTTTTCCAGAATTCCCAGTTGGGAATTTGGTTCGAAGGACTGGGCAGAACCATCCCTTTGGTTTGCTGGACTGGGCTCGTGCCTGTTCACCTTGGTATAGTATGCATGATCTCATTGCTTGCTAGGTAGACTCCAGACTAGATCAGTCGCCTAGCTCCTGATCCGTCTTGTCCGTCGGATAGCGTAAGGAGAGCGGTTCCACTCGGCAGACGGTCTGCAACCCTGGTCCTTGTTTGGTTTAAGGGTTGTGGATCTGCTCCAGAGTGGTTCACGCAATCCTTGCCACTCTTCTGATGGTATTTAATTAATATACACTTGTACCCTGACCATTCATTCTAGGAGTTGTCCTAGTCTAGCGAGATAGAGCTGACAGTTGTCCTATGTATTGAGAATTGTGACTTATGTATATGACTGAGGATTGAGTATTATGGAGAGTACGATCTCGGGATATTGACTTGGTGGATCTATGTGGATTCTTGGATTTTGGTGATTTCGAATATTTCGTGGAACGAGGAGAATATCGAGGGTATTATTATATGATTTTTACTCGACTTTCCAAACGCCTAAAATCTGGTACCTTTGTGTATTCCGGTAGTTGGGGAAAACCTAGTTTGATTGCTATGTCTTGGTAGTTAGAGGGGCTCGTTTTCTTGTGGCTTGTGATTATTAACTTGGAGGATTCTTGTGAGCCAGAGGGCCTAGCATTGCTTATAGTGATTAGCTTGGATATTTGGTTATTGACCTTCCTGACATGATATTGAATCCATCGTAGAAGGGTGACTCTTGATAGATTGATCTGGTGGATAGACAGACGGGATGATTGGAGCTCTAGGCTCCCATATATTCTAGAGATGTGATTATAGTAGAGGTTCTGATTTTTGTACCCGACTTGATATCCATGTCACGATTTGGGCATGTGACTGATAGGTTTGACCTTCTTCCTGGTATTACACGATGACCTGGACCTGTCTTGATTCTTGATAGTGGCCCGTAGAGGTGCACTCCTGACTAGCACTCTGGACTTGATGGTAAACCTGGCATGTATACTCTTGATTCTTGATAGTGGCCCGTGGTGGCGCACTCCTGACTAGTACTCTTGACATGACATGTTTATTCTTGATCGCTGTTGCGACAGCCAGTCCTGACTTGCTAAGTATGACCTTGTCTTGACACCGTAGTTAATTTCTCTTGATTGTGCTTGTATAAGCCACTAGTCCAGTCTTGTCTTGCATCATGTCTAGGACATGGATCCCTGAGTACCACGGTCATGGATCCATAATAAAACTGACTAGGCTAATAACTAGATTAATCATGTAGTTCATGGGGACTTCCCAGTGACCTGTTGCTTGTCTGACCCCGGCCCTATGTATCTATATATATACTAGGAATTTGTTGCTATCCGTCGAGATGAGCGCATTCCCAGCCCTTCGTCCAGTGTGACACTTCTTTAGGGCACATGTATCTTACTGCATTGTGCCTGCTATATCTATCTTTTTCTTTTGCTGGGACCATTCGGGTAGTAGCAAGCAGGAGCTGGACTTTGAAGTCTCATTGCATCTTGTTAGTAATTAGGCCTGTGATAACCCTAGTTAGCTAATAATAGCAAGCCGTAGGCATTGTGTGGCCGCTTGTTCTTCTGTGTTGTTTGGCATGTTGCCTGCTAGCCAGCTGATATTGATTTCCAGCTGGCAGTGCAGGTGTTAGTGGATGCTAGGGTGATTGTGATTGTGTTAGCTTCACTATACTTGTGGATTGTTATCGTGCGTTGGTACCGCACGATCCCTTACCTTTATTTACTATTTTTTTGATGTTTTCCTTGTCATATTTTATCCTGTTGGATTTCTTCGCCCGTCCTTGAGCCTTCCTTTCTGGTACTTGCTGCGGTTGGCCTGACCAACCCTGGATTGTTCCCAGATTGTCTGAGACCGACCCAGTGGATCTTCCAGACTTGACTTGGAGGGTGTGCTTCAGTTCCAGACCATGCTAGGAACTGTGGGAAGGTATACTTGTCTATATTATTATTCTGTATTGTAGATTCCTAATTTTCATATGAGTATTACCTGCTTTCTATATGATTATCTCTCTTGATGTTGATTCATTGTGATTTGCCTGTGGACATGAGATCAGATTTAGGCCATAGATTAATTGCATGCTAGGATACCCAGCTAGACTTGACAGCCGTCATCGCCGTATAGCGTATTCGTACCTTATACGGTGTAGCTGGCCGTACACATCACCATATTTCGGAACTGGGGCGTGACAGACCATCTTCAATCTCTGAGACTTCATAGGTGGGCTAGGGATAAGCAATCTTGGCCCCTAGGACGTCGGTTCCATAAGAAGCCCCGTCTTGTTGAAACGTTGGGTTGTGGTGCAGTATTGGAAGCTGGCTACCCCTACTATCATGAGCATGTTGAGGGTAGGTACCCCCAACTATCTTGATATTAGGTACGGAAGACTGGCTACCCTCAGCTTTCAAGGCTTCAGGCAAAAGTTTGGTCTTGGACCGGGTGCTCTGGAATACTCCGGTGTTGGGCACAGCCAACTTGCTATCCTTAGGTTAATCTTCGGTGTGCTAACCGAGGGATTGGATTTAGAGATCCTTTTAATAAAAGGGGAGCTCCTTGCAGCATAGAATGAGGCGAAGAGAGGCTCTTATTCGTCGTCTAATTGTATCTGTTCACCGAGACACTGTCGGACGGATGTGATATACTGTAGCCGTTGTAATACGGACTGTCTTTTTGGGACTGCTGCTGGCTTTACACAGCATCAGTTGATGATTATACTAGCACATGTATGTCCCACCAGGGGTTTTTTGCGTATAACATTTGTAGTTGTTCCTTTCACTTTGCGTTTCTGATTAATTACGTGACGCAGATCGTGAGAAGGAAGATTCACTTTTATGCCCTCTTCAAGCTCCTGGGTGGATCGAGTGTTGTGGCATGTAAATGGGGATACTTCTGAACCTGGTTCCTGTACATGCGACACATTTGGATGTTTAGGGGATTCTGGATATTAGTCCAACCTTGGCGTGAGGGCGCACGATTTAGACCTATAGAGCTTCCTATCGGACGTGCGTGTTATGGTTAGACGAGCGAGTCTTTTGCCAATTACTGGCGCAGCAATTATGGTGCACGTAGTGCGTGTAGTGTGTGCCAACTTAGGCCTGTAACATGTAGAGCATATGTCTTGGAGTCCTTCCTGTACTTGGGACTCGTGGTCATCCAAACGGTCAAAGGTATTGACGTTGTCTCGTGTCGAACCATTCTCGCGCCTGTTGGTAGGCGCGTGTGCCCTTCGTAGCACTTTTCCCTTGGAGCAAGCATTGTGCTTTCCAGAGCTACGCACCATAGAGGGAACAGAGAGTGACGTCGCCTGTGCACCAGATGAGAGTTGTACTGGCATGTGCTGCTCTTCCTCGACAGGATGTGGGTAGGCTATACGAGCCTTAGGCACCCATGCCTTTCTCATCTTCTTAGGCTGTAACCCTATTTTTCAATTTTATAAATTTTTGAAACATTCCTAATATTTTAATTACTTAATTGTATTTCATAAGTATTGATTTTAGAAAATGAGTTAATTAAATTTTGGAATAAATATTCTAGGATTGGTATTAAAGGTTGTTAATTATTGTCTAAAATTCTAACTAACTATTTCACTGTTCCTTTTGGAACAACATTCAAAATTAATTTGGCTGCCCTCCAAATGTCTAGTTTTCTTTCCTCCAAGCAACAAACTAACGGTTCAACTTATTTAAACTTTACCACTCCAACAACCTTCCATTTTGTTCAATTAAGAAACCGAGCTCTACATCACTCCCTCTTGTTCCTTCTTCTTCCTAAACCAACTCTCAAACCCTAACCCTAATTTTTTATGGAAGAAGCCATGGCTATGACGACGACAGTGATCTCCTCCGGCTGCTAAGACAGCAGCGGTGCCGCTCTCCAGAGTTAAGTTCTCGACGACGGCGACTGGACCCAGTCTTCGCGACAACGATGATTGTTTCCTCCAGATCGACGACACGGGAGCAGATCTCCGGCCGCACTTCTTCTTCTTTTCGACGATTAGACGGCCACAAGACTGGTGAGTGTCGATCTCAATTGCCGTTCAAGATCTGGAAGAATTTCGGGTGTTCCTAAAGAAAATGATGTTCGATTTTGTTTCTTGACTTCAAATCTAGATCAGGATTGATCGATCCGTTCCTCTTCTTGGTGAGGTTGTCGAGGAACCGACGACGAGCTGCTGCTTGATCTCCGGGATCTGTTCGAACAAGTTCCGCATTCTTCTTCTTAGGCGAACGAGCAAGCGATCGAGAGTTCTAAACCTGCACGGGATAGACGAACTAGTGATAAGCTCAACTCAATTCTTTATTTCCAGAGTTTTGTAGATTAGTCAATCGATAAAGGATCGAATCCGTTGCGATGATTTTTTCATATCTCAAGAATTTTAGAAATTCTCTGAAATCCTTCTATTTGTTTGCATTTCAACCGTTTGGTTAAATGCTTGAACCAGGCCCTGTTCGTATCAAAAACACGAAGGACCATGTCAGACATGAATTTCTCTCGTTTTTGTCAATCAATTAGAACCTACTTTCTCAGGTACTGCTCGATTCCTTCCCTGGATAGATCGAGTTCTATAGGAATGTTCGTTACAGTGTTTGTGTCTCGTTCGTGTCCGGGGAAGTATCATTTATGCGTGTCTAGTTATGGAGGACTCCAACTTTCGTACTTAACGATGGTGACGTGTGTGTTGCAGCCGCAAGAGGGTTAGCAAGGGTGCGGGTCTGTGATGCATTTAATTCCAGTGTGTATTAATTGCAGTGAAGAACTCACAGTTTGAGTTTTGAGTGTGCTTTATTTCAATTGCAACAGAGGGTGTCTTGCTTATGAATTTGAAATTTAGTGACTGTTGGTTGCCAGATGAGAGTGCCATTTGATCTAATTTTTGGAGTTCAGATGGGTGGGCAAGCCAAATATAGTTCCGGCTGTGTTGTTCAGGTGGTGTGTGCATATGGTTGGCTAGGATAGTTTTCTTGGTGTATACTCTAAGAAAAGTTGTGAAGAGGACTAGTGAATGCAAGGCTTCTTGAATTTAAATATGCAGTAATAGCTATGATAGCCTTGAGATGTAGTTGAGTTTTTTTTGCATTGTCAAACTCTATTTTATCTGACCCGATATGGGAGGGACTGTATGTATCAATTCGAAGTGGAGACTGGGCTTATATAGTATTAGCTAAACTCTATGTGTTGTTGTCTATTGTGGGCTAGTTAGTAATTTACTTGTCCAGTAAAAAGTTTATCCTATTAAATCTATAGGTAGCATCTATAATAAATAATTTAGTAGAGATTTATTTTAAGATAGGTATATATGATGTCTAATTAGATATTGCTATCCTAAAATCTATACCAAGGTTTGATAAACTCATAATTAGCATTAAACTAGTTTATTTTTATAAGTGACTAAATGATTAAAAAGGGATTATTGGTTAGTAGTAATTTAGCTAAAGGTTATTAATTAAAACCTAACCAACTTGTACCTACTATCAGGAGGACATACAGCTTTTCTGCCTATTCACGATCACCATGAGCAAGGCAAGTATATTCTATGGTTCATGTTCATTTACATTATTCCTGTACTTTTCTTATGACACGTCATGACACGATATCTTGTACTCTTGTACTTTCATGTTCTTGTACTTACTTGTGGTCGGGGAGGAGAAATACCCTAGCTATGTGACAAAATCCAGAGATCAAAAATTCATGTTGATAGCTTAGGCCTCGCACCGTACACGCGGGCCCTAAGCCGTACCATTATTCCTGTGCTCTTGTGCTTATTCCTGTACTTACCCCCGCCGGTCATATAGGCTAGTTGTATTTCAAATATTGTATACATGTCATGTCTTGTACTTCAGGTTCATGGTTTACATTCTTGTACTTTATTTTATGTACTTTCTTGTTCTTTCTTGTGCTTTACATGTTCTCTTTTACATTTTTTATAGCACGATGTTCTTGTTCATTACCTAGAACTGTACTTTGCTCCGCTCCTGACTGGATATGTTGCAGGTGTATTTGCAGGATATTGTTCTACATTATGGGCCAGAGCCTGGGATCTTAGCTGAGCAGGATGGAGACATGACTTAGCTAGAGGCTTCAGGTTTAGACTGTTTAGCTTTACTCCTAGATATTATTTTTAGAGTTCATTGCGTATTTTATTCCTATTGACTCTGGTACCTTTATATTATATGGACTTGTGGATTATGGTGATCTTTCTAGGATCGTTTATAGATGCTGTGATTTGTACTTATTCATACTGACTTGTTAGTCTTCCTAGCTTGGTACAGCTTACTACGTTGAGTTTTCCAACGTAGGCTGGGCGTTTCCGACTCGTGTTCGATTATTCGGGAGCAGATCGTGTCATGTATTTAGTGGTGGCCCATGCAGGTCTGTCCTAATAGTTCCTATGTATTAGAGTACTATTGGAGGACTTGATTATACTAGGGAAACTTGATCATAGCATAGGAAATTGGGTACATCGGGTATATTGATATTCTATAAACACTTGTTGTTTTAGGTTTAGAATATTTTAACAATTTTCTACTTTTCAGAAAGTTCAAAGCACGCGACACCGGAACTGTTGATCTACCTACACTTGAGGGTTCCGAGCTTCCACTACCTTCTATCGCCCTACTATCCCCATGGGTAGTATGTTGTTGATGGAGACATTTTAGGAGTTCCTTTACCACCCAGAGAGAGTAGGCTATCCTTTTCTGAGCCAGACTTATAGATACGCTTTTCGAGCTAGGAAGGACTTCTGATTTCCAGACTCTCGGGTCCTTGGACTTCCCCGACACCGAGCACATATCTTGCACCGAGGAGCAGATCGAGACCCTGGAGTCGCCACTGAAAATCATCCAAGTCTCTGAGGACCCGACTTCTCTAGAGATTGGAGCCACCAGCCAGTAGATCCAGAATGTAGCGCAGACAATGGAATGAGACGAAAGCTAAAGCCAGGAGAGACAAGAAGACTTATGACGGGGATAACAACTATTGTGGATCCGCAAAGCATCGCCACACTCAGGCAGCGCTTCTTCAGCCCTAGCGGGAGATTTAGATTCAGATTCAGATCCAGCCGACGATCATTTGCAGTTTCTGCCACCTTTGTCACTACCACATTTCTAGTTTGAGGGTATTTTTGTCATTTTTGGGGTTATTTGATTTTATTATAATTATTTGAATTTATGGAAATTTTTAGGATTTATTTTGGAATTATTTGAATGATGGTTGACTAGGTTGACTAGCATTGACCTTGGTAGACTAACCTAGAAGCTAACCCTAGTTGTGTTGGACTTGGTTAGGTCATGCAACCCTAGTTAGACTAGAGTTGACCTATGGTTTAGTCATTTAACTCAAGTTAGAATAGTTAAGTCATAAGCCATGACTTATGGTTGAACCATTGATTAACAACTTAGCCATAGAAGCCCAAAGCCCATTAGCAAATGCCAAACCCTAACCCTAACATTACTTGGCCGGCCACACCACTAGCATAGGGATTCCCACCCTATAAATATCCTCTTCGATTAGGGCTAGCCTCTTTAGGAAAGTCTCATTTAGAAAAAGAGGTATGTACAACTTCTTTAATTCATAGAAAGTCCAAATAAATTCCTTTTTAATCCAAACAAATTACAATAGGTTCTAATTAGTGCTTTCTTGCTGTTGGTATATGTTAATCTCAGTTTCATAGCAATTTGGAGAAGTTGGGTGGCTTTTGAGGATCCCCTTTTGAGGAGCTTTTTATGTTCAAGAACACACATAGGTATATTTCTATTCTACCATTAAAATTAGGTTTTTCTTGCATAAATACCTAGACCTAGGTGTCCTGGTCCTGTAGGAATAGAGTTTGTGAAATTTCGTGTCCTGTACGTGTCCGTATCGGACACGTATCAGTGTTGAGCGCAGGTGTTCGATAAAATGCCCCAAAGGGTATTTCGATCGAGTTTTCGATAAGTGTTTGAATGGAAAATTGTATTTTTGTGTTGCTTACATGTTTCTGTTGGTTTGGGATTGATTTGATGCCGTGTCGAGTTGTTTTGGACACGTGCACACGCGGGTGGACACGCGTGCGCGGGCTGTGCGTTTCCCCTGCTACTCGGGCCCCCTGTAGGACACGACACAGATTTATTTGGTACAAAATTTGGTGGACACGAGGGGGCATGCACTGACATCATGGCCCCAAAGTTTCGTTGGATCTAGTGAAGCGGTTAGGGAGAAATCAAGAGTGCGCTGGGTTTGTACAGTCACGCACACACTCGATTTAGGCCACTGATACGGCCTTATATGTTGGACATGACGACACGTGGGCCTAATACAGGGTGACACACACCTAGCTAGACACTAGGCGAACTCACAGACAGAAGCACGAGGTTTGATTTTGTCAGCCCCAGTTTTTTTCAAAATTTTTGTTAATCAGTATTAAATTGGCCATTAATGATTATTTTGACATTAAAATGATTAATTATAATTATTAGGAATTTTTCCTGTATTTTTAAATAATTTTTAAATGAGTTTTAAATACAAAAATACCATTTTGCAATTTCCTAAAATGTTTTAATTAACTTTTGCAAATATTAGAAATGTTTAAAATAGGTTTTTGCAATTTAATAAATTGTTTTAATATAGTTTTGTAATTAATTAATTTGTTACTAAATCAATTTGCAATTAATAAATTGTTTTTAAGTTGGGACTGCAAATATTATTTGCATTTTGACTCTGCGGGGGACCTAAGCGTAATTACCTAAAAACCTAGGGACTTTTGGGCAAAACCTAAACCTAACCCCCCCGACGACCGGACAGCTGCCGACGACCGGCCAGCTGCCCCCCCCCCACGTCCCGACCGACTTTGCACCGCCATCGACCTCTGTAAAACTCCCCTCTCTCCCCCCTACCGAAACCCTAACCCTAAATCTCCTTCGCCACCCTCCACGACCACCTTTCCTCCCCGAAACCCTAGCCGCAACCCTAGCTCCGGCGATCTCCTCCGCCACCCCCACAGCGACTAACACCCCCAACCACCACCACCATCACCTTCGTCTCGACGAGGCGAACCCAGCGCCACCGACGCGCCACCACCACGACGCCTCCTCCGCCTGATCGCCTCCTCGACAGCAGCTCACCCCCATCGGACACGTACGTGTCACTCCCCCTCTCTTCGATTCGTGTCTCGTATACACAAACACGGACTCGCCTGGTCCCGATGAACCCAATGCAAAGCTCGGACACGCGTAAGTCGTGTCGTGCGTGTCGTGCAAAGCACGGACACGCTGATCCTGTGTCCCTAACTGTCAGGACACAGGGCCGATTTTATTTCTTTTTTTTTTATTAATCTAACCTAAACAAAAATAAAACTAACCTAAACTCATTCTCTAACACAAAGCACGAGCTGGCCCACTGGCCAGCGCGCATTTCTTAAAACCCCCCCCCCCCCCCCCCGCTGCTGGGCTGAGTTCGAGCCCCCCCCCCCTTTTCTTTCCTTCTGTTTTCTTTTTTCTTTTTCTTTTTCTTTTTTTCTTTTCTTTTATTGTTTTATATATATATATATATATATATATATATATGTATATATATATATATATATGTATATACTAGTATATATGTATATATATACTGTTTTAACAATATATGTATATATGTATATATATTTTATGGTTAGTAAATTCTATGTATATATGTTAGTATTTATATATATATATATATATATATATATATATATATATATATATATATATATATATATATATATATATATATATATATATATATATATATACACATATGTATATGTATATATATTTTCTTGTTTATGTATATATATTATTATATATATATATACTTTATAAATTAGGTATTTTCTTGTGTATATATATGTACTTTTGGCATAGGTATGTAAATATTCTTTTATATAAAATTTACCTTATTAAAATAATAATAAATATTTTGCACTATTACCAACTAGTATTTTTATTGTATTTAAATTACTGCAACCATTTGATGTCCAAGCCTAGCATGGGTATTTGGGCTCAAATGTGTTTTCACACATTCAAGACCTGTACAAGTCATATTGGACTTGATTCATGGCCTTGGGTCCTGTATTTGAACTTTGGTTCAAATTATATACATGGATAAAATACGCAGATAATTAATTATTATTGTGCATTACTGTTTTTGATATTCTAAAAAAATACTTAGAGTATTGCTAAAATTATGGAAAAATAGTTTTTAGATACTTTGTTAAGTTGGCTAATTTAGTATAATTTTTGTAGTATTTAATTTACTGTTTTGCCCCTAGTTTGGCATATGAAACCAGAACTCACTTTCTGTATATTTATGAAAACTGATTTTTCTAAAATATTTCTGTTGGGTAATAAATCCCAGAAAAATTATAATAAATTTCTATAATTAACAAGGTTTCTGTCAGTATATTATTCTGCATTTATTGGAGATTTCTAGTATTTTCTAAAATTGTTAGAACACAGTGCACAGAATGTTTATTTTACCAATAATTATGACTAAGTCATGACTTGAGATTTTTGTGTATTTCTAGTATTTGGATTGCTGACCAACCTTAATATGGGAGACCCATGTGTTAGTTTAGATGCCAAATCACTTCACTTTGAACCCCTAGGCTAAGTTCATCTAGCCAATGTCCAATTTGGCCTTCTCACATCACTAGTGTATTTATATTGTCTTGTAACTTAGAGTCTGAGTATATATATGTTTTCAGTGCCAGGACACTCTAAATCTTAGCTTTATTGTCATTGCATTGCTTTGCTCCAGGCAAGTACATCTACAAACTCATTTACTGTCTTTTAATGTTAAGTACATGTGACAACCTTGTAAATTACCATTAATCCAGTTGCAAGTCTTTTGTTAATTGTACATGTTAAAACACTGTTATGTGATAAAAGAATGTTAATCAACCCATGTGAATGCTGATCCTTGGAGTAGCAAGTCAAATCATAACATGTTTCATACTATTGACAGTTCCCACCATGCTTTACACTATTTCCCGTATCTTTTACATAATGATCACTGGGTTATGAGAGAGTTGATAGTATAGTTACTGGACTCGTGGAATGTACTCACTTACATTGCAGTATGCTAATTGTGTAGTTTCTGGACTTGTGGAATGTACATACGTACATTGCAGTAAACTAGCAGTGCGATTTCTGGACTTGTGGAATGTACATACGTACATTGCAGTAAACTGAGAATGTAGTTTCTGGACTTGTGGAATGTACTTACGTACATTGCAGTAAACTAACAATGTAGTTTCTGGACTTGTGGAATGTACATACGTACATTGCAGTAAACTAGCATAGCACCTATTGACCGATCTCATACTAGCTCCAGTTTTAATACATAATGTACATATGCCACAATTGACAAGAGTGTCTTAAAATGATAATCAAGATATACCATGATTTCCGCTTTATATGATTTACCCTGATTCCAGTATGTCTATTTTTCAGTCTTATCATACCATGTTCCTGTTGTACATCTCTTGCATTATACATTCAGTACTTTAGTAGTAGAGGTTGTACTTGCTCCCGTCCTGACAGGATAACGTTGTAGGTATTTTGACCGAGGAAGAAATGCTTTGTGACCCGTACTATGGAGCTCCAGTTGAGGATATTCCAGCAGGGAATCCTGCTTAGCTGCTTAGTTTGACTTAGTGTTTGGTTATTATCACAGTTGCTGTTTGTACCTTTAAACTGGACCTTGTCTCCAGTCTTACATTTTGGTTTGTATTATTATCAAACTTAGTGGTTTTTCATCTATATAGAAGCTGTGTTGTGATCATTCTTAAACTATCTTAATTATTAGCACATTTATCATTATTACCTGACTGTCTAGAACAGCTTACTGCGCTTTATCTTAAGCGTAGGCTGGACATGGCTCGGCCCGGCCCAACAATTTGGGTAACGGGTCGTGACATGTTTTTTTGGCGGCCCATGCAGGTCCTGACTAAAGTTGTTTGGTTACGTTACTGTACCAAGCACGCCTGCAGAAATTAAGGATAACTAGATAACACTAGGAACAACATCTAGAACACCTAGAGGATTTTAGGATTGCAACATAGGAAAACTCATCACAGCATAGGACCGGTAGTGTAACTAAATTGTTTGCTTATGACTGCTTGCTTTATTCTTATAATTCCTTTGTCTTTTATAAATAGATGGACCCTACACACTCTCCCGATTCCGCCACCTCAGGTGACGGTATACCACCCCCACCTCCTATCATACCTTCCCAGACTGTTGTTTCCCTCGACGGAACCCAATTACTGGCTTTGATCCAGGGGCTCCTGAATACTCAGCATACCCCCGTCTCGTAACCTATAGAACATCAATTGAGGCTAGGTAGTATCAAAAGTTTTATGAACCTAAAACCGAAGGAGTTTCTTGGGACGGAAGGCATAGTTGTAGTTGATGACTGGTTAGATTCCGTAGAGAGGAAGCTCATAGGGGCTAGATTACCTGACGATCTTTGGGTCGAGGCAGCAGGATTTTTGTTAGCAGACCTGGCAGGGGTCTGGTTCAGAAATGAGACGATGTTCATTGGTGGCAGAGGAAACTGGGAGCAATTCAAGATCCAGTTCAAGAGGAAGTTCTTCTCCACCACCGCTAGAGTTGCCATGGGATTGCAATTCCAGAACCTGCAACAGGGGAGCCGTACAGTCGATGAGTACGCAGGTGAGTTTAGCAGACTCAGTCGTTTTGCCCCGAGCTTAGTAGCCGACCCGGAGGAGATGGCTCGCAGATTCTGCCATGGTCTTGTCCCGGACATTAGCATCTTACTAGTGGCCAACGGGATCACAGACTACTACCAGCTACTGGAGAGAGCCCGAGGTATCGAGGAGCGTCTTTTGTCTTACAAGAGGCCAGCTACCACACATCATGACAGGCCGTCCAAGCGCCAGACTTTCCAGCAGAGGACGACTACCCAGCACCAGCAGGCCTATTCTCCACCAGCTCATCCTCAGCATCAGTTATCATTTGCCCGAGATCCGGGGCAACAGCAGCAGAAGTGGGTCTCTTGTGCCTTCTGCAAAAAGCCAGGGCACGATGTCTCCATCTGTAGGAAGAAATTGAGCCAGTGTCTTGCTTGCGGGTCTTCCACCCATATGATTCGGGAGTGCCCGAAGGCGAAGCCATTTACCAGAGGACCTTCAGGGAGAGCATACCCTTTAGCCATCCAGGCAGCAGTACCAGTGCAGGGCCCAGAGCCAGAGCCAGAAAACTTGACAGACGGTGCCACAGGTTGGATTTATTTGCATATGACTGTTTGATTCTAGTGCCTCATTAAGTAACCTGTCATTAGACCTTTACCAAACCATCATTTAGTAGCTGCACTCATAAGATAAGCCATTGACCAGTAGACCTGTTTCATAGACGTTCCATCATTAGAAGATAGCCTTAGTCATCGCTGTAATTTTTTTTTAAAAAAAAAAAAAAAACAAAACAAAAAAACGTTAGATACCTTGCGTGTCTTCAGTTCTTGTAAATTTCGAGGGCGAAATTTTTCAAGGAGGGAAGATTTGTCAGCCCCAGTTTTTTTCAAAATTTTTGTTAATCAGTATTAAATTGGCCATTAATGATTATTTTGACATTAAAATGATTAATTATAATTATTAGGAATTTTTCCTGTATTTTTAAATAATTTTTAAATGAGTTTTAAATACAAAAATACTATTTTGCAATTTCCTAAAATGTTTTAATTAACTTTTGCAAATATTAGAAATGTTTAAAATAGGTTTTTGCAATTTAATAAATTGTTTTAATATAGTTTTGTAATTAATTAATTTGTTACTAAATCAATTTGCAATTAATAAATTGTTTTTAAGTTGGGACTGCAAATATTATTTGCATTTTGACTCTGCGGGGGACCTAAGCGTAATTACCTAAAAACCTAGGGACTTTTGGGCAAAACCTAAACCTAACCCCCCCCGACGACCGGACAGCTGCCGACGACCGGCCAGCTGCCCCCCCCCACGTCCCGACCGACTTTGCACCGCCATCGACCTCTATAAAACTCCCCTCTCTCCCCCCCTACCGAAACCCTAACCCTAAATCTCCTTCGCCACCCTCCACGACCACCTTTCCTCCCCGAAACCCTAACCGCAACCCTAGCTCCGGCGATCTCCTCCGCCACCCCCACAGCGACTAATACCCCCAACCACCACCACCATCACCTTCGTCTCGACGAGGCTAACCCAGCGCCACCGACGCGCCACCACCACGACGCCTTCTCCGCCTGATCGCCTCCTCGACAGCAGCTCACCCCCATCGGACACGTACGTGTCACTCCCCCTCTCTTCGATTCGTGTCTCGTATACACAAACACGGACTCGCCTGGTCCCGACGAACCCAATGCAAAGCTCGGACACGCGTAAGTCGTGTCGTGCGTGTCGTGCAAAGCACGGACACGCTGATCCTGTGTCCCTAACTGTCAGGACACAGGGCCGATTTTATTTCTTTTTTTTTTATTAATCTAACCTAAACAGAAATAAAACTAACCTAAACTCATTCTCTAACACAAAGCACGAGCTGGCCTACTGGCCAGCGCGTATTTCTTAAAACCCCCCCCTCCCCCCCCCCCCCCCCCCGCTGCTGGGCTGAGTTCGAGCCCCCCCCTTTTCTTTCCTTCTGTTTTCTTTTTTCTTTTTCTTTTTCTTTTTTTCTTTTCTTTTATTGTTTTATATATATATATATATGTATATATATATATATGTATATACTAGTGTATATGTATATATATACTGTTTTAACAGTATATGTATATATGTATATATATTTTATGGTTAGTAAATTCTATGTATATATGTTAGTATTTATATATATATATATATATACACATATGTATATGTATATATATTTTCTTGTTTATGTATATATATTATTATATATATATATACTTTATAAATTAGGTATTTTCTTGTGTATATATATATGTACTTTTGGCATAGGTATGTAAATATTCTTTTATATAAAATTTACCTTATTAAAATAATAATAAATATTTTGCACTATTACCAACTAGTATTTTTATTGTATTTAAATTACTGCAACCATTTGATGTCCAAGCCTAGCATGGGTATTTGGGCTCAAATGTGTTTTCACACATTCAAGACCTGTACAAGTCATATTGGACTTGATTCATGGCCTTGGGTCCTGTATTTGAACTTTGGTTCAAATTATATACATGGATAAAATACGCAGATAATTAATTATTATTGTGCATTGCTGTTTTTGATATTCTAAAAAAAATACTTAGAGTATTGCTAAAATTATGGAAAAATAGTTTTTAGATACTTTGTTAAGTTGGCTAATTTAGTATAATTTTTGTAGTATTTAATTTACTGTTTTGCCCCTAGTTTGGCATATGAAACCAGAACTCACTTTCTGTATATTTATGAAAACTGATTTTTCTAAAATATTTCTGTTGGGTAATAAATCCCAGAAAAATTATAATAAATTTCTATAATTAACAAGGTTTCTGTCAGTATATTATTCTGCATTTATTGGAGATTTCTAGTATTTTCTAAAATTGTTAGAACACAGTGCACAGAATGTTTATTTTACCAATAATTATGACTAAGTCATGACTTGAGATTTTTGTGTATTTCTAGTATTTGGATTGCTGACCAACCTTAATATGGGAGACCCATGTGTTAGTTTAGATGCCAAATCACTTCACTTTGAACCCCTAGGCTAAGTTCATCTAGCCAATGTCCAATTTGGCCTTCTCACATCACTAGTGTATTTATATTATCTTGTAACTTAGAGTCTGAGTATATATATGTTTTCAGTGCCAGGACACTCTACATCTTAGCTTTATTGTCATTGCATTGCTTTGCTCCAGGCAAGTACATCTACAAACTCATTTACTGTCTTTTAATGTTAAGTACATGTGACAACCTTGTAAATTACCATTAATCCAGTTGCAAATCTTTTGTTAATTGTACATGTTAAAACACTGTTATGTGATAAAAGAATGTTAATCAACCCATGTGAATGCTGATCCTTGGAGTAGCAAGTCAAATCATAACATGTTTCATACTATTGACAGTTCCCACCATGCTTTACACTATTTCCCGTATCTTTTACATGATGATCACTGGGTTATGAGAGAGTTGATAGTATAGTTACTGGACTCGTGGAATGTACTCACTTACATTGCAGTATGCTAATTGTGTAGTTTCTGGACTTGTGGAATGTACATACGTACATTGCAGTAAACTAGCAGTGCGGTTTCTGGACTTGTGGAATGTACATACGTACATTGCAGTAAACTGAGAATGTAGTTTCTGGACTTGTGGAATGTACTTACGTACATTGCAGTAAACTAACAATGTAGTTTCTGGACTTGTGGAATGTACATACGTACATTGCAGTAAACTAGCATAGCACCTATTGACCGATCTCATACCAGCTCCAGTTTTAATACATAATGTATATATGCCACAATTGACAAGAGTGTCTTAAAATGATAATCAAGATATACCATGATTTCCGCTTTATATGATTTACCCTGATTCCAGTATGTCTATTTTTCAGTCTTATCATACCATGTTCCTGTTGTACATCTCTTGCATTATACATTCAGTACTTTAGTAGTAGAGGTTGTACTTGCTCCCGTCCTGACAGGATAACGTTGTAGGTATTTTGACCGAGGAAGAAATGCTTTGTGACCCGTACTATGGAGCTCCAGTTGAGGATATTCCAGCAGGGAATCCTGCTTTGCTGCTTAGTTTGACTTAGTGTTTGGTTATTATCACAGTTGCTGTTTGTACCTTTAAACTGGACCTTGTCTCCAGTCTTACATTTTGGTTTGTATTATTATCAAACTTAGTGGTTTTTCATCTATATAGAAGCTGTGTTGTGATCATTCTTAAACTATCTTAATTATTAGCACATTTATCATTATTACCTGACTGTCTAGAACAGCTTACTGCGCTTTATCTTAAGCGTAGGCTGGACATGGCTCGGCCCGGCCCAACAGTTTGGGTAACGGGTCGTGACAGATTTGTGTCGTGTCGTGTCCTAGACCCTCTGGAACACGTGCACGACACAGTGCCTGTTTGCATGTTCTGTGTGTCTGTTTTGGGCCATTTTGTTTTGGACACGGCTGTGTCCTCATGGTGGACACGAGACACTTCCTGAGACACCTGCACACATAGTATTTACATTACCAACCAATGAATTGGCAATTTGGTTCGATTTTATGTATCATTTCCAAATATCCCAAAAATCTGATACATGTGTATTCACTGATTTTTTCCAGTTTTCAAATTGGGATTTTGACATTCATTTCAGTTAGTTTAATACTATCAATTACATGGTTTAAGACCCTATTATGTTGTGTCTATGCATGTACTACTTGGATTTCTATTTTGGAATGAAATTGTGGTGATTTGAATTCGAGATGGGAATGAAATGTTGGACTGTTTTCAATCAGTCATGTGTAAAACCTGAGAATAAATGAATTGCTTTCCTTTTTTTTACTAAGAGTATGTGATACAGTTAGATGTTAAATTCTGAGATTTAGACATGGGTTCCTCTTCTATATTTTTCTGAGAACTGTTATGTGATTTACTCATTGAACTGAAATGGAATGGAAAGTTTGCACTGTTTTCAAAAAACCTGGAAATGTAAAAATTTGAGTTAGTCCTTAGAAGAACTGTCATATGGGTTCACTATTTTCCTCTCACAGTGCACTCTTACTTCACTGTTTTCCTTTCCTGTGCAACACACATAAACACTACTGTCCATGATTGAACTGAACACTCTCTCACTCTACATAATTACACACACACACACATTCATATCCATATACCCACACATGTTATTTCCCTCACATTGTTATGTATCTCACACTCTCACATTGCCCTATTCCCAAATCACTCAGTCACACACACCCTATGATTCCTGTCACACAGACACACATACACACACACTCACTCTCTATATTCCTATCTTCCTAATGTATGTATATGTATATATGTAATGTATATATATGTAAAATGTGTATCTAATGTATAGGTTATACTATGTATATATATTTAAGTATCATATAATGTGTGTGTGTGTGTGTACTATGATTTATATATAATTTATGTATGTGTGGTATACATATAGATAGCCTATATGTATACATATATATATGTATTATGTGATTCCATGTATAGGCCTAAAGGTAATGTGTGTGATGGCTTGGTCTAGGCTTGTATAGCTTGGTAGACCTAGATAGAATAGTATAGTCTAGTATAGTAGTGTATTGACCAATGTAGACTTGTTAGGACCTAGAATGACTCGTTTGACCTAGTTTAGACTTGTTAGACCTAGTTTGACCATACTTGACCTAGTTTGACTTCTAGGGTTGACCAGAGTTGACCAAGAGTTGACTTTGGCCTAGTTTGACCTAGATTCAAGTAGAGTGCATAGTAGAGCTTCATTTTATCATCTTAGACTTGTTGTGACTTGTAGTGTTCTAAATAGGAGCCAGACACCACTCCTCGGACAGTACTTTCATCTTGGACACTCAGATACCAGGCGAGTATATTTTTTGATCATTTTATATCCTGTTTAGAATTATTTTCCTGTTTTAAATTACTTTACTTGATACTGTCACGTTGGTCACACGGATTAGTACTATATGGATCCTTTATTGAGATGTTATCCCCTCAGGGAGCATCGTATACTACATGTTCTGTGCGTTTCACTTACATGGTGTATTACTATGCTTCACGGTTCATTGATCACTTGTGACATGTACTCTCATGATCACAGAGTCTTCCTTGAATCACCTCATTTATGGGCATTCCCAGAATCACCCATTTATGGGCCATCCATGTATCACCCCTTGTGGGCCTTTGTATGGAATCATAACATAATCTGGCTCGATCCTTGTGTATTGATTGGGGGTACGGGGGAGTAGAAGTAGACATGTGAATAATATCCAAGTAGTGTAGTTCCCAGAATCACTCCATAGTATAGTTCCCAGAATCTCCTATGCCATTCACATGTTTATATTGTACTCTGACTCACTAGCCACTGATAGTTCTCTATTTACAGTATATATTTCCATTACAGCTTTCTCTGTTTACATCATGTACTTCTTGTATCTTATTTTACTGCATGATTATATTTTCTAACCTGTTATGAACTGTTGAGATGTATTGTCCTCACTCCTGTCCTGACTGGTGTAACGCCCCAGTCCCAAAATACGTAGGACTAGGTACATCGACATGCCAGCTGTATACATACGAAGTATACTCCAATATATGGAAACCTCGTATGAATACATAAGCTGTAAAATGCAGCAAACCAAGAGTAATCTAATCTCATCCAAAAATAAAGAATAAAAGATATCATATAATTAACTGTAATAAGTCTTTGAACAATGCGTTGGGCGGAGACAAAGTCCACTACCAACAATCTCAAATAAAAGGTACAAGGAATAGATGAAATAACAAGACTAGCCAAGTACAATCATCTTCGAAAGGATGGAGAAGATCACGGTCTCGACTAGAACACCTGCAATATCACAAAAGCACACACCTGGAGGGATAACCAGGTCCTCAGAGGGACGTAACAAGATACAGGAAGAACATGCCATATGAACTGAATATAAATGCACCATAAAATAAAGATAAAGTAAAAGCGTCCAAACCATAACACGGTTCAATATCCCATCATCGAAACAGTAGGCTACCCCTACAACCAAACAAGGACAAGAGGTAACTTACTATTCTGTGATGTGACACTTCCCCATGCCATGATTGGAACATGAAATTTGCTAAGGTCTCCTGACCTTTCTAGTAGATAATTTAGAAGACATATCAATGTATGGGCAGGTGAAGGCTGACTCTCCCAGGACAAGGTAACAACTCACAACACGCACATGTCAGTACCAATACTATCAGCCGGCATAACTCGAGGCTAGCGGCCCACGTGACCCATCAGTCCACATAGCTCGAGGCTAGTGACCCTCGCGACTCGACTACCGTAGTACGCAGTTAGTACAGCTTTAGGAATTGGGTAGCCCATACATTTAATTGTCTTCTCCCTCCCAAGGTCACTAACAGAAGGTAGTTCGCTAAGACTAGGTCCATATGCAACAAAAAGCCAAGAAGGAAAATAACTGAAAGCAAATAAAGTGAACAAAAATAGCAAGTAATGGATCCAACTGAAAACAGATAATAAATATGCAGTAAATAATTAAAGGTGCATATAATTGTAACAGTAAATAAGGCAAGGTATCTTGCCTGTGGGTGGTACGAGAAGCAGCAAAATCCAACAATCAGAATCGTCAACACGAAAGTCAAAATCCACAAGAAGCTCCGGATGCTGAAACAAACATCACGAACGAGTTTGGAATAAAAGATATGCCTAGGAAACGCCTGTCCAAAAGTTAAATTCTGGAACAGGGGCAAAATCATAATTTCGGGTCAAAACGATGTCCGCCGTTGGACCCGCTTTGCACCGAAATGCACGCCAGAACCTACGGTCTCTAAAGTCGTCAAACTATATGTCTGCGGATTTGTTTTGATGAGATGAACCCAACGCGGTATGTCCAATTTTGGATTCCGGTGGGCGGTGCACAAAATCGCCCGTTGAGTAGGATTGTGGGCCCGCCAAAATAGCGTCCCGACCAACGGTCTCAGAATCGGACTAAACTTGGCATACAGGACCAGAAAAATATTTCGAGTCCAATGGCGCAAGTTTCGTCGCGATTTGATGAGTGTGCACAAAGTAATTGGGAAAATATGAAAAGTCCGATACGCAAAAAAAATCGACGGATACGGACCAATTTCGTTGCGCACACGCAACCAATTTGAATCCCGTCAATTCTTGCACGTTCACAAATTCGACACGAACCTTTCGGTATTTTCGGTTTGCGACGGGGTCGCCCGATTTGTCGGGACGTACCTCGTACGGGGTTTTTAATGTTTTTGAAAACTGATTTTTTTTTGTGATTTTTAATCTAATTAAATCTGAAATTTATTGTAGAAAAATAAATCTATTTGAAGGGGATGATAGAGGTCATGGGGGACTTTCTACACGAATTTACGGATCGAAAATTGGAATAGAATTGACAGAGAAATTAATCGGGGAAGTGGGTTACCTTAAAGTGGGAATCTGTTGTTGTTGTTTGTTGTTGTCGATGGTTCCTTTGTCTTCTTCGCGAGCACGGCTTCGTTGTGGAGCGTCCGAGCTTCGTCGTGGAGCAGGGAGGAGGAAGGAGGTGGAAGGAATTAGGGTTTGAAAAGGGATTAGGTTTTACTATATATATATATATATATATATATATATATATATATTTCATATATATATATATATATATATATATATATATATATATATATATATATATATATATATATATATATATATATATAATGGGTTTAAAAAGGGGGGTTCAGCCATATGGATATACTGAACGTAAAAGAAAAGGGTCGGCCCCCTTCATAAATTCGCAGCTACTACTACTATTTTGTTCCCATGGTGGTCGGCTGGTGGTGGGGCCGACCACCCACCCATCTTTTCCTTTTCTTTTTCTAATCAATACTAAATCTTTTCAAAAAATCTTTTTAAACAGAACTATTTATATCTATATGTGTATATATCTAAAAATATACCAAAAATCTATTTAAAATCCAAATAACAATTTAAATATTATCCAACCAAATATTGAATATAAATTTAAACATATCTACATAAATTCAATTCTCAATAAATGCACTCAAAGTAATAATAATATTTGAATAGGAAATCATATATATATTAAACCTCCACAAAATAATTTTAATAATAATAAATTAATAACAACTGCTCCAATGGGTGAACTTTACCGCTCACCCATGTATGGGTCCAGAAAATTTGTACCACCTTGTAAAATATTATTTTATTAATAAAACATAAATTTTGTACCAAAAGTCAATAAATATTCAACAAGTCTCAAAATTATAAAAAAATATTTGTACATACACAAAATAGACCTGCATAGGCCACCTTAGTCACCCCATATGCTCACATGGGCTTAAATTTGGTCCGACCCAGTTCGGGCTGAATTGGCCAAGCCGGGTCATAAAAATAAATAAATAAAACTAGCAATTGCATAAATTCATTTTTTTTGTCTAATAAAATAATAAAAATATAATAATAAAAATAGGGGTTTTACATCCTACCCAACTTACAAGAATTTTGTCCTCGAAATTTAGGATTAATAGGGTAGATAGGGTTGAGGGATAGGAAGAGTTTGTTTATACCGAAAATGCAATTAAATTTGGAGGAGACGGATAAAACGTCGTTCAACACCACCGTGCAATAGAAAATTTGGGGAGTCGATATATACAAAAATGTATCATGGTTATGGAATTGAATAAGAGTTGCTAGTGATGGTAACAAAATTTGATAATCTAGTTTAGGAAATAGTAAGGATTTGAGTAGACCAAAGAGAATAAATTAGACATTTAGGAAATGTGGTTCCTAGAGAGTAATTGGAGAATAATCGCCTCGATGGAGAGTTTGATTTAAGTGAATGATTAGAATCATTCTCGAGTGCTGAAGAACAATTGGAAGGACACGATAATAATTCTAAGGTTGAGAAATGAGGAGTAGTTAAAGGAGAGGATATAGCCACATGAGTCGGTCGGTGGCTATCTACATTTGTGTATAATTAACCGATTGGAAACCAAAGATGATACCTTGAGTCTATCTTAGCAAGTACAGTGCCTTGTCTTTCCAAAATAAGTAAAAGACAAGAACAACAAAGGTTTCAAAGACGGTGTTTATATATCGAGTACGAATTGTGGGGTTCATAGGCGGCAAAAATAATTCAAAAGAGAATTGCCAAGGCTGTCGCGGGTGAGACTCTAAGGAAAGTTTATTATGTCTCCATCCACGTAGAATAATATGTGATAAGCGAACCAAAATGCAATAGGTTGATCAGACCATCATGCACCGGTTCTGATTAGACAATATGTTAGTGGGTGCACCCAATAAAATATGTCATGATCAAGCTTGATAACGAAATAAGCTTGCAAAGCTGAAGCTACGTTAGCAGCGTGAGATAGTCAAAATATGAGCAAGGGAGGTACTTGATGAAGAAAATTTTAAATAGTCTCAGTTCTTTTAAATTCAAGACTCGCCCAAAATTTAGGCCTATACAGTTGTCCTAGTGTTTCTTCATTTATGGCTTGGTAGACTAGATAAGGTAGGGTCTTCTGAATTTAGAGTCTAAGTGAACTTACCAATGTGGTTCACAAGGAAAAGGTTTGTTAGGTGGTGAGGTATTCTACCCAACTTACAAGAGTTAAACTAGTAGTGTGACAGGACAATGAGTCAAGCAATCAAGATAAAGCACAAGTTTAAGTATTTACGGAATTAAGTAGAACAAAATCACATATCGGTCGAAAGATTTGAGTCGAGAGGGAATCCCTATCCGTGTTCGAAATATATCGGTATCATGGTAAAGATTATAGTTTGGCCATTTTGACCATAAGGTCATATCAAGAAATAGTGTACAAGGAGATGGGTTTTGGTGGGACATGATATGTCTACAGGAAGGTGGGCTTGTCTAGGTCTTATACGTGAAATTTGTTGGAAGAAAAAGTGTAGTGTTGTACTCCAGATATACAAGTCATGGTAGGGGACGCCAGAAGATCAAAAATAGAAAGTGGGAGTTCACGAGGTGATAATTAATGCACAAAATAAAGAAGATCAAGTTAAAGCATGAAATAAAATTAATTAAAGAATCCATAAAAATAATTTAGGAACATAATTCCGAAGAGAAGATGGTCTCCTAGATGAATACATCTAAGGAACCATTAACTCATTATTCAAATTGCAAATGGGTTAGAAGGTCGTAATTAAAAGATCTAGAATTGAAGGAAGGTCGAGTAAGTCGAAGTGGAAATATAATCACATAGCTTGGTAGATGACTAACAACACTTGTGTACATACTACTATCATGGTCATGAGTGACATGGCAATTAGTATGGAGTACATCCATCTAATTAGAGCTACCTTGATGGCCTACGATTTAAAATTTAACTCCAATTTCCACCAAAAGTTTCAAATTAAACTTTCAAAAATAAACCACCCAAAATTTGTATTCACTCCAAGCCGTTCAAATTTATCATAAAAAAAATTTTAATCACTCTCATAAATATCAAAGCAAAATTTTATCACGTTACTACTAACCTTTCCAAAATTAACGTTTAGATTCAACTATTTAACTCAAGAGTTCCTAATTTACGAATGCATAAAGATTTCACAATCAATCAAAAATTTAACACTCTAAAATTTCTAAATAACTCATAATAAAACTCTTAGCATATTAAAAGCAATCTCAAAAATTAAGCTCAATGCTCTCATCAATTTAGCTTCTATTCATGCTAAGTCATTCCAACAAAATCACAACTTTTAAATGGTAACTTCCTTTTACCATTCAAATAACTTTCCATCACATCCTTCAAAATTCTTCCAAAATTTTAATAATAACAATCCCACATTAAACTAAATTTTCAAATAATCTTATCAGTCAAAATCTTTTTTTTTACCAAAAATCTAAATAGATTTGTAAATCCTCAACCATATGACACCATTTAAAATAAAAAAATTCTCAAAAAAACGTTTTCATGACTTTCAAATATTTTAAACCAAAATTTTCCGTCATTACTTCCACTTAAAATTCAAAATTTTCTAAACACGAAAATCGCAAGTTATACAACTCAAATTTAAATAATTCCTACAACCACATTTGAAATCTATGATCATTTTCAAACCCAATTTATAACTGTTCAAAGGTGTATAACTATAATACAATAAATCATAAACATCAAAGCTCGAAAATCAAATAATTTTATATTTGTTCCAAGATGTATATCTATCACCCAAAAATTATAAATATCATAATTCGAAAAGCAAACCAATTTTATACTTGTGCAAAGAATTATAGCTATAACCAATAAATCATAAATATCAAATCTCAAAAAGCCAATCAATTTCTTAAACCAAGTATGAAATTCTATAAATCCTCTGGTGTTTACTATTTAGAAATCTCAAGGTTAAAACTCTCCGTGGTAATATCCTACTTTACAAATTACTAATCATTAAATCACACTAAAAAAAACCTTTTAACTCAATTAGAGTCTTATATGTATTCCAATTGCCAATATAACCATTCTAGCCATGTGTTTGACCTATGAGTATACACTAGTGTAGTCATCTTCCTAGTTGATACTAAGCACGAAAATAAGAATCGACGGTAGAAAGGAATCAAGCAAGATGCAATTCAAAGAAGTCGAACGAGAGTTCGGAATTTGAAGCCAAGGAAAGAGGTCAAGCTGTATGGATGAGATTCCTAGATTCTAATCCTATGTTGCAGGCTCACATCGGTACAATAACGTAACCAAAGTGATAAACTCGAACGGCATGGGCCACCACAAAAACATGTAACGCCCCAGTCCCAAAATACGTAGGATTAGGTACATCGACATGCCAGCTGTATACATACGAAGTATACTCCAATATATGGAAACCTCGTATGAATACATAAGCTGTAAAATGCAGTAAACCAAGAGTAATCTAATCTCATCCAAAAATAAAGAATAAAAGATATCATATAATTAACTGTAATAAGTCTTTGAACAATGCGTTGGGCGGAGACAAAGTCCACTACCAACAATCTCAAATAAAAGGTACAAGGAATAGATAAAATAACAAGACTAGCCAAGTGCAATCATCTTTGAAAGGATGGAGAAGATTACGGTCTCGACTAGAACACCTGCAATATCACAAAAGCACACACCTGGAGGGATAACCAGGTCCTCAGAGGGACATAATAAGATACAGGAAGAACATGCCATATGAACTGAATATAAATGCACCATAAAATAAAGATAAAGTAAAAGCGTCCAAACCATAACACGGTTCAATATTCCATCATCGAAACAGTAGGCTACCCCTACAACCAAACAAGGACAAGAGGTAACTTACTATTCCGTGATGTGACACTTCCCCATGCCATGATTAGAACATGAAATTTGCTAAGGTCTCCTAACCTTTCTAGTAGACAATTTAGAAGACATATCAATGTATGGGCAGGTGAAGGCTGACTCCCCTAGGACAAGGTAACAACTCACAACACGCACACGTCAGTACCAATACTATCAGCCGGCATAACTCGAGGCTAGCGGCCCACGTGACCCATCAGTCCACATAGCTCGAGGCTAGTGACCCTCGCGACTCGACTACCGTAGTACGCAGTTACTACAGCTTTAGGAATTGGGTAGCCCATACATTTAATTGTCTTCTCCCTCCCAAGGTCACTAACAGAAGGTAGTTCGCTAAGACTAGGTCCATATGCAACAAAAAGGCAAGAAGAAAAATAACTGAAAGCAAATAAAGTGAACAAAAATAGCAAGTAATGGATCCAACTGAAAACAGATAATAAATATGCAGTAAATAATTAAAGGTGCATATAATTGTAACAGTAAATAAGGCAAGGTATCTTGCCTGTGGGTGGTACGAGAAGCAGCAAAATCCAACAATCAGAATCGTCAACACGAAAGTCAAAATCCACAAGAAGCTCCGGATGCTGAAACAAACATCACGAACGAGTTTGGAATAAAAGATATGCCTAGGAAACGCCTGTCCAAAAGTCAAATTCTGGAACAGGGGCAAAATCGTAATTTTGGGTCAAAACGATGTCCGCCGTTGGACCCACTTTGCACCGAAATGCGTGCCAGAACCTACGGTCTCTAAAGTCGTTAAACTATATGTCTGCGGATTTGTTTTGATGAGACGAACCCAATGGTATGTCCAATTTTGGATTCCGGTGGGCGGTGCACAAAAGCGCCCATTGAGTGGGATTGTGGGCCCGCCAAAATAGCGTCCCGACCAACGGTCTCAGAATCGGACTAAACTTGGCATACAGGACTAGAAAAATATTTTGAGTCCAATGGCGCAAGTTTCGTCGCGATTTGATGAGTGTGCACAAAGTAATTGGAAAAATCTGAAAAGTCCGATACGCAAAAAAATTGACGGATACGGACCAATTTTGTTGCGCACACGCAACCAATTTGAATCCCGTCAATTCTTGCACGTCCACAAATTCGACACGAACCTTTCGGTATTTTCGGTTTGCGACGGGGTCGCCCGATTTGTCGGGACGTACCTCGTACGGGGTTTTTAATGTTTTTGAAAACTGATTTTTTTGTGATTTTTAATCTAATTAAATCTGAAATTTATTTCAGAAAAATAAATCTATTTGAAGGAGATGATAGAGGTCATGGGGGACTTTCTACACGAATTTACGGATCAAAAATTGGAATAGAATTGACAGAGAAATTAATCGGGGAAGTGGGTTACCTTAAAGTGGGAATCTGTTGTTGTTTGTTGTTGTTGATGGTTCCTTTGTCTTCTTCGCGAGCACGGCTTCGTTGTGGAGCGTCCGAGCTTCGCCGTGGAGCGGGGAGGAGGAAGGAGGTGGAAGGAATTAGGGTTTGAAAAGGGATTAGGTTTTACTATATATATGTATATATATATATATATATATATATATATATATATATATATATATATATATATATATATATATATATATATATATATATATAATGGGTTTTAAAAAGGGGGGTTCGGCCATATGGATATACTGAACGTAAAAGAAAAGGGTCGGCCCCCTTCATAAATTCATAGCTACTACTGCTATTTTGTTCCCATGGTGGTCGGCTGGTGGTGGGGCCGACCACCCACCCATCTTTTCCTTTTTTTTATTTTTTTTCTAATCAATACTAAATCTTTTCAAAAAATCTTTTTAAACAGAACTATTTATATCTATATGTGTATATATCTAAAAATATACCAAAAATCTGTTTAAAATCTAAATAACAATTTAAATATTATCCAACCAAAAATTGAATATAAATTTAAACATATCTACATAAATTCAATTCTCAATAAATGCACTCAAAGTAATAATAATATTTGAATAGGAAAGCATATATATTAAACCTCCACAAAATAATTTTAATAATAATAAATTAATAACAACTGCTCCCATGGGTGAACTTTACCGCTCACCCATGTATGGGTCCAGAAAATTTGTACCACCTTGTAAAATATTATTTTATTAATAAAACATAAATTTTGTACCAAAAGTCAATAAATATTCAACAAGTCTCAAAATTATAAAAAAAATATTTGTACATACACAAAATAGACCTGCATAGGCCACCTTAGTCACCCCATATGCTCACATGGGCTTAAATTTGGTCCGGCCCAGTTCGGACTGAATTGGCCAAGCCGGTTCATAAAAATAAATAAATAAAACTAGCAATTGCATAAATTCTTTTTTTTGTCTAATAAAATAATAAAAATATAATAATAAAAATAGGGGTTTTACAACTGGACCTGTTGAAAATATTATAGAGAACGAGGAGGAGGCCTGTGTGGATACCTTTTACGGTGCTACATTAGATGAGATGTTGGACCTGGACCAGCAGCAGGTCCCACTAGCAGTGGATGACACCCCTCTAGACTAGGATGTTTCATTTACATTACTCTCTGGATGACTGTACATATTTGACACTTTGGGTTTTGGGATATGTATTATCTTAGACACTTAGACTCTCTTGATGTTCTTGTGGATTCTTTTCTTTTCAGCAGTATTATCTATCTTTCTATCTTATCTTCCTGCCTTAGTTCTGATTGAGTTTACTTTCTGCTATGTCACCCCCATTCGGGAGTATAAACTGTTTAGAATTATATTGTTAGATGTTGTGACCTAGGACAGCGTTCTACCGCCGATACTGCGGCGTAGGCTGGACGTACCCACGTCTCGTGCCCTTACCCTAGGGTGGGGGTCATGACAACCTTTCAGAACACCACTATGAAGAGTGCCGTAAAAGATGGAGGCTATACTTGTACTGCGGATCGCCTGCCCATCAAGTCAAGGATTGCCCGAAGACCGTTGATCACACTGCCCAAGAACAAGCACGACGAGCACCAGGACTACAGCAAGGGGACCCACCTCTCCATATTCAACAATCACATGGAGCACTACCGCATGGACCAGTCTACGTCAGGACAGTTCAAGAAGATTGAAGAGATGCTAGTCTCGAAGGAGTACTAAAGATAGATTGAAGACAGAAGATTTTCCTCCACAGTTGGAGAAGGCCGTGGATCGTGATTTGCAATCCAATTTCCTTGGATTTTTCTCTTAGCACCTAAAACTTCCTTATTTTTTATCCGAGGATTGTTAGACCTTGTTTTCTATTCTAAAACTTTGGATTGTTATTCGAGATGTATTTCAAGATATTGTTTCCTATTTCTAGATCTTGTCACCCATTCAAGACTCTACTTCTTTGCATGATTTTCTGTTATATTTAATACATGTTTTAGATCCATTATTCGATAATCTGTTCTCTATTCGCCATTCGTAACTTTGTTCCATTTCAAAATTTTGTTTTATCTGAAAATTTTCTTATCTAAAACCTTGTTGCTCTTCGAGATCTTATTTCAAGATTTCACTTCCTACTTCAAAATCTTGGCCCCATTTAAAACTTTGTTAAGTAAATTTTTTTCCTACTTGAAGTTCAGTTTTCTATTCAGGGACTTTGTTGGAATTTGGTTTCTAATCATGACTTTGATTCTTATTCGAGATTTTGAGATTCTATTTCTTATGTCGAGAATTTGCTTATTTTTCGTTTCTATTTGAGCCTTCGTTTGAAGACTTCATTTTCTATTTTGAGATTTTGACTCATCCTCTATGAGATTTTGTTTTCTATTCGTGACTTGTTCTATTCAAGAATTCGTTTCTGTTCACGACCTTGTTTGACCACGTTTTCTATTTTTAGATTTTGCTTGTTTCAGATCCACAATTCGATAATTGTTTCAAATCCACTATTCGATATTGTTTGCATATTCATTATTTATGACTTTGTTTCCTAGTGTTGGCACCTACTTCAAAATTTGTTCCCTCATCAAACTTTGTGTTATTTGAGATTTAATTCCTAATCGAGATTTTATTTTGAAACCATGTTCCTCATTCGAAACCTTGTTTGAGCTTCTTTCTATTCAGGACATTGTTGAGGATTCCATTGAGGGTTTTGAAGATTTCGTTTCCTATTTAAAATTGTGACTCATTCTCTATATGAGACTTGTTTTCCATTAATGATTTTGATTTTCTATTCGAGAGTTGTTTGTTCACGACTTTGTTTCGACCTTGTCTCCTATCAAAGATTTTTACTTGTTTCATGGATACTTGTTTCCTATTAACTTATTGATACTCTGTTCTCTATTTATTGTTCGTGATCTTGCTCCATGTTTGAGATTTTTTATTTGAGAATTATTTCCATCCGCGACTTTGTTAAATTTTGATTTCTTAGTTG
This sequence comes from Iris pallida, assembly GCA_029216955.1. Lineage (NCBI taxonomy): Eukaryota > Viridiplantae > Streptophyta > Magnoliopsida > Asparagales > Iridaceae > Iris > Iris pallida. The sequence continues at coordinate 28,772,896 of JANAVB010009599.1, forward strand.
AGATTTTGTTCTTATTGAAAATTTGTTTTGCAATTTGAAATTTTGTTTGAAACTTCGTTTGTTATTCGAGGTTTGGTTGAACTTTTTCCGATACGAGATTTTATTTCTTATTTTGAAACTTTGTCTTCTATCTAATATTTTGCTTCTATTCACCATTCGAGACTCTGTTATCCCTTTGGGATAACGTTCTATATACGGAATCTTGTTACCATCCTAATTTTATTTGAGATTCTGGTTACTATTTGAAACTCCGTTCCTTGTTCGGCATTTAAAATCTCCTTGTTTTCCCTTTTAGTACTCACTACTCCTTGATTGGGTCCCTTGTTGCTTCTTAGTATCTAACAAATCCTTGTATTCTAACAGACAGATAACCTCACCATTATCTTGACTTAGACTATTGAAACTCATTTCGGATTCCTTAGAACCCCTTTTTAAATTCTTATGGATAAGTTGAAAGACTAGTCAATGACCTACTAGTGTCTGCCATTGTGCGCTGCAACCATTGCCTGGATTATGGAGACTGAGAGTTCACTGCAGCCAACAGCGCACTAGCGAGGCATGAACTCTAAGTTGAAGTGATTTCAGACATTCATAGGTTTTCGGGTTTTATTGAGACCTAGTCCTAAAATCTTCATATTTGGATCTCTTGGGTTGCTTCGTCGATAATTGTTGCAAATGGATAAAGGTGATAGAATATTCGATAATATATCGTTATTTAAGTCACAGAACCGAAAGTTCACTACAGCTAGATATATACTAGCGGGGCAGGGATTCTAGGTGAAGTGACTTCAGATATATACATGTTTTCAGATGCCATAGAGACTACAGTCCCTTTTCATATGATTATCGACTTTTTGTGGATCACAAATCCTTACAGTTACATCTTGATTTGATAATAATACCTCCTCGGTGGATTCGGTATGCTTTTTCAATCAATCTTTTCAGTTTCTGCTTCTTGCATTTTATTGATGGATGCTTTGACATTCTCAATAAGTATCGATTGCTATATTATGATTTTGTTCCACAAAAAAAAATCTACTAATCGTACTTAAATCTTGATCATGTTTTATCTAAACTTTAATCATACCCGATGATTGAAATTCCGTTTTAATTATGGCTAAAGTAGTTCTGCTAGAAACCATTTTTCTATTCCCATCGTGCCTCAACTTTGGTTTGAGATCATGCTTAATGATCTTAGCCAAATAAATTACTCTTCTAGTCAAAACTAGATTTGGCTTTATTAGTTGTTTATTTTCAAATTTTTGACCAATTTGAAATTATTTTCCTAATCATGTCTGTTGTACCCTTTGAATTTCGAGTACAAAATTTTCTAAAGGGGGGGAGATTTGTAATCCCATTTTCCAATTTTATGAATTTTTGGAACATTCCTAATATTTTAATTACTTAATTATATTTCATAATTATTGATTTTAGAAAATGTGTTAATTAGATTTTGGAATAAATATTCTAGGATTGGTATTAAAGGTTGTTAATTATTGTTTAAAATTCTAACTAACTATTTCACTGTTCCTTTTGGAACAGCATTCAAAATTAATTTGGTTTCCCACCAAATGTCTAGTGCCCTTTCCTCCAAGTAACAAACTAACGGTTCAGCCTACATAAACTTTACCACTCCAACAACCTTCCATTTTGTTCAATCAAGAAACCGAGTTCTCCATCACTCCCTCTTGTTCCTTCTTCTTCCCAAACCAAATCTCAAACCCTAACCCTAATTCTTTGTGGAAGAAGCCATGGCCATGACGACGACAACGGTGATCTCCTCCGGCAGCTAAGACCGCAGCGGCGCCGCTCTCCAGCGTTAAGTTCTCGACGACGGCGACTGGACCCAGGCTTCACGACAACGATGATTGTTCCCTCCAGATCGACGACACGCGAGCGAATCTCCGATGACTTCTTCTTCTTCCCGACGATTAGACGACGACGAGACTGGTGAGTGTCGATCTCAATTGTCGTTCAAGATCTTGAAGAATTTAGGGTGTTCCTAAAGAAATTGATGTTCGATTTTGTTTCTTGACTTCAAATCTAGATCGGGATTGATCGATCCGTTCTTCTTCTTGGTGAGGTTGTCGACGAACCGACGACGAGCTTCCGCTTGATCTCTGGGATCTGTTCGAACAAGTTTAGTATTCTTTTTCTTAGGCGGATGAGCAATCGATCGAGAGTTCTAAACCAGCACGGGATTGGCTCAACTCAATTCTTCATTTCCAGAGTTTTATAGATTAGTCGATCGATGAAGGATCGAATCTGTTGTGATGATTTTTTTCGTACCTCAAGAATTTTAAATTCTCTGAAATCCTTCTATTTGTTTGCATTTCAACCATTTGGTTAAATGCTTGAATCAGGCCCTGTTCGTATCAAAAATGCGAAGGACCGTGTCGGACATAAATTTCTCTCGTTTTCGTCAATCAATTAGAACCTACTTTCTCAGGTACTGCTCTATTCCTTCCCTGTCGTAGATTAGTAGTCAATTGCTGGGATTTAATGAGGATATATTCCTGGACAGATTGAGTTCTATAGGAATGTTCGTTACAGTGTTTGTGTCTCGTTCGTGTATAGGGAAGTGTTGTTTATGCGTGTCTAGTTGTGGAGGACTCCAACTGTCGTACTCGACGATGGAGTCGTGTGTGTTGCAGCCGCAAGAGGGTTAGCAAGGGTGCGGGTCTGCAATGCATTCAATCCCATTGTGTATTAATCTGCAGTGGAACTCATAATTTGAGTTTTGAGTGTCCTTTGTTTCAATGGCAGCAGAGGGTGTCTTGCTTATGAATTTGAAATTTAGTGACCGTTGGTTTCCAATGGAGAGTGCCATTTGATCTAATTTTTGGAGTTCAGATGGGTGGGCAAGCCAAATATAGCTACGGCTGTGTTGCTCAGGTGGTGTGTGCATGTGGTTGGCAAGGATAGTTGTCTTGGTGTATACTTTGAGAAAAGTTGTGAAGAGGACTAGTGAATGCAAGGCTTCTTGAATTTGAATATGCAGTAATAGCTATGATAGCCTTGAGATGTAGCTGAGTTTTTCTTGCATTGTCAAACTCTATTTTATTTGACCCTATATGGGAGGGACTGCATGTATCAATTCTAAGTGGAGACTGGGCTTATAGAGTATTAGCTATACTCTATGTGTTGTTGTCTGTTGTGGGCTAGTTAGTACTTTACTTGTCCTGTAAAAAGTTTATCCTATTAAATCTATAGGTAGCATCTATAATGAATAATTTAGTAGAGATTTATTTTAATATAGGTATATATGATGTCTAATTAGATATTTCTATCCTAGAACCTATACCAAGGTTTGGTAAACTCATAATTAGCATTAAACTAGTTTATTTATATAAGGGACTAATTGATTAAAAAGGGATTATTGGTTAGTAGTAATTTAGCTGATTATTAATTAAAACCTAACCAACTTGTACCTACTATCATGATGACTTACAGCTTTTCTGCCTACATTCTATGGTTCATGTTCATTTACATTATTCCTGTACTTTTCTTGTGACACATCATGACACGATATCTTGTACTCTTGTACTTTTATGTTCTTGTACTTACTTGTGGTCGGGAAAGGGAAATACACTAGCTATGTGACCAAACACAGAGATCAGAAATTCATGTTCATAGCTTAGGCCTCGCACCGTACACGCGGGCCCTAAGCCATACCATTATTCTTGTGCTCCTGTGCTTATTCCTGTACTTACCCCAGTCGGTCACATAGGCTAGTTGTATTTCAAATATTGTGCACATGTCATGTCTTGTACTTCAGGTTCATGGTTTACATTCTTGTACTTTATTTCTTGTACTTTACATTCATGTACTTTCTTGTTCTTTTCTGTGCTTTACATGTTCTCTTGTACATTTTTCATAGCACGATGTTCTTGTTCGTTACCTAGAACTGTACTTTGCTCCACTCCTGACTGGATATGTTGCAGGTGTACTTGCAGGATATTGTTCTACCTTATGGGCCAGAGCCCGGGATCTTAGCTGAGCAGGATGAAGACTTGACTTAGCTAGAGGCTTCAGGTTTAGACTGTTTAGCTTTACTCTTAGATATTATTTTTAGAGTTCATAGCGTATTTCATTCCTGTTGACTCTGGTACCTTTATGTTATATGGACTTGTGGATTATGGTGATCTTTCTGGGATCGTTTATAGATGCTGTGATTTGTACTTATTCATATTGACTTGTTAGTCTCCCTAGCATGGTACAGCTTACTACGTTGAGTCTTCTAACGTTGGTTGGGCGTGTCCGACTCTTGTCCGATAATTTGGGAGCGGGTCGTGACATAGGCTTCGACAACCTAGGAGAAGGACTTGCGCTATCCCCATAGAATATTTCCTCGAAGGCTGATTGGTCAAACTTGACGACCAATGTCTTCGTAGTGGTTCTGAGCATAGCCATGCCAGACTGTGTCACAGCCTTCTCTTTGGTAGAGAAAGACGTCTCCAGCAGAGTTACGATCTTGTTTGACATCTCTTTATGGTCTTGGAGGAGAGTTTTGAAGTTTGCAAACGAGAATGTAAGAAGGAACTCCTAAACAGGAATATGTCAATTACACTTTGTTTTATCTGGGTTATGAAGGTAGAGGGTTGATTTTTTTACTCCGTTAACAATCTGATGGTAAGGGTGAATTGTCGGGCTTAACTTCACTGGCTAAGGGGACAAACAAGAACTCTCTCTGGAATGCTCTAAAACTCTTGAGAAAATAGGGGGAATAGGGGGGTTGAATGGAGAAGAGCTCCTCTTATTTATAGCAAAGGAGAAGTAACCATACACGCACCTGTCAGCGGCAGGCAGTGTGTCTCTGATTGCCATGTGGTGCCTTTAAACAATGTTCAGTTGCAACTGTGTGCACCCTTCACTGATGTGGAGGTTGTAGCTGATCGCCATGTGCCATATTATTGAGATTTGCTGTTGAAGAGGATCTTGAATTACTCCAAACCCATTCTTTGGCATGACGAGGTCTTCAACATGTGGCACACGCCTAGTTCTACTGCAGCCAATAAGATACCCGCGCCTAGGAATTCACTGTCCTATGTGGCGTATGTTCATAGTGGAAGAGAACTATATGCAAGGGGGTAGAAGCATATGCACTCAGGGGGAGTCTAGGCAGCACGCGCCTGGATGATCAAGAAACACGCTCTTGAGAGGTTTTTAACCACACACGCCTGGGAAATCAGGCAACTCATGCCGTTTTCACTGTTTCCAAGGTGAATGAACTCCATTCTTCTATGTTCATTTTTGGTATGAGGATCTAAGTGCTCAGTCGAAGTCTTGAGAGAAGCCCAACTCATTAAAAGCAGCCTCGAAAAGAGCAACTGTGAGGCATAGGTGTAAATAGAGAGGGTTGGATGCGCCTATATAGGTGAGGCACAGGTTGAAGGGGAGGCATGCCCTAAGTGAGGCGCAAGTAGCATAGTTTATCATGACTCCACGATCTCTGCATTTTGGCCATCTTTTACATGTAGATCGAAGTGTTCCAGCCAAAGGATAGAGGATAGGGCGTGGGTAACATAACACCAAGGTGAGGCGTAAGTAACCTAGCGCCCAAATAAGGCATGAGAGATATTACGCCTAAGTGAGGTGTGAGTAGTATGGCCCATCCTTCTATAGTCGGATTTCCCCGAACGTCCGTCGGATAATTCGAAAGTTCACAGAAGCTTTTCTGTGGGTCCATCCGGATCATCCTTCGAATTTTTGCGGAGATCCATCGAATCATCCGACTGTCTGTCCAAACATGATCCAAGATTATTATCTACCCTAGATTTCAATTTTGTCGTCCATTTCTTATGTTTACAATTATTCCTAAGACTTTTTACATACTCCAAATATATTTAACAGGTGCAGACTTCTTCAGAGTTTTGAAATGATGATGGCATGGATTAGCTTCTTTACTTGATAGATGATGGCTTCTTCCCTTGATGACACTTGTCCAAAGATACTCAGATTGTGAAATCTGAATACCTCTCGGGGCTTCATCCCCGAACCCTCGAGTGAGTGGTTCCGGAGATGTCAACGGGTGGTTCAAAAAAATCTAGTAGAATATCGTCGTCTTTAGCCCATCATAATTTCTTCATTGTATATGTCCATACTGATCTTGCTTATTGCTTTTCTTCATGTACACGTTAGACGTACAAAACAATATATATAATAGCAAGTATGATAAGTTTAATACTCATTAGGACTATGCTAAGCTTAAGTTCAATACTATAGTGATAGAAAAAATATTAATAATATCATAATGTTAAACTTAATCGAATAACCATACTCAAAAATATAGTTAGGTCATTGGGCCGACAGAGTCCACCTACATTTATGCCTATCATGTCCCACTCAAATACTTCTCCTTGTACTCTACTTTATTGCACAACATTCGGGTAAAAAGTCTCAATTTTATCACCAATCGTGCAACCGTTGTCCGTTCCAACTGAAATTGGAGACCCAACTTCGACTCAAATCTTTCGACTCAATATATGGTTATGATCTACTTTGAGCCTACTACACACATGCCACTTGTGTCCAACTCAATTGAGTCCCCATGTGCCATTTATACACAAAAGATAAAAGATGCATTTTCAGGCTTTTGGAACCCAACTGGTCTACATCGACCCGAAACTAACCAACTTAGAAGTGGTAGAGCCTAATCTAGATTGCCCTAACCTAATGTGACTATCCTAAACTAATTTTTATCACTTTTTGTTCAGCCAATATAGATTTAAATCGAATATTTCACAAACCATAAAACACTTTCCTAATTTGGATCCATTAAATCTCTCGAAGATTGGGTCAATCATATCTTTTGATATATAGTCCATAAGCCCGCCAAACCACCCACAACCAAAGCCCATATTATAATGCCTCAGTCTCAAAATATGTAGGACTAGGAACGTAGACATGCTAACCGTATAATAAATATACGTAAGCTGTAAAATGTAGTAAACCAAGACAACTAATCTCATCCATAATATAAAGATAAAAGATTTTATAAATCAACTATGAATTTGTCATTTATACAATAAGTTGGGCGGAGACAAATCCACTACCAACTAATAGGAGAAGTAATACATGAATAATGAAATAATTTGTCAATAGTAGAAAGGACGATCTAAGACACATCATCTTCGAAGGAGTAGAGAAGATCACGACCTTGGCTAGAACCCTGCAGAAAGTTAAGAACACACACCTGGAGAGATCACCAGGTCCTCAGAAGGATGTAACAAGATACAGGAAGAACATGCCACATAAACTGAATATAAACTGCTCAATAATAATAAGTCAAATCAGATCATATCATGGTCAATACTCCACCATTGAATTAGCGTACCATCCTCCCAACCAAACATAGACAGGAGATGGCACCCTAATCCACGATGAAGTATCTTTCCAAGTCATGAACCCAATATAGTATCTGGACCACGACAAGGTTCAATACCTTCTTATCGGAGCAGTGAACCACACCTGCAACCAAACAAAGAAAATATGTGGCAAACTCATCCGTGACAAGTTACTGTTCTAAGCCACGATCAGATATAAATACCCAAACCAAAAGTACTCATACCTAACGGATAAGGTAGCTTAACCGTTCTAAGTGAATGCAGTTTAAGAACATCCCTCTAACGCATTGGCTCTCTGGCTGAAATAGGATCGACATAGTCCCCACTTGGGGCACCAGGGGCCTCAAGCATAACAGTTCCTCGAACGACAGTGGCCAACAAGAAATAAAGGGGTCGTCAACCCGGATCTCCGGCAAAGCGTACGGTCATAAGGGAAAAGTCATAGTAGCCCATACGCTAAGGATACGTCCTCCCTACCCAATGCTTATATGTTACCTTAACAACACATAACCTCTATAACCGCTATGTCAAACTATCATGCAATACTATCAGCGGTTAACCCTATCGCACGACTTATACGTACTGGTGGCCAGCCAGTCATACATCTCCGAGTTCTATATGCGACTCACGACTTCGTGGTATAAACGTGTCAAGGCCTATGAATGCAACACAACAAAAGGATGGTCCCTTAACGCTAGGTCAAACATGCAGAAAATAGTAAGGAAGTAATAAAAACAGTTGAACAGTACTTGCATTTAAACATTAATGAAAAGAACATTTTATATAACAAAAATTTAAATAAATAAATGCATGAATTATGAGCTAAAGTAAATAGACATCAAATGGCAAGGTATCTTGCCTGAGGGTGGTGCGCAGGAATAGCAAAATCCAATATCTCGAATTGGCAGATCAACGAAGCAATAAAAGCCAACTACCACGAACATCCCCGGATGCTAAAACAAACATCACGAACATTTTTGGTATAAAAGATGCATCTTGAAATGCCTGTCCAAAAGTCCAATTCTGGACACAGGAGCAAAATCATAATTTTGGGTCAAACGATATCCGCAGTTAGACCCGTTTTGTACCGAAAAGCGTATCAGTATCTACAGTCTAAAGTCGTCAAACTACATGCCTACGGGTCCGGTCTGATGAGACGAACCCAACCATATATCCAAAGTTGGATTCTGGTGGGCCGTGGACAATTTTGTCCGTTGGATCGGGTCGCAGGCCCGCCAAAATAGCGTTACGGCCGACCTTCTCAGAATCGGACCAAACTTGGCACACAGGACCATAAAAATGACACGTTCCTGTTGGGGCAAGTTTTGTCTTGAGATGACGAACATGCACAAAGTTATGGGCAGTTTGAAAAGGGGCCAATACGGGATATCTCGACCGATACTTTTATTTCGTCGCGCATGCACAACGAAATCGAGTTCTGTCAGTTTTCACACGTCGACAACATCCAAATGCACCTTTCGATGCTTATGGATTGCGACCATGTTATTCGGTTTGTCGGAATGCACATCGTACCCATCTATGTATCTAATATATCTAATATATTTTGGCCAGCTACCCCTAACCCTAGCCAAAACCCATCCCCCTACCAGCTTAAGCCGTAGTCGCACTCATCTATGTGCACAGCAGTTCACAACTATTTTTGACAACTGTCTATTTTCCCCCATATCCACGATGACCCCAAGACACCCCTCTTTGACCCTAGTAGGGCCTTAAGCTACCAACATCCCTAGTAGTCGGTACAAGGCCAAACTCGAGCCCTATTTCAAGCGCACACTGTCAGTCCGCCGAGCAGGTTTGTTGACTTCTAACCCTTGTTTTCCTACTTTTATTGATCAAACCTCCACCACAACAACTCTAACATGTACCCTTACATTTCCTCTATTATATTCAATTGCTACAATACGTGGATCACAACCGTTTGATCGTGGCGAGCGTTTACGAAGATTGGTCCAGGTGAACCAATTTTCTTGCGTCACTGTTTGCACAGCCTTGTGATGCGCCACACAACAAATAACTACTTGGTAACATTCCTAACATCTTCCTCTATCACCCAAAGTGTCAAATATTAATCTCGTTGAGTTTTATGTATGTTTGTACATCCATCTTCGTAGGATAACTCATAGAACTTCGAAAAACCATTGAAAACGATTTGTAACTTTGACTTATGAGACCACCAACTCGATATATTATTTCTCGATGTCAAATTCATGTGTTCCAAGTTAGAGACCTCTGAATTACACCTTTTCATATTTATTACTGATTATAAAAATTATATTTTGTATTTACTGATTTGTTCCAATTAACCAACTAATGGACATGTTGTGCAACTAGTCGATCCTAGTGACTAGATCCCGTAGTTGATGCCCATAAAAATGAATCAATCTTGATTATAAATATTTTAACTATTAAGATATATTTATGTATATATTTATGGTAGACTACTGGTGTAACTTAGTACCAACATAGTATATACCAACTTGAACCTAAACTAGACTAGTTGCCATGTGACCTAGTTTTGATCATATATGACTATGATATAATTGATGTGTAGAATACCTTAGTATGATAGCTGATTGGTAGTTATAATATATTCATAGGAGTTCATGACGATACAACTGGGATTGTCGAAGCAGGATCTTTGTTCATTCATTACCTTGCCTTAGTTTCAGTACTTGTTTAGTACCTTTCTTTTATATGTTTTGATCGCTTGTCTATTCTTTAATTCATAGATATTGTTGACGTAGGACCTTGGTTGATACTTAGCGTCCAAACTGTATTCGGATACCGATGTCTGTATGAGGATATCGGGTCTCGACACTAAGCATGACGTTGCATTTATATTCATGTTTTACTTGACATGATAGACTGTAGGACACTGACGCGATCGAACTTATGTGAGATATTCATGGTTAGGACTCTGTGATGATACAATACCTGAGACTTGTTATTGAGATATGTACTTGACTTGATCTGAGATGAATGGCTAGATCTAGTACATGGGGTAGGGAGAACATTCCCATAATATCAGGCTACTTTAACACGTTGGCCTCGTCTCTATAGCCGACACTTGGTCGTTACCATACTCGTATGTCGTTGTCTTTATAGCAGAGCTTCTGGTTATCTTGACACATATGTCCAAGGTCCACGACATGCTGCCTTAGGGATAACCTAGCTGAGGAGTGTAATGTCCCGCTCCGCACGGTGCATTACGATGAGTCGTTGACTCAAAGAGTTGCATTGACCCGAAGAATATCGCCCAAAAGAGAAAGCATTGAGTCGGTTCGAAGACCCAATAAATTGAGTCGATGCAAAGATAAGTCTGATTCGGACAAGTATTGATTTTAGTTGGTTTCATGTGTAGGCTAAGATTTTATACTGAATTATAAGAGGTCGATCTTGTGCCTTATTTGCAACGGTGTCCGCAGAACCAATGCATCGCCTTGCAATAGATGAGGCATGGGCACGATAGGCCGAATCAGTTGAGTAGATCAACGGAGCATGAAGTGCTCAAATGGCTAAGCCAAAAGAGTTGGTCGTGCAATAAAGTTAAAATCGAGCCGTATCGGCTCAGCAAAACACCAAGGCGTATCGGCTTAAGATAGGAGGACTTTAACTCTCTTTCCTATGCCATCATGATTAAAATGTATCGTTGTATGCTAAGTTAACCTATTGAGTCCACGGGCATGGCTCGAAGGAGAGAAATCATAGTGCGTATCGAACACTAAGATAGAATAATTGATTTAAAACATACATCAAATGTACGAGTCTCCATTGAACATCAAAATACTGCAACGGCGAGCACCTCGATGCGCAAGCCATAAGAACATGGGATAACTATATTAGCAAGTGCCTTAATGCACAAATTAGAGGGCTAGAATATTGAAAGACTATATCGACGCGAGTGCCTTAGTGCACGAGCTGTAGACATTGAATACTTTATCAAGACGTGCCTCAAGTGCACGAGTCGGAGGAAATAAACCTATGTCTAGCACATTGAAAGTTTATGTCGGGCATGCATCAAATGCATGAATCGTGTATATTGAATGTTAGGTCATAGAACATCGAAAGACATACTTCATGTGCGAAGTAAGCAGTTGTAGCATAATTGCCACAGAATTGCCAAATATAAATATGCTGCCTTGAATGTTTGGGACCTTCGGGTCGATCACTTGGACATTGAATCGAGGCGATGAAACATAGAAGGAAAGAATGAAATCGTACAAAGAATATGAGAACATAGAAAGAAAGATTATAAGCATGCAAGTTGATGCAAAGTTTGAGCTTCAGACTCAGACTATGTTTGGTTGTATGAGTAGATGCATATTGCATGATCAAATGGACTTTGAATATATCCCGTGCACGGGTTCTTTCCTTGAATATGATTTCTAGGGCACCAGAATTGTTCGACCTAGGAGAAATGAATAATGTGCTTCGGTACTGATGCATTGTGGGACCTTCAGTATGGATCGTAACCTAGGCTGAATGGGTGGCATCGCAATGCCAGTTCAGAAAGATAGTCCATTCTGGAATGCTGAATGCCAATGATCTTCATATAGATAGGGATCGGTAGGCTGAAGGTGTAGGCGCACAGAGATTATATACAAATATCACTTATAACATGACAGAGAATGATGGTAGACGTACGCACCTTACATCGGCAAGGGTGAGTGCATCGATGTTGATAAGATGCCTCCATAAAATATGAGATTGCTATATGTTACCTGCTTGCTTAGACGAATAAATGATAACATGTTTGCCATGAAATACATGCTTTACTGTTTTCGAATATGCCATGAAACTGATCCTAAGGCAAAGATAGAAAGATCACAAAAGTTGCATGATTCATATAATTACTTAATGTTGGTTTAGTATAGTGGATCTTATCAGTACGCGAGAGGATTAGTACTTATCCTCCACCAGATTGCTTGCAGGATGTAGGGGATGGATTGCACCATGGCGGAGCTTCGCTTGAACGTGCTGAGGCATGGAATGCCATAGTGTTTTTAGACGTGCGACGCATTGACGCTCAGACTTGCAATAGATGATGCGGCTGAGATACAAAGACATGATGTTTAGAATAATGAAATCTTTTGTGGCCAAGAGAGAACTTGAATGTTGTAAGCCAATTTGGCAGATTTATTTGGGCTATTGAAAGCCTTTGTAATTCTGCTACTTAATAAAAAAGAGAATTATTTCGTATACTCTGTGTAACTCCTATGTGACTCTGTTTTCTTCTGCTGCTAATATTGAATTGAGATAACCATTTTTGAGAACCTATCATCTTGCCTTATACGAGTGTAACTCCATACTCGTACGATATCACGTCCAACGAGAATGATAGATTCAGTGAAATCGATGTGACGAGCGATTTCTGGGTTGGGACGTGACAAAGTGGTATCAAGCTCTAGGTTCAATTTTTTCAAGACGCTTGCTTCGTTTCAATTCCAAAAGTTGCCTACCACGATCAAATGACTCTTGATCTACTTGATGTCGTAGTGGATGTTTTATACAATAAATTTAATATAATTTTGCGTAGTTTGCCACAAATGTTTTAAAAATTTACCTGATGTTGCTGAAAAAGCCGTGAAATGTTGGTTGCATTAAGTGCAAGAGCCGTGAAATGTTTATTGTTGCAAGTGCAACAAGTCGTAAATTGTGAATTGAGATGTTTGTTATTTCACTGCAACAGTCGATATGAGAAATGTTTGCTTCGATATAACAAAAAGTCATGGGATATCGTTGCATCAATTGCAACGGGTTTATTGTGAATGATGCGTTGCAATGAACATGAAAGTTGATATTGAATGTGTTAAACGGATTCGAGCATTGGCTTTAAATGTCAGAAATGAATCGTTGCATGACGTACAACGGATGGAACTAAATCATAGATCGATAGAAACGAATCAGTTTGGTTGTACGACGAACTTAAATTGGTGAATGTATACATTGGCGAATTGTGTCAAATTTTTATTTTTTGAAAGTTACGGTTGTGATCAGCTTGATCACCACGGAATGGTTAGTTCAAATAGAATGTTGATTCATTCCGAGTATGATACGAGAGAAATGACGGGATCCTTGAGTGGTATATGCCATACCACCTACGCGATGAATGACTCAATTTCTGAGTGGTATATGCATGCAATACCACTTATGTGATGGATTTCATGACACATATGTGAATAGCGGAAGGTTTGTCCGTAATATAGGATATTACCGAGACTCGATTGGAAATTTGTATGATGGTATGTTGATGCCAGTGTTCTTCAATAATCGGTTAGAACGACCAGGTGTAGACTTGTATCAATGAATAATACGTCAGACAAAAATTTATGACTCGTCGAATGACTGAGACTGACAAAACGATTATGCCTTAAGATAATAGTTGGATTGGTCGGATAAAAAACTCGAAGTGATAATCGGTCGCACGACTTGTGAGTTCGATGGAAATATTGGCTGATGTAAATTGTAATCGGATCGTAAGAACTACGACTCGATAAAAAGTTGGTTGATGCAGATAATTATGCCTAAGAAAATATTGGTTATGTTGAGACGAAACTCATTTGAGTACGACAGAAACATGTGAAACTTAGAGAGCATGATTGTATAACTCGAGGGTTCGATGTTGGATAATCGGTAACTCAGTCACGCGATTGAAGTATAGTAGGATGCGGTGAGTCAAAAAAACGATGTATATATAGAAAAGCTCATTATGAACTTGGATGTATGCGATGCGAGTTAAGTTGACAATAATACAGATTCAAAGTTGACTGTCATGCTATCAAAATTGATATGCAAGAGACAAAGCACGATGTGAGATACAAAATGAAGCGGGCCTATGATGTCGAGATTTTTGTAAATAGTAATACGAAAATGTCGAACTGGTTGATCATAAATGTTGTGATTGATCAGGGAAGACTATAAGGTCATCGACGATTGTCGATACGTATAACATCTCGGGTATTAACCGTGGGTAGATGGACTCAGACTCAATACGAGTAGATATTTCATGAATTATGAAATCATCGATGGTAGTGCATGAATTATTCAGAGGATAGTTGCGCCTCAGTTGTGTAGATAGAAATGATTATGTCCGAATTTGGGTAGTTCCATAGAAATTGTTGGAACGTGGTTTGGCTCTGAAATAAATATAGCATGGTTCATAGTAACTGTCCTTCATTAATAATCTACAATTACCAAACATAGCTTCGGGAAGCTGACCCTAGAAGACTTAACCGTCGAATCAAAGTGAATGTTGCAGACCCATAAGACGACCCATATGATGTCACACATAGAATTGCATCAAGAACAAATATGATGTAATGCATGGTTATGAAGTCTAGGCAATCGAATAATTGTTTCGAGAATTGATGGAACAACTTCAACTGAGAATGATATAGTCAGATTTTGAGAATCGGTCGGATGAATGCTTGAATGATTATATTGGTCAATGATCGAAATAGAAATTTCACAAACAAACTTGGTGATATGGATAGGCAATTTCAAAAAATGTACTATGCACGGGAGCAAGCGGTAAGAGAATGATCTTCGAGTTGTGTCGTTGGATTGGATTCACTAGCAACTGAGCTTGCGTGAATCAAACTTATATTCGATGTTGCGAGATGGACAAGTTGGAAATTTGGCTAGAAAATTCCTACTCGATAGGAATCAAACATAAGACGCATCGTAAAGACCTTTGTGTCAAGTGATTGTTGCCTTTGAGCACTGTCAACTCGAGTTGAACTATTATGTCAAAAAAATGTTGCCTTTGAGCATTGCCAATTTGAGTTATATCGGGAGAGTTTAAGTACGATGTCTAAGTAAGTTGCCAGGGGGTAGTCTCGGATGTTGATGCAATTGCAAGTCAACAAAAGGAAATCATATCGAGATAAGTTACGAAGCGAGGCTTCAAAAATAGTTGGGCAGTGACTTCGAACAAATGCGTTGCGGAGACTTATTAAGATCAATGTGCGACGTCTTGACGCAATGCATAGATTTGATGGTTAATACAAATTTATGAAAATGGGAAATGTGATTTTGAAATGTGTCGCATGTCGTAACTTTTGTTGGATAATTACATATATATCGAATACGCATACGCGATAGAATTGTGAGAATGGTCGCTAAAGATAAGTCCGATCGAGAGTACGAGATGACAAGTATTTGAGGATTTGAAATTTACCTGTTAGCTTTGTTCTAATTTTCTACTACTGGCTTGGCTGAAATGCATATATTGGTGGGATGCCTGAAATATGTGTATAATCCAAACTAAGTTGTATGATCCAAGCGATAGTGGAACGAGATCGTGAAACGATCTAGAGAAGCACTTGGATTGAGTGTTGGTTTCGGTTTGAGGACAAACCTTATTTTGAGTGGTATATTATGTAATGTTCTGCTCCGTACTGTCACGCCCCGGTTCCGTAGAACCGTTCATCCTCGCTAGAGCATGATGCCACACCAGCCTAATTGTGCCCGCACAAAGAAATTCCATAACGACTGATTATAGGCTAAGCGATAGGGTCGTCGCACAGAATCCCGAAGCATAAATATTGAATAATCAGTATGTCACTAGCAAAAAGTTAAAACAAACACAAATGATACAAATAGTTCTTTATTAATATTAAAACAATGATTATAAATGTAGCATGAGGCCAAGATTATAACACCAGTCTTATTCTTCCTCACAATACAAGTCACTCTGCTCTCTCTAATCTTTCAATTCATTAAAACATAGGTGCCCGACTTGCAACTTGATGGTGCTTCAGATAGACGATCTCCATATTATGTCCCGTATAGTTGAAGACTTCAATGTGACTGCGTGCCTTGAAATGCCAAGGAACTCTATGCCTCAAAGCGTCCAGCCGAGCTCCACCTTGAGCGAGTAGGTACCTGTCACCTATGCATGAAAACTGGTGGATTGTTAGTACATAACCGTACTGGTGGACTAGCATCTCACAAACCTATACAAAAATCACGTTCATTTAGTTTGTGCAATATTTCCTTCGATTGTCTTTCTAATCTTGTCTTAGGATCAGTTTTGGACCTAGACCTGGCCTATTTTGTGTCTCTAGACCATTATCGTGGCTTGCACCAATAAATTACTTATCATTGTGACTCTAGACCACTCTCGTGCCAACAACATCGATGTACCGACTCATGCATACCTTTTTGGCTCATACTCTTAGACGCAACAACATGGTCGTGCATAAACTCTGTTCGTACTTCAAACATCGAGGTTGTATCTCACAACTCAACATGACTTAACCCAACTTTATCATATGGTCCTTCCTGACTTAAACTCGAAATGAATATCCCAAACTTGTGGAACTTGTGTTGACGACTCAAACATGACACCACATCTCACGCCGAAGCATATGTCTTTATGTATAGCCGAATCGCTAAATCTTATGCTTCAAAAAACTTGTGGTGCAGAACGTGCATACTTTTTTGACTCATTCGTGCCGTGGTTATACTCCTTGCGAC
The DNA here is from genome assembly GCA_029216955.1 of Iris pallida. Lineage (NCBI taxonomy): Eukaryota > Viridiplantae > Streptophyta > Magnoliopsida > Asparagales > Iridaceae > Iris > Iris pallida. Next base: position 28,789,743 of record JANAVB010009599.1, read on the forward strand.
TCAACCGATACCGTGCATGTGAATTGCTGCTCAGCATACCACTTAATATGAAAGGTTACTAGCATGGCAAGCCATCATGGACATAGTTCGACGTAGACGATGGGTTCTTTAATGCAGGTAGCGCACCCTAATGAAAGCCCCTGACTATCCTTGTACGGTACAATCCAGCACTGCTATAATACCGTTCTCCTAGGTCGAACTGACCTCGGCGCCTCGGTGTAAATCAGTCGAAGAAGAAATCCTTGTGCATAAGTTGTCCATGACCACACACCTATAAGAACATCTAGACTCACGTAAATGCATGGCCTAATTTATGGTACAACTCAAACCATACTTAGCAATGTTAGCCCAATGATTATATCATGTTTTTGAATATGGCTAATCAATTAAGTTTAACATAAAGTCACTAATATTCATGTAATTACTATCATGTTGCTACTTAAACTTAACATTGTCCTAATGTTCTATATTATATTTTTATGTTTGTTTCGTAATGCATCATATTGTTTTGTTCGCCAAACATGTATTTGTAGACATGTAGTAAGAATGATCAAACATGATCAAATCAGGACATATGTAATGGAGAATTATTAATGGGCCAAAGACGGCATTATACAAGAAAAATCTTTTGAACCGCCCAACGACCTATTCGAGGCCTCGCATCGAGGTTTCGTTGCCGGTTAGCGGATAGGGGTCGAGGGGGGCAGCACCTTCTGTGGGGGTTCTGGGGAGAAGCCCCAGAAAGGTACTCAGATTTCTAGATCTGTTTATCTTTGGACAACCGCCGTCAAGAAAAAAAAGTGTCTTCAAGTCTGCTCAAATATCAGAAGAAAGACGTCATCAAAGGGCTATTGGTTTTCCTATTTTATTAATATATTTTTTACATTTATTGAGTCTAGAATACAATGTACAATATACGTACTGGCAAATAGGCTATCCAAGAAACATTTTTAAAATACATTTTCATTTTGAAAACAAGCACTTACAAAAGCCTAAACTACTTCCTAACTGCTTGACTTTTCAAAAATCCTAAAAACTAATTTGTAAAAACCCTAACAGAACTTCAACAGAATTCGACCAAGTTTGGCCCGAATTTGGCCCGGGTTTGGTTAGTGTTCGTTGGATTTTGAACTTGGTCATCTGCAGTTACGGATGCAACGGCTATTTGTCGAGATTCTCTCAAAATTTTATCTGAATTCTTCCTTTGGAAAACTATAAATAGAGAATAATTTCCCTCATTTTAATACACCTCTCTCTTCTCTTCTCTTCTCTTCTCTCTAAGCTTAATACATTCTTCCAAAGTGTTCTAAGCTATTCATTTTCAAATTTTAAGCCAGTTACACTCTAGTCGATTTGCCAGTACGGTATAGTCTAGAAGTTTAGTGATTGTAATCAGAGGCTTGATTGAAAAAAGATACTTCACAATTGAAGTTGGTCGAGTACTTCGGATCAAAGCTCGCGTTGTAGAAGTTGTAAGGACTTCGGATAAAAACTTGTGCTGTTTTTCTATAGTGGATTTCAAATGGAAGCTAGAGTTCTTCCGACTATACTAGTCCTCACAAGAGAGAAATCATTATACATCCTTGTATTTGCATTTGCTCTCTACATTTACATTTTTATATATGATAATATTATGTGATTGTTGCTAACAATTTTTTTATTTCGCTGCCTACTCTATTCACCCTCCTCTAGAGTATAGTGCTTTACATCTCATTCCTACAATTGGTATCTACAAGCAAAACGTGCATCGGAACCATACTTTGCAATACATGCATTGGAACTAAATTATGTAAAACGTGCATCATTGGAGACTCCCAAGAGAGGGACCGCCTCGGCGACTAACGGTCGCATGAACTTTCCATTCTTTGAAACCCAGGGAATGGTTACTGCATACCCTTCCTACTTAACTTGAACAAAACATGTTCCATATGTGCCATTGGTCGTGGCATACTTATTATTGAACCGACCGTAGTTCGTACCTTAAACCAAGAGTTATGTTCCGTGCGACACTGCCACCCAAGTCATATTCTATATGACGAGCCTTGGAACCATGGAAAACACATGGCTATATAAAGCCGTAGAACCATAGGACCGTGCACGTGCTCAACTTGAACAATCGTGTTCAATGAGCGCCATAACCCGTGGCATCTTCTATATGGGACTAACTTTGAGACCATGGGACATTTTTCCTATGATAAGCAGTGAGATCACGGAACGTGCCTATTATGACATCGAGTTAATAGCCTGTGGCATGACTCAACTTAACCCAATTCGTGTTTGGTCAAAAGACCCAGTGCCAACCTTTGAAAGCCATCATGGAGTGATTTCTAAGCAACAACTTAAAAATTTCAAGTTTTATATCACCAACTCAAGTCCGGGATTATTCTCTTAGCTATGTGGGTTCATCTTTTTTATTGTCAAGCATATTCAGTGCATGAAAACAACATTTTATTAGTGTGAAGGCCAAGCAATGTCAGGTTCACCGAAGCCGCCTACCTGAACGAGGAGTCGCCTCGACCGTACGGGACTCCGAGTAAGCCGTTGTATGGCTAATTCCAAACGTTGTTGCATTTCAATTCCTCCGGTTGAACTGAGCGGGATGGAGCATTACACGTACGGTATATTACGATAAGTCGTTGACTCAATTAGTTGCATTGAACCGACGAATACATCATGTCGAATCGATACAATAGTTACGTTGGCCCAAAAATGAAAGCATTTAGTTGGTTCGAATACTCAATAAATCGAATTGATACAAAGCATAAGTCTGATTCGAACAAGTATTGATTTAGTTGGTTTCTTGTGCAGGCTAAGCTTTTATGCTGAATTATAAGAAGTTGATCTTGTGCCTTATTTGCAACGGTGTCCACAAACCAAAGTATCATCTTACAATTGACTGAGCATGGGCACGATAAGCCAGATGAGTTGAGTAGTTCAACGGAGCATAAAGTGCTCAAATGGCTAAGTCTAAAGAGTTGGCTGTACAATAAAGTTGTTAAATTGAACCGTATCGGCTCGACGAAATGACAAGGCATATCGGCTTAAGGTAGAAAAACTTTGACCTTCTTTCCTACTCTATCATGCCTAATTAAAATGTATCATTGTTTGCTAAGTTAACCTATCGAGTCCACGGGCGTGGCTCGAAGGAGAAATCATAGTACATGTCGAACACTAAGTAGAACAATTGATTTGAAACGTACATAAATGTATGAGTCACCATTGAACAACGAAATACTGCAACAGTGAGCGCCTCGGTATGCAAGCCATAAGAACATAGGATAACTGTATCGGTGAGTGCCTCAGTGCACGAGTCGCTTGTGGCTCAATGCACGAATTAGAGGGCTAGAACATTGAAAGACTATATCAATGCGAGTGCCTTAGCACACGAGCTATAGAACATTGAATACTCTATCGAGGCATGCCTCAAGTGCACGAGTCGGAGAAATGAACATAAGTCTAGCATATTAAAAGATCATGTCGGGCGTGCATCAAATGCACAAATCGTGTATCATTGAACGTTAAGTCATAGAACATCGAAAGACATACTTCATGTGTAAAGTAAGCAGTTGTAACACAATTGCCACGGAATGCCAAATATATAGCATGTTGCCTTGAATGTTTTGGACATTTGGGTCAATCATTTAGACATTGAATCGAGGCGATGAAACATAGAAAGAAAGAATAAAATCGTACAAAGAATGTGAGAACATATAAAAAAGATATGAAATACCAGTTGATGCGAAGTCTGAGTTTCAGACTCAGACTATGTTTGGTTGTATGAGTATATGTGTATTGCATGATCAAATGGACTTTGAATATAGGCCGTGCACGGGATTGTTTCCTCGAACATGATCGCCACGGCACCGGGACTGTTCGGCCTAGAAGGAATGATAATCGTGCTTTGGCACTGATGCATTACGGGACCTTCTGTAAGGATCGTAACCTAGGCTGAATGGGTAGCGTCGTAAGCCAATTGAGAAAGATAGCCTATTCTGGCATGCTGAATGCCAGTGATCTTCATATAGATATGGGTTGGTAGGCTGAAGGTGCAGGCACACATAGATTACTTACAAATATCACTTATAATATGACTGAAAATGATGGTAGGCGTATGCACCTTGCGTCGGTGCAAGGGTGAGTGCATCGATGTTGATAAGATGCCTCCATGAAACCACAAGATTGCTATATGTTGTCTGCTTGCTTACGCGAATAAATGATAACATGCTTGCCATGAAATATGCTTTATTGATTTCAAATATGCCATAAAACTGATCCTAAGGCAAAAATAGAAAGATCACAAGTTAAGCTGCATGATTCATATAATTATTTAATGTCAGTTTAGTAAAGTGGGTCTTATCTGTATGCGAGAGGATTAGTACTGATCCTCCACCAGATTGCTTGCAGGATGCAGAAAATGTACTGCACTACGGCATAGCTTCGTTTTAACGCGCTGACACATGAAATACCATATCATTCTGAGGCATGCATACCGAATTGACGTTCGAACTTGCAATTAGATGATGCAATCGAGATATAGAAGACATAATATGACACGATAAACTTCTTTATAGCAAGAGAGAACTTCGAGTGTTGTAAGCCAATCTGGCAGATTCATTTGGGCTATTGAAAGCCTTTATAATTCTTCTACTTATTGAATAAAGAGAATTGCTTCGTATACTCTGTGTAACTCCAATGTGACTCTATTTTCTTCCGTTGCTAATATTGAATTGAGATAACCATTTTTGAGAACCTGTCATCTTGCCTTGTACGAGTGCAACTCCAGACTCGTACGGCATCATGTCCTAGCAAGGATGATAGATTCGGTGAAATCGATGCGAGACGAGTGGTTTTTTGGGTCAGAGCATGACAAGGAGCTTGTGAGAAACTCAATGGCTGAAGCCTGATATGTGGATATAGTTCTCACATATATTCATGTAGATGGTTATTGTAGATATCTTTATATATTATTTACTTTTGTACTTTATTTATTGTTACTTCGTCATGTTGTTTTATACCTTGTTACATTCCTTTGAGACCCTGGTGATCTCTCCAGGTAGGCGATTGTATGGAGTTAGTTCACTGATCTTAATGGTGTCGCTATTTCGATACATTTATCTTTTGTGATTTATATTCATGTTCATTAATTGCATTCTTCTTATTAGCCTAATTTTATAGACCTATATTGTTCTTCGAGTCTAATCAAACATATATGTTAATGGGTTGCAGACCATGACACATTGTTTAATCTTGATATTATTCATTATGTGGATTGAGTTAGATGTATGATATGTGATTTTATAGATAGATATAGATACCAATACAGCTTATACGTATACTAACTGGGTGGAGTGCACTGGTGACATAACTGACATATTTAAGTATTTAGTATTCTTAGTTCCTACCACTACTAAAATACAGGGAATCAGCGACGAACTTTTAGCGATGGTACCTATTCGTCGCCGATTGACGATGACTCCCCGTAGGCGTGTCGACAACAAACCATGTGATAATTAAATAACAATTTGTTGCTAAGTCATCGCCAAGGCATCACAATTTGTCACTCGTTTGCACAGTCAACCGCGAAAACAATACGATAAACATGACATCAGAATTTGATGTCGCTGATATGTTGCCATGTTAGTTTAATTTGGCGACAAATTTGGATGTCCCTAGGACGTCGCCTAGTAATGGGACCTAACTTATATGAATTAGGTGGTTGATCAAAAATTTTATTTTGATCGACTGTACTTGTTTTGAGTTCCCTCTCGACCTCTTCGCCCCTCTTCGGTGCCACCACCCCTCTGGTGGCCCCCTCCGGTGGCCCCTTCTTCGGTATTCCACCCTCTCTCGATCGCTCCGATGGCCGTCCTCCTCTCTGCAGGTGGTCCTCTCCCTCTCTCAACCGCTCCCTTGTAACACCTAGTTTTCCAGATGAGGGTATTTTTGAATTTTTGTATTTATAATTATTATTTATTGATATTTATTTCATATTATAATTTTTGGTGATTTTTAATTATTTTTAAACTATTTAAAAATGGTTTAAGTCATGACTTGTGATTTTGGTGTGCAGCTAGTGAAATCGTAGAGACTGTATGACCTAGAGCCTAACCGTGTCATTAGGATAATTTAATTATCATTTTTAGCCTAGGGGTAATTGGTCATTTTGACTTATTTGAATTATTTGGTGATTTGTTGAATTGGTGAATTTTAGGTTGACTTGACTTGTTGAGACCTAGTGAACTAGCCTAGAAGCTAACCCTAGCTATGGTAACCCTAGTCTAACTTAGGTTAACCTACATTTAGTCATTAGAAACTAATTTTAGAATGAGGGGATTTGGTTTAGTGCATTTAAGTCATGGTTTATGATTTCATGAAATGACTTATGCCTTAATGTTTTATTTGATCAAGACTTGGCCCATGGCCCATAACTAGAAGCCCTAACCCTAACCAAACCTAGATGACCAGCCATAGGGATTCCACCCTATATAAACACTTATTCTCTAGGCTTGCCTCCTTCTTTCATTCATTTCAACATTGGAAAAAGAAAGGTATGGTCCCTCTTCCAAAATTCCATAAATCCATTTTAATTTCTTTTTATTCCTAGTTTCTTGAATTAGAACCTAATTTCCTCCTATTTTTGAATGTGGAATTTAATCCCAGCTTTAGGACAATTTGGGGGCTTTTGGCATCAAGAGAAGAATCCCCCATTTGGAGCCTTTCCAAGCTTTTTGCACATATAGGTAAAACCCTCTAAATTGTTTTAAATTTCAGTTTTCTTTGCATGTAGGGTAGATCTAGGAGTCCCCTAGGTGTCCCTGAAATTTGGGTGGATTTCGGTCCGTTTGGTGTCCGTATCGACACGTGTCGTATTGTTTTATAGGTGTTTGATTAAATGCCTCTAAGAAATTTATTTTTGATTTTTGTAAAGGTAATTACATGAGTTTGTAGATTAAGGTTTTACATTAATTTTGTGAAGGATGTTAGGTGTTTTTGTGTCGTATTGTGTCAGTTTTGTGTTGGACACGCGTGCACGACATGAGTGCACTGTCCTGCTCACTGACACCTCGTGTGCACTGTACACGACACGTGGACATGTGCCACTTGACACAGACTTAGGGCAATGTCTGACAAGACACCCCCAAAGTCTCGTATCGAGTCGTGTCGTGTCGAGTGAGAAAACTCACTCGCACTGGCCGCACGGGCCACGCGTGCGTACTGTACACACTGTTTGCTCTTCACTGTTTGTGTCTCGTGCTCAGGACACGCGACACTTGGACACTGGTAGGTTGACACACACGTACCCCTAGACCCCCTCTACCCTCTGACACGTGCACGTGACCCATGATTCACTGTGTCGTGTCCTAGGCTAATCGACACGCGTGAACGAAGAATTTCTGAACACTGTGTCTTCCTATTTTTTCCTTTCGATTGTGACACTTCGTGTCCAGTCTAGGACACCTGGACACGACCCTAAGGACGACACATATATGTATATGACACTTGTGCACTCGATAAATTAGTTTCCTTGGATTTTGTGTTCGAATTCCCAGATAACTTAGGTTGCTGTTTTCTCTGATACACAGTTCATGATATTCATATCCTGAATTTTGTTTTCTTTTTAAAAACTGATTTTAAATGCTGTTAAAACCACTAAATTGATTCCTACATATGTGTTATATACTTCTAGTTGGGTTTGTTACGATATTTGGGTTTCGCATTAGAGAATAGGAATTTGACCATTGATTGGACTGTGAACTGTTTCTGAGAAAAGTTTCACCTTAAACTATTTTAACATGTTCACACACACCCATTCACACTGTGGCACACACATCTCTGGACACTTGGAAACCACTTAACACCTACACTATTGTTTACCAACCAATAAATTGTAGTATTAACTTGATTTCAGTTTCGAAATTCAAATTACCCCATTGCACCGATACACATGTTCCTGATTTTCAATTCCTGGATTTGAAATGTTTCCACCCATTTTTCATGATTTAAATTGACAGGTTAGATTCATATACATGCATTAGTTACTACTAAGGATTTGCTGTTAGATTTGGTTATCGTTTGGGATTTTCGAATATGAGCTAACTGATTCCAGGAATAACCTGAACCTTCATTCCATTTTTTTTAAACTAAAATTTGGTATTAAATTTAGCATGTTAGATTCATGTGTATTGCATCACTTAAATGTTGGTTTAGGATTGCTTTTTAGTTTGGGTTTGAATGGGTGAATGGGAAATTCAAATTGGTGTTTGGAGACATGGGTACACTGTTAGCTTAATGTATAAAACTGCCAATGCTATGTTTGTTTTTTTTGTTTTCCTTAACTGTCATTGACAGTACACACACACATATCCTTCTATTTCTGAGAACTGAGAACAGCCCTCTACCTTTGTATCATCTTGATGTAGGCTTGGGATACTCCTAACAGCATGTAATGTATAGAGAGGACTGATACACAGTTTGATTTTTGAACTTTATTCTCCACAACTGATTTGAAGTTTATTGATCATGTTAGATTCCTCTACCTGTGTATTAGGCCCTTACAATGTTAGTTTGACTAGTGTTAGTTTTTTTGATTTCGAATGGGGCTTGAGGGTGTTGAATGACTTAAACACTGTTGACTGATTCACATTTCAGTTTCATAATTCCTGTGATTTCCTCACTAAAATTATGATTAGTTGTTATGATAAATCATTCCCATGTTGCACAATATGTGAGGAGAATGGGGGGGTTTAGGTTTGAGTAGAAAATTGGTTTTTGTGCTTAATTGATATGAACTTAACTATCATTGCCATGTTGCACTATTGCACATCATAAAATCCTGAAATTGATTCTGCGTTATTCTAACTATTTGATATTGATTTTATGTTTTAATCACTGCCATTTCACTTGCTTGGTTTCACACACAATATCACCTTCACATTGGTCCACTGTCATGTGATAACCCATGACACACATTGTTCCCTGTTCATGTGGAAACCCTTCACTACACACAACTTCATTGCCATTACCTATGTGACACTAAGCTATTACATACACTCTAGGTTCACTCCCCCTCATTTACACTCTACCTTAAACTTTCTACAAACACACACACACACTCAATGTATATTCACCCACACACACCCTCACATGTATATGACACACACATGACCCTACCCATTGACACACCTAGCCTACACATATTGCACTGTATCATGCTCATACACACACACACCCCTCTCTAACTCATTCAACCTTGCCATGAACATGCCATTACTCTCTCTCTATTCACTCTATGTATGTATAATATCTATATACTTGATAATAATGTGGTGAATGTGTATGATATTATATTAATGTAATGTATATACAATCTGTGTGATATAGCCTATATGGCCCATAGCCTATATGCATGGCACATTGCACTTGGGTGTATCCCTATGTGACTAGCCTAGGCATATAGCCTATGGCTCATAAACCTGTGTTTCTGGCTTGAATGCCAGTATAGGAGTGTAGTTGGCTTGTATAGCCTAAAATTGAGTGTGCTTGCTAGAATAGGCTGGTTAGGCTTAGTGAGACTTGTTTGGCTTAGGCTTGACCTAGTTTGACCTAGACAGTTGACCAGGTTTGACTTAGAGTTGACTTTGACCAAGATTGGCCTAGAAATCATGTAGATTGCATCATAGACTCCATTTATCTTATTTTAAGCACATTACAACCTGTACTTCTCTATTTAGGACATTGTGACTCTGGTGCAGACATCTGACATTACACTACTCTTTTCAGAGTATCAGCGAGTACATTCTCTGATAGTTCTCTCATTTATTTGTCAATTAGTGTATTTCAGTTCTAGTTAGTTGTATGCGATTCTCTATTACAACACGTGTGGATATTACTGGATTCATGTATACGACACATTTATTTTTGGCCTCTATTACTGGTATCTTTTTCGGCTTCTATTACTGGAATCACCTGCTGGAATTATTTACTGGAATCATTTACTAGAATCATTTACTAGTATCATTATATTTTTGGCTGGACTCTTCTTGAATCATTGTGTCAAAATTCTGGATTCACTTGCTGGGAGGGGAAATACTAGAGTAAGACATGTAGACATACCCCATTACTGGAATCACTCCTACTGGAATCTACAGGAATGATAGCCATCTCTGCTTAATCAGTGAGAGGTGTGCCGGATTACCTACAGTCGTTTACATGTCGATCTCGGTATTTTAAAACACACTGCTAGAGTATAGGCTGGACTCACCCTGGAATCATTGTTCACTATAATTGGAATCGTCCCTTGCTGGATTCATCTTGTATGAGATTCATCCTGTACTGGACTTACATTGGAGTTACACTTGTCTATATTATTGTCTGGACTTTATATCATATTACCCTGGTTCAGCTAGTTCTATTTTTACAGTCTTCATTGATATGATTCTTCTCTTGTTTAGTTTACTTTCTTGCACTTTATCTGTCTTTCTTACCATCACCTGGATATAAACTGCCATTTTTATCAATACAACTGCCTATAACTGCTTTATAGTTCTTGTCATTTACTTGGGTTTTCTAGATGAGATGTGCTCGTTCCTGTCCTGACTGGACCTGTTGAAAATTTTACAGATGATTGCCCTAGGACACATGCCCTACATTTTACTGAGGAGATGGCTTAGCTACCTATGGCCCCGACACTCAGGAGTGATCGAAGTTTAGCTAGTTTGTCTTGATTTTTAGTTTTCCTGTTTAGAACTGGAGTTGTATATAGAGTTTGAGACTTGAGATGTATTGAGATTTTGAGTTTGTTGTTATATTATAGTTTTGTTGTCTTCAATTTCTTAGTGATATTTCTGTGTTATCTTATCGTGCTTAGGCTGTGATTGAGTTACACCATATCTTATACTTGTCCTCCGTTCAGAGTTGATCTTGATGAGTACATTATACTGCATGAGTTGATGGTTAGTTAGAGACTTAGAACAGCGTTCTACCGTCGACACTGTGGCGTAGGCTGGGCGTTGTTACGTACTCATACCCTCACAGTGGGTGCGGGTCGTGATATATTTTTAGTGGTGGCCCATGCAGGTCAAAATTGCATTAGTACGATATCGTGGTAGTACGGCGACTTAGTTGTACTGCTGCGAGCCTGCGATAGGAATGAGAGATAGGCTTACCGGAGAGGCACTCAATCACAATTAGAAAAAATTCTGCTTTAAATCATGCCATCTATATCGTACTGATTTGCCTTCTTTGAAATAAACTGTCCTCCTTTGTTATATCGATTCCTGCTCAGTATTGACTTCCTTGTACGATCTGTCTTCAGGATGGTGGAGACACGATCACATCGCTCTGGTGCAGCAGTTGTTGTAGAGGGGACTGCCACCTCTCAGCCAGATCAGCAGGGTCAGGAGGCTGCAGCTCCTGCCACCTCTATTCATATTGGGACTTCAGAAGCAGCAGCAATGGGTATGCCTCCACCAGCTCTGGGACAGGACCCAGTCATCCCAGAGATGCAGTTCCAGCAGCCACGCCTACAGGACACGTGGATGCGGCACAGATATTCGCTTACTTCCAACAGTTTATGGACCGGCAGCAGGCCCGACAGGACAGAGCATGGAGTTGGCCCTTACGACGGTCGTAGCTCGACCAATGATCCAGCAGCCGAGGACACCGGGGATAGAGCAGTTCCAAAGATAAGCCCCAGAGACTTCCTGGGGACAGAAGGGATTTTATATGCTGACGAGTGGATCGAGCATATTGAGAAGATCTTTCGCCTGGCCCGGATACCGACAGATCTCCAGATAGAGGCAGTAGCTAGCCGGATGCGAGATCTTCCTCGCACCTGGTATCAGTCAGACCCCAGGGTGGGGGTAGCTGGACAGACTTGGGACGAGTTCAAGGGCTTCTTCAAGAAGAAGTTCTTTCCAGATTCAGCGCTCAGAGCCTTGGAGTCGCATTCGAGAGCCTAGTTCAGGGGAGCCTGTCAGTGGAGGAGTACGCTGGGGAGTTTGGCCCCTCAGCAGATTCGTAGAGGGCTTGATCGTGGCGGCGAAGGCCCAGAGGTTCGGAAGGGTCTGGTCAAGGAAGTCAAGTCCTTGACCAAGGGCAACAGGGATGCCACTTTCAACGAGATTTTGACGGGAGCTTTACTGGCTGAGGATGACCTTGAGCTGAGGCTCAAGAGGGGATAGTACGCTCACGGTACCAACAGCAGCGGAGGCCAGGCCAAGAGGCCTCATGTGCAGACTCAGCAGACGCAGGCACCAGTAGGAGTTCAGCGGGTGCAGCACAGTATCGGGGTCAGGACCCGAAGGCGATCGGTTATTCCTACTACAAGAAGTGGGACACATCTGGGAGCAGTGCAGGAAGAGGTTGAAGGTTTACTATTTCTGTGGGTCAGCTGCCCACCAGAAGATAGATTGTCCCATTGCACCTCCTTTTGAGGGAGCTAGGCCACCTGTAGCTCAGCACGAGAGGGGTGGAGCTTTTGCGATGGCAGCCGAGGAGACTGACGTCACAGGTGATGGATTAGCAGGTTTGACCTTCTTGTTCTTCCTCCCTTTCATGTGTGATTTCCCTTAGTACCTGCTAGGATATTCCTTGTGATTGCTAGATAGTGTAGCTACCCTGTTCGAGACTGTGAAATCATGACCATAGGATTTTGTTGCTTCGACTTTGATTGATTGGGGGTTTGACCTAGGAAAGGTGCGATCATCTTAATTTCGAGGACAAATTGTTATAAGGTGGATAGGATTGTAACACCCAGTTTTACAGATGAGTTTTTGAATTTTTGTATTTATAATTATTATTGATATTTATTTTATATTATGATTTTTGGTGATTTTTAATTATTTTTAAACTATTCAAAAATGGTTTAAGTCATGACTTGTGATTTTGGTGTGCAGCTAGTGAAACCGTAGAGACTGCATGACCTAGACCTAATGTGTCATTAGGATGATTTAATTATCATTTTTAGCCTAGGGGTAATTGGTCATTTTGACTTATTTGAATTATTTGTGATTTGTTGAATTGGTGAATTTTAGGTTGACTTGACTTGTTGAGACCTAGTGAACTAGCCTAGAAGCTAACCCTAGCTATGGTAACCCTAGTCTAACTTAGGTTAACCTACATTTAGTCATTAAACTAATTTTAGAATGAGGGAATTTGGTTTAGTGCATTTAAGTCATGGTTTATGATTTCATGAAATGACTTATGCCTTAATGTTTTATTTGATCAAGACTTGGCCCATGGCCCATAACTAGAAGCCCTAACCCTAACCAAACCCTAAATGACCAGCCATAGGGATCCCCACCCCTATAAACACTTATTCTCTAGGGCTTGCCTCCTTCTTTCATTCATTTCAACATTGGAAAAAGAAAGGTATGGTCCCTCTTCCAAAAATTACATAAATCCATTTTAATTCCTTTTTAATCCTAGTTTCTTGCATTAGAACCTAATTTCCTACTATTTTTTGAATGTGGAATTTAATCCCAGCTTTGGGACAATTTGGGGGCTTTTGGCATCAAGAGGAAGAATCCCCATTTGGAGCCTTTCCAAGCTTTTTGCATATAGGTAAAACCCTCTAAATTGTTTTAAATTTCAGTTTTCTTTGCATGTAGGGCTAGATCTAGGAGTCCCCTAGGTGTCCCTGAAATTTGGGTGGATTTCGTGTCCGTATCGGACACGTGTCGTATTGTTTTATAGGTGTTTGATTGAATGCCTCTAAGAAATTTATTTTCGATTTTTGTAAATATAATTACATGAGTTTGTAGATCTAAGGATGTACATTAATTTTGTGAAGGATGTTAGGTGTTTTTGTGTCGTATTGTGTCAGTTTTGCTGTTGGACACGCGTGCACGACACGAGTGCACTGCCCTGCTCACTGACACCTCGTGTGCGTTGTACGCGACACGTGGACACGTGCCACTTGACACAGACTTAGGGGCAATGTCTGACAAGACACCCCCAAAGTCTCGTATCGAGTCGTGTCGTGTCGAGTGAGAAAACTCAATCGTACTGGCCGTACGGGCCACGCGCGCGCACTGTGCACACTGTTTGCTCTTCACTGTTTCGTGTCTCGTGCTCAGGACACGCGACACTTGGACACTGGTCAGGGTGACACACACGTACCCCTAGACCCCCTCTACCCCTACATGTGCACGTGACCCATGATTTGTGTCGTATCCTAGGCTAATCGACACGTGTGCATGAGAAATTTCTGAACATGTGTCTTCCTTTTTTTCTTTCGATTGTGACACTTCGTGTCCATTCTAGGACACCTGGACACGACCTAAGGACGACACATATATGTATATGCACTTATGCACTTGATAAATTAGTTTCCTTGGATTTTGTGTTTGAATTCCCTGATAACTTAGGTTGCTGTTTTCTCTGATACACAGTTCATGATATTCATATCCTGAATTTTGTTTTCTTTTTAAAAACTGATTTTAAATGCTGTTAAAACCACTAAATTGATTCCTACATATGTGTTATATACTGCTAGTTGGGTTTGTTATGATAGTTTGGGTTTTGCATTAGAGAATAGGAATTTGACCATTGATTGGACTGTGAACTGTTTCTTGAGAATAGTTTCACCTTAAACTCTTTAACATGTTCACACACACCCATTCACACTGTGGCACACACATCTCTGGACACTTGGACACCACTTGACACCTACACTATTGTTTACCAACCAAAAATTGTAGTATTAACTTGATTTCAGTTTCGAAATTCAAATTACCCTATTGCACTGATACACATATTCCTGATTTTCAATTCTGGATTTGAAATGTGTTCCCACCCATTTTTATGATTTAAATTGACAGGTTAGATTCTATACATGCATTAGTTACTACTAAGTGGGATTTGCCTGTTAGATTTGGTTATTGTTTGGGATTTTCGAATATGAGCTGACTGATTCCAGGAATAACTCCTGAACCTTATTCATTTTTTTTTAAACTAAAATTTGGTATTAAATTTAGCATGTTAGATTCATGTGTATTGCATCACTTAAATATTGGTTAGGATTGCTTTTTAGTTTGGGTTTGAATGGGTGAATGGAAATTCAAATTGGTGTTTCGGGACATTGGGTACACTGTTAGCTTAATATATAAAACTGCCAATGCTATGTGTTTTTTTTGTTTTCCTTAACTGTCATTGACAGTACACACACACATATCCTTCTATTTCTGAGAACTGAGAACAGCCCTCTACCTTTGTATCAGTCTTGATGTAGGCTTAGGATACTCCTAACAGCATGTAATGTATAGAGAGGACTGATACACAGTCTGATTTCTGAACTTATTCTCCACAACTGATTTGAAGTTTATTGATCATGTTAGATTCCTCTACCTGTGTATTAGGCCCTTACAATGTTAGTTTGACTAGTGTTAGTTTTTTGATTTCGAATAGGGCTTGAGGGTGTTGAATGACTTAAACACTGTTGACTGATTCACATTTTAGTTTCATAATTCCTGTGATTTCCTCACTAAAATTATGATTCAGTTGTTATGATAAATCATTCCCATGTTGCACTGAATATGTGAGGAGAATTGGGGGGGTTTAGGTTTGAGTAGAAAATTGGTTTTTGTGCTTAATTGATATGAACTTAACTGTCATTGCCATGTTGCACTATTGCACATCACAAAATCCTAAAATTGATTCTGTGTTCTTCTAACTGTTTTGATATTGATTTTATGTTTTAATCATCTGCCATTTCACTTGCTTGTTTTCACACAAATCCCCTTCACATTGGTCTACTGTCATGTGATAACCCATGACACACATTGTTCCCTGTTCATGTGGACACCCTTCACTACACACAACTTCATTGCCATTACCTATGTGACACTAAGCTATCACATACACTCTAGGTTCACTCCCCCTCATTTACACTCTACCTTAAACTTTCTACACACACACACTCAATGTATATTCACCCACACACACCTCACATGTATATGACACACACATGACCCTACCCATTGACACACCTAGCCTACACACATTGTACTGTATCATGCTCACACAAAACACCCCTCTCTAACACATTCAACCTTGCTATGAACATGCCATTACCTCTCTCTCTATTCACTCTGTATGTATATATATATATCTATATACTTGATAAATGTGGTGAATGTGTATGATATTATATTAATATAATGTATATACAATCTGTGTGATATAGCTATATGGCCCATAGCCTATATGCATGGCACATTGCACTTGGGTGTATCCCTATGTGACTAGCCTAGGCATATAGCCTATGCCCATAAACCTATGTTTCTGGCTTGAATGCCAGTATAGGAGTGTGGTTGGCTTGTATAGCCTAGAAATTGAGTGTGCTTGCTAGAATAGGCTGGTTAGGTTAGTGAGACTTGTTTGGCTTAGGCTTGACCTAGTTTGACCTAGACAGTTGACCAGGTTTGACTAGAGTTGACTTTGACCAAGATTGGCCTAAAATTCTGTAGATTGAATCATAGACTCCATTTATCTTATATAAGCACATTATAACCTGTACTTCTCTATTTAGGACATTGTGACTCTGGTGCAGACATCTGACATTACACTACTTTTCAGAGTATCAGGCGAGTACATTCTCTGATAGTTCTTATTTATTTGTCAATTACTGTATTTCAGTTCTAGTTAGTTGTATGCGATTCTCTATTACAACACGTGTGGATATTACTGGATTCATGTATACGACACACATTTATTTTCTGGCCTCTATTACTGGTATCATCATTTCCGGCTTCTATTACTGGAATCACCTGCTGGAATCATTTACTGGTATCATTATATTTTTGGCTGGACTCTTCTTGAATCATTGTGTCGGAATTCTGGATTCACTTGCTAGGAGGGGAAATACTAGAGTAAGACATGTAGACATACCCCATTACTGGAATCACCCCTACTGGAATCTACTGGAATGATAGCCATCTCTCGCCTGATCAGTGAGAGGTGTGCATGATTACCCACAACCGTTTACATGTCGATCTCGGTATTTTAAAACATACTGCTAGAGTATAGGCTGGACTCACCCTGGAATCATTGATCACTATAACTGGAATCGTCCCTTGCTGGATTCATCTTGTATGAGATTCATCCTGTACTGGACTTACATTGGAGTTACACTTGTCTACATTATTGTCTGGACTTTATATCATATTACCCTGGTTCAGCTAGTTCTATTTTTACAGTCTTCATTGCTATGATTCTTCTCTTGTTTAGTATATACTTTCCTTGTACTTTATCTGTCTTTCTTACCATCACCTGGATATAAACTGCCATTTTCATCAATACAACTGCCTATAACTGCTTTATAGTTCTCTGTCATTTACTTAGGTTTTCTAGATGAGATGTGCTCGTTCCTGTCCTGACTGGACCTGTTGAAAATTTTACAGATGATTGCCCTTAGGACACATGCCCTACATTTTACTGAGGAGATGGCTTATCTACCTATGGCCCCGACACTCAGGAGTGATCGGGAGTTTAGCTAGTTTGTCTTGATTTTTAGTTTTCCTGTTTAGAACTGGAGTTGTATATAGAGTTTGAGACTTGAGATGTATTGAGATTTTGAGTTTGTTGTTATTATATTAGTAGTTTTGTTGTCTTCAATTTCTTAGTGATATTTCTGTGTTATCTTATCGTGCTTAGGCTGTGATTGAGTTACACCATATCTTATACTTGTCCTCCGTTCGGAGTTGATCTTGATGAGTACATTATATACTGCATGAGTTGATGGTTAGTTAGAGACTTAGAACAGCGTTCTACTGCCGACACTGCGGCGTAGGCTGGGCGTTGTTACGTACTCGTACCCTCACAGTGGGTGCGGGTCGTGACACGTTTTTAGTGGTGGCCCATACAGGTCAAGAATTGCATTAGTGCGATATCGTGGTAGTACGACGACTTAGTTGTACTGTTGCGAGCCTGCGATAGGACTGAGAGATAGGCTTTACCGGAGAGGTACTCAATCACAGTTAGGAAAAATTCATGTTTAAATCATGCCATCTACATATCGTACTGATTTGCCTTCTTTGAAATAAACTGTCCTCCTTTGATATATCGATTCCTGCTCAGTATTGACTTCCTTGTACGATCTGTCTTCAGGATGGTGGAGACACGTTCACATCGTTCTGGTGCAGCAGTTGTTGTAGAGGGGACTGCCACCTCTCAGCCAGATCAGCAGGGTCAGGAGGCTGTAGCTCCTGCCACCTCTATTCATATTGGGACTTCAGCAGCAGCAGCAGAGGGTATGCCTCCACCAGCTCTGGGGCAGGACCCAGTCATCCCAGAGATGCAGTTCCATCAGCCGCCGCCTACAGGACACGTGGATGCGGCACAGATGTTCGCTTACTTCCAGCAGTTTATGGACCGGCAGCAGGCCCGACAGGACAGGAGCATGGAGTTGGCCCTTACGACGGTCGCAGGTTGACCAGTGATCCAGCAGCCGAGGACACCGGGGATAGAGCAGTTCCAAAAGATGAGCCCCAGAGACTTCCTGGGGACAGAGGGGATTTTATATACTGACGAGTGGATCGAGCATATTGAGGAGATCTTTCGCCTGGCCCGGATACCGGCATATCTCCAGATAGAGGCAGCAGCTAGCCGGATGCAAGATCTTGCTCGCACCTAGTATCAGTCAGACCCAGGGTGGGGGTAGCTAGACAGACTTGGGACGAGTTCAAGGGCTTCTTCAAGAAGAAGTTCTTTCCAGATTCGGCGCTCAGAGCCTTGGAGTCGCAGTTCGAGAGCCTAGTTCAGGAGAGCCTGTCAGTGGAGGAGTACGCTGGGGAGTTTGGCCGCCTTAGCAGATTCGTAGAGGGCTTGAGCGAGGTGATGAAGGCCCAGAGGTTCCGAAAGGGTCTGGTCAAGGAAGTCAAGTCCTTGACCAAGGGCAACAGGGATGCCACTTTCGAGGAGATTTTGACGGAAGCTTTACTGGCTGAGGATGATCTTGAGCTGAGCCTCAAGAGGGGACGGGACGCTCACGGTACTAGCAGCAGCGGAGGCCAGGCTACGACGCCTCATGTGCAGACTCAGCAGACGCAGGCACCAGTAGGAGTTCAGCGGGTGCAGCATCAGTATCGGGGTCAGGACCCGAAGGCGATCGGTTGTTCCTACTGTAAGAAGCCGGGACACATCTGGGAGCAGTGCAGGAAGAGGTTGAAGGTTTGCTATTTCTGTGGGTCAGCTGCCCACCAGAAGATAGATTGTCCCATTGCACCTCCTTTTGAGGGAGCTAGGCCACCTGTAGCTCAGCACCAGAGGGGTGGAGCTTTTGCGATGGCAGCCGAGGAGACTGACGTCGCAGGTGATGGATTAGCAGGTTTGACCTTCTTGTTCTTCCTCCCCACTTTTATGTGTGATTTTCCTAATACCTGCTAGGATATTCCTTGTGATTGCTAGATAGTGTAGCTACCCTGTTCGAGACTGTGAAATCATGACCAGTAGGATTTTGTTGCTTCGACTTTGATTGATTGGGGGTTTGACCTAGGAAAGATGCGATCATCTTAATTTCGAGGACGAAATTTTTATAAGGTGGGTAGGATTGTAACACCCAGTTTTCCAGATGAGGGTATTTTTGAATTTTTGTATTTATAATTATTATTTATTGATATTTATTTCATATTATGATTTTTGGTAATTTTTAATTATTTTTAAACTATTTAAAAATGGTTTAAGTCATGACTTGTGATTTTGGTGTGCAGCTAGTGAAATCGTAGAGACTGCATGACCTAGAGCCTAATCATGTCATTAGGATGATTTAATTATCATTTTAGCCTAGGAGTAATTGGTCATTTTGACTTATTTGAATTATTTGGTGATTTGTTGAATTGGTGAATTTTAGGTTGACTTGACTTGTTGAGACCTAGTGAACTAGCCTAGAAGCTAACCCTAGCTATGGTAACCCTAGTCTAACTTAGGTTAACCTACATTTAGTCATTAGAAACTAATTTTAGAATAAGGGAATTTGGTTTAGTGCATTTAAGTCATGGTTTATGATTTCAGGAAATGACTTATGCCTTAATGTTTTATTTGATCAAGACTTGGCCCATGGCCCATAACTAGAAGCCCTAACCCTAACCAAACCCTAAATGACTAGTCATAGGGATCCCTACCTTATATAAACACTTATTCTCTAGGGCTTGCCTCCTTCTTTCATTCATTTCAACATTGGAAAAAGAAAGGTATGGTCCCTCTTCCAAAAATTCACATAAATCCATTTTAATTCCTTTTTAATCCTAGTTTCTTGCATTAGAACCTAATTTTCTCCTATTTTCTGAATGTGGAATTTAATCCCAGCTTTGGGACAATTTGGGGGCTTTTGGAATCAAGAGGAAGAATCCTCCATTTGGAGCCTTTCCAAGCTTTTTGCACATATAGGTAAAACCCTATAAATTGTTTTAAATTTCAGTTTTCTTTGCATGTAGGGCTAGATCTAGGAGTCCCCTAGGTGTCCCTGAAATTTGGGTGGATTTCGTGTCCGTTTGGTGTCCGTATCGGACACGTGGCGTATTATTTTATAGGTGTTTGATTAAATGCCTCTAAGAAATTTATTTTCTATTTTTGTAAATATATTTACATGAGTTTGTAGATCTAAGGATGTACATTAATTTTTGTGAAGGATGTTAGGTGTTTTTATGCCGTATTGTGTCAGTTTTGCTGTTGGACACGCGTGCACGACACGAGTGCACTGTCCTGCTCACTGACACCTCGTGTGCACTGTACACGACATGTAGACACGTGCCACTTGACACAGACTTAGGGGCAATGTCTGACAAGATAACCCCAAAGTCTCGTGTCGAGTCGTGTCATATCGAGTGAGAAAACTCACTCGTACTGGCCGCACGGGCCACGTGCGCGCACTGTGCACACTGTTTGCTCTTCACTGTTTCGTGTCTCGTGCTCAGGACATGCGACACTTGGACAATGGTCAGGGTGACACACACGTACCCCTAGACCCCTTCTACCCTGTGACACGTGCACGTGACCCATGATTCACTGTGTCGTGTCCTAGGCTAATCGACACGCGTGCATGAGGAATTTCTGAACACCGTGTCTTCCTATTTTTTTTCCTTTCGATTGTGATATTTCGTGTCCAGTCTAGGACACCTGGACATGACCCTAAGGACGACACATATATGTATATGACACTTGTGCACTTGATAAATTAGTTTCCTTGGATTTTGTGTTCGAATTCCCTGATAACTTAGGTTACTGTTTTCTCTGATACACAGTTCATGATATTCATATCCTGAATTTTTTTTTCTTTTTAAAAACTAATTTTAAATGTTGTTAAAACCACTAAATTGATTCCTACATATGTGTTATATACTGCTAGTTGGGTTTGTTATGATAGTTTGGGTTTTGCATTAGAGAATAGGAATTTGACCATTGATTGGACTGTGAACTGTTTCCTGAGAATAGTTTCACCTTAAACTCTTTTAACATGTTCACACACACCCATTCACACTGTGGCACACACATCTCTGGACACTTGGACACCACTTGACACCTACACTATTGTTTACCAACCAATAAATTGTAGTATTAACTTGATTTCAGTTTCGAAATTCAAGTTACCCCATTGTACTGATACACATGTTCCTGATTTTCAATTCCTGGATTTGAAATGTGTTCCCACCCATTTTTTATGATTTAAATTGACAGGTTAGATTCATATACATGCATTAGTTACTACTAAGTGGGATTTGCCTGTTAGATTTGGTTATTGTTTGGGATTTTCGAATATGAGCTGACTGATTCCAGGAATAACTCCTGAACCTTCATTCCATTTTTTTTAAACTGAAATTTGGTATTAAATTTAGCATGTTAGATTTATGTGTATTGCATCACTTAAATGTTGGTTTAGGATTGCTTTTTAGTTTGGGTTTGAATGGGTGAATGGGAAATTCAAATTGGTGTTTGGGGACATTGGGTACACTGTTAGCTTAATGTATAAAACTGCCAATGCTATGTTTGTTTTTTTGTTTTCCTTAACTGTCATTGACAGTACACACACACACATATCCTTCTATTTCTGAGAACTGAGAACAGCCCTCTACCTTTGTATCAGTCTTGATGTAGGCTTGGGATACTCCTAACAGCATGTAATGTATAGAGAGGACTGATACACAGTCTTGATTTTTGAACTTTATTCTCCACAACTGTTTTGAAGTTAATTATTGATCATGTTAGATTCCTCTACCTGTGTATTAGGCCCTTACAATGTTAGTTTGACTAGTGTTAGTTTTTTGATTTCGAATGGGGCTTGAGGGTGTTGAATGACTTAAACAATGTTGACTGATTCACATTTCAGTTTCATAATTCCTGTGATTTCTTCACTAAAATTATGATTCAGTTGTTATGATAAATCATTCCCATATTGCACTGAATATGTGAGGAGAATGGGGGGGTTTAGGTTTGAGTAGAAAATTCGTTTTTGTGCTTAATTGATACGAACTTAACTGTCATTGCCATGTTGCACTATTGCACATCACAAAATCCTAAAATTGATTCTGTGTTCTTCTAACTGTTTTGATATTGATTTTATGTTTTAATCATCTGCCATTTCACTTGCTTGGCTTCACACACAACATCCCCTTCACATTGGTCCACTGTCATGTGATAACCCATGACACACACATTGTTCCCTGTTCATGTGGACTCCCTTCACTACACACTTCATTGCCATTACCTATGTGACACTAAGCTATCACATACACTCTAGGTTCACTCCCCCTCATTTACACTCTACCTTAAACTTTCTACACACACACACACTCAATGTATATTCACCCACACACACCCTCACATGTATATGACACACACATGACCCTACCCATTGACACACCTAGCCTACACACATTGCACTGTATCATGCTCATACACACACACAAACCCCTCTCTAACACATTCAACCTTGCCATGAACATGCCATTACCTCTCTCTCTATTCACTCTATGTATGTATATATATCTATATACTTGATAATAATGTGGTGAATGTGTATGATATTATATTAATGTAATGTATATACAATCTGTGTGATATAGCCTATATGGCCCATAGCCTATATGCATGGCACATTGCACTTGGGTGTATCCCTATGTGACTAGCCTAGGCATATAGCCTATGGCTCATAAACCTGTGTTTCTGGCTTGAATGCCAGTGTAGGAGTGTGGTTGGCTTGTATAGCCTAGAAATTGAGTGTGCTTGCTAGAATAGGCTGGTTAGGCTTAGTGAGACTTGTTTGGCTTAGGCTTGACCTAGTTTGACCTAGACAGTTGACCAGGTTTGACTTAGAGTTGACTTTGACCAAGATTGGCCTAGAAGTCATGTAGATTGCATCATAGACTCCATTTATCTTATTATAAGCACATTATAACCTGTACTTCTCTATTTAGGACATTGTGACTCTGGTACAGACATCTGACATTACACTACTCTTTTCAGAGTATCAAGCGAGTACATTCTCTGATAGTTCTCTCATTTATTTGTTAATTACTGTATTTCAGTTCTAGTTAGTTGTATACAATTCTCTGTTACAACACGTATGGATATTACTGGATTCATGTATACGACACACATTTATTTTTTGGCCTCTATTACTGGTATCATCATTTTCGGCTTCTATTACTGGAATCACCTGCTGGAATCATTTACTGGTATCATTATATTTTTGGCTGGACTCTTCTTGAATCATTGTGTCGGAATTCTGGATTCACTTGCTAGGAGGGGAAATACTAGAGTAAGACATGTAGACATACCCCATTACTGGAATCATCCCTACTGGAATCTACTGGAATGATAGCCATCTCTCGCCTGATCAGTGAGAGGTGTGCAGGATTACCTACAGCCGTTTACATGTCGATCTCGGTATTTTAAAACACACTGCTAGAGTATAGGCTGGACTCACCTTGGAATCATTGATTACTATAACTGGAATCGTCCCTTGCTGGATTCATCTTGTATGAGATTCATCATGTACTGGACTTACATTGGAGTTACACTTATCTACATTATTGTCTGTACTTTATTTCATATTACTCTGGTTCAGCTAGTTCTATTTTTACAGTCTTCATTGCTATGATTCTTCTCTTGTTTAGTATTTACTTTCCTTGCACTTTATCTATCTTTCTTACCATCACCTGGATATAAACTGCCATTTTCATCAATACAACTGCCTATAACTGCTTTATAGTTCTCTGTCATTTACTTGGGTTTTCTAGATGAGATGTGCTCGTTCCTGTCCTGACTGGACCTGTTGAAAATTTTACAGATGATTTCCCTGAGGACACATGCCCTACATTTTACTAAGGAGATGGCTTAGCTACCTATGGCCCCGACACTCAGGAGTGATCGGGAGTTTAGCTAGTTTGTCTTGATTTTTAGTTTTCCTGTTTAGAACTGGAGTTGTATATAGAGTTTGAGACTTGAGATGTATTGAGATTTTGAGTTTGTTGTTATTATATTAGTAGTTTTGTTGTCTTCAATTTCTTAGTGATATTTCTGTGTTATCTTATCGTACTTAGGCTGTGATTGAGTTACACCATATCTTATACTTGTCCTCCGTTCGGAGTTGATCTTGATGAGTACATTATATACTACATAAGTTGATGGTTAGTTAGAGACTTAGAACAGCGTTCTACCGCCGACACTGCGGCGTAGGCTGGGCGTTGTTACGTACTCGTACCCTCACAGTGGGTGCGGGTCGTGACACCCCTCTCCCTCTCCTCCGATGTGTCCCTCTCTCTCCCACTGTAAGTCTCTCGGCCACTCCTCTCTCCCTTAGCAATTTTGGTTCCAATTTTGAGTATTTTTTCCTAACATAAACTGTGATTTCTCTGATCGAAATTTTGGGTATTCTATTTGGCCAGATTGGTCATGTTATTAAAGTTGTTGTTTGGGTGAAGATTTAGGAACAAATAGAATATGATGGTATTCTATTTGGCCAACTAGTGCAACATATAATGGTTAGGGCTATAGGGATTGAGTATAATGAGCTTTGAGGGTGTATCAATGAGTATCATGGGTGATACTCATTGGTGCACACCAGTGAGAAGTGGGAGAGGGCTAGAACGATATGGATACTCATGCATCACAACTCGGATACTCATGCATCAATAAGAGTTGCTAATTTGCAGGAACTAGTTAGAATTGGATTAATGATTGTGTAGCATCCGCTATCTAAATTTCTGATTTATTAAGTCATGTGAGAAAGTTTCAAGTCTTTTTAGACACTTCTAGAAATTTTGGGTGCGTACCTAGAGGTATGAGAACAATTTTAGATAATAATAATTAGTTATTAAGTAATATCTTAAGTTATGCTAATTTAAATTTTAAGTAGATATAAGTGGAATGAAATGATATATATGCATAAAAAATATGCTTATATTTGGAAGCATATTTATAAGCATATATTTTCTGGTATATGCACTTTTTATTATATAAATTTATATGTTTTACATAATCTTAGATGTATAGCTCGGCCCATTTCTTCCTTAGGAATTACATTGTCTTAAACATAGCCAGTCCAAGGCCACAATTTTATTCACTACTCTTATTACATATCAATTCTCTTATCCATTTCCTTTCTCTTTCTTTTTTCCAATTAAATTCCTAACACTTTATTATCTTAGTCCAAAACCCATATATGTAATATTAGGAGATAAGGGCTTCAGACCATTGTATTTTATTGTCTAAACCTAAACTATCAAACCAAAATTTTCCTTATTCACTTTATTAGTTTACCAACTAGGTCCAATAGGTATTAAACACAGACCTCTCCAAAAAATAAAAACCAAGCCCGAGCTAGGCCCAACCCACATCAACCCAACTCAAATTTCTTGTTATATAAGCTACTTGAAGCTTAGTAGGAACCCTAAATCTATTACTGTTCCATTAACTTATTCTTCTTCATCTCCTCCTTCACAAAGGACCCGACCACCATGTCTCCTCTACATCATCTATGTACCCCAGCTGCCTGCGTGCCTCGACGACGGCTAAAGGTATCCTCGCCTCCACCGCGCTCACAGTCAGGCCACGTAGTCGCTCGACCATGCGAAAGCCAGCACGGCAAGGTCGAGTGCTGCTTCTGCCGTGCGCGCCCTCGTGCCTCCTCCACTGCCAGTCGATCGCTCCACCATGCGGCCTCCGCGCTCGTGCCGGAGCATGCTGCCCCTGGTAGGGCTTCCTGCTGGCGACCTCCAGGCAACAACAACCGCCCTCGCGGTACCGTCCCCTGCGTCGGCAGTAGCTACTGTTATTGCCGAGGCACAATTTTCGATGGAAATTTCTGAAACTGAAACAATTATACACACAACGTTTCAAATGCAGCACCTTAAAGAAGATGTGCAACAGAGATCCTGGAGGATTCTGAATTACAAGGATCTAAAAAGATTCTACGTAATACACAAAAAATCTAAAGAGACTTTGTGCAAGCAACTATCGGCAGTAGAGCTTCTAAAAAGAAGTTACTGTAAAAGGCAACATCATCGATGACAGGCGAGAATGAGATGCTGGGGTGAATGAACCACCGTTGCTCAAAGCTTTATTCGCCTCACACGAGCACGAACAGCTTCCAGGAACCAGCAAGTTCACGAAGAACTTCTGGAACGCTTGTAAGTCAATATTTGAGACTTGAACGGGCTTCCTGGACTTAACAGACTCCCTCAACTCTCTTCTTGGTACATCTTTCAAAGGAGGCCAAGGGGCTCTATTTATAGAGTGGAGTTGAGACTTCACCTCTTCTCCTATCCGATGTGGGACTAAAATACCAATACTCAAAAATAGAGTTTGATATTTTAGATCATCCCACAATCAGCATAGAAGTGTGTCAGTCCACGCCTACCCCCCGATCACTCCCGTGCATGCACGAGACAATCCTGGAGTCCGCGTCCGAGTCCGAGTCCGAGTCCGCACAACAAAAATTAACTTGCATCCTTGTTGGATTTAATCATTTTTCCTTCTAGGAAAATACTTCCACATAGCACAAACTTGTGCCTCACTACACCTCATGTGCACACCTCAACACAAGCAATGCATTATATTGAGATACTCACCATTTGGTGTAGCCGATGTGGGACTATCTTTTCTAGTCCAAAGGCAAAAACACCAACAATCCCCCACATATCTCAATATATGGGTTGAGCGTTCCCCACAGTTACTGCCCATCATACATTAGGAGAGATGTCGCTATGACTTAAATCTTCCCGCATAGGTTAAATAACAGCATGATACAAGAATGGACTAAGCCTTGAATTCTGTATCATAACTGCAATTCTTCCTACTCACATAATGACATCAACTGTGCTTCTGGCTGCACATTGAAGGCCTTGTGCCAGCCTGGTTTCAGTGTATAATTTTTGGGCGTCTACAAGTTTACCCTCAAGAGACGGCCTAATATCTCTGTCCATACACTATAAGTGAGTTCTTTATAAAGAGTCATGGCATGAAGCATTGTGCTTCTTTGCGGTGCTACGCCGCTATGACATGGCTTAAAGCCGAGGCTTTACCCCACCTGGGTACCTCATCGTAGTGTCATACTACTGTAGCATGAGGTCATAGGCCTCTTTGTAGTGCCAAACTACCCAGCATGAAGCCTTGCGCTTCCGTGCGGTGTTACGCCGCTATGACATGGCTCGCAAAGCCGAGGCTTTACCCTACCTAGTACCTCTTCGTGGTGTCATGCCACTGTAACATGAGGATATCGTCCTCTTTGTAGTGCTGTCTACCTCTCTTTATTACGATTATCATACAGCATTAGGCTACCTGCCTATTTGCGGTGCTACTCCGCTGTGACTTGGCTTACAAAGCCGAGGCATTACCCCTACCTGGGAACCTCATGGTGGAGTCACCCCACTGTAGCATGGAGTTACACTCCTTGTAGTGCTGCACTACCGTGCTTCCTGTAAAGCACTCCAGGCATTCACTCTGCCTGAGAACTCATTAAGGCATTTAAGCCAACCTTCCCACAGGATCCGTTTTTCGCAGAAGACAACAGTAGACAACAGTTGTTGTAGGTCCGTAACCTCTCCATGTCACATAGGACAAGTACCCACCGTTCCTGATATTCTTCTGGTTAATAGTCCTCCCTTGAACCAAAAGCTAGATGCCTAGTAGATTTCTCTTTGAACTAATAGCATAAAACTTTATGGTAAGAATGTAATAACACAATATCAGAATGCCTTCAAGCCTATTTTACAAGCTGTATCATCGATCAGCTGGCGCTTGAGGCCCTTGGTGAACAGATCCGCCAGGTTCTCCTGACTCCGAACATTAATCACTGCAATAACACCTCTCTTGATAAGATCGTGTACTGCTCTGTGCTTCAACCGCACCGTTCTCTTCTTCCCGTTGAAGAGTTCATTTGATGCCACTGCTGCTGCCACCTGGTTGTCACAGTATATCGGTATTGTCGGTATCTGAGCCCCAACCATCGGAAGAATATACATGAGCTTCCGAAGCCACTCTGCTTCATCTGCAGCAGCATCCAATACAAAGAATTCATATTCCATGGAGGAGCGAGATAACATAGTCTATTTCTTCGACTTCCACGATATAGCAGCTCTGCCCATGGCGAATACGAATCCACCTGTGGAATACTCGCTCTCCATATCTGAACACCAGCTAGCATCACTGAAGCCTTCCACTACTGACGGATCTTCGCTGTAGAAAAGTGTATATGTCTGAGTTTTCTTGAGATATCTCATAACACGCTTCACAGCTTTCCAGTGCTCAACGCCTGGATTGCTAGTGAACCGACTCAGCATTCCCACTACAAAAGCTATGTCAGGCCTTGTGGCAGTAGTAGCATACATCAAGCTTCCGATGACGCTAGCGTACTCCAACTGCCTGACGCTTTCCCTCGAATTTGGCTCCAGCTTCTGATCACTCCGGTACGGTGTATCAATAAAAGAAAGATCTTGATACCCGTAGCGAGTGAGCATCTTCTCAATATAATGAGATTGTGACAGTGCTATTCCAGTGCCTGTCCGGATGATCTTGAGCCCCAAGATTACGTCGGCATCCCCCAAGTCCTTCATACTGAACTTGGTCGAGAGGAATTTCTTTGTCTCTGTGACGCAGCTTAAATCCATACCTAGGATTAGCATGTCGTCCACATAAAGACATACGATTACACCTCTTCCGTCAGCAAACTTCGTATAGACACACTTGTCTGTTTCACCGACCCTGTAGCCATTTGACCTTATCACCTTGTCAAAGATCTTATGCCACATTTTGGGAGCTTATTTCAAACCATATAGAGACTTGATCAACTTGCAGACTTTGTCTTCCAGACCTCTGACGACAAAACCTTCTGGTTGTTGCATGTAGATCTCTTCGGTCAGCTCGCCATTAAGGAATGCCATTTTCATATCCATCTGATGTATCACCAGCTTGTGTATTGCTGCTAGAGCAATTAACAATCTGATGGTTGTCATCCGAGCTACTGGAGAATAAGTGTCAAAGTAGTCGATCCCCTGCTTCTGAGCAAACCCCTTGGCCACTAACCTGGCCTTGAACTTGTCAATGGTTCCATCTGCTTTCATCTTCTTCTTGAAGATCCATTTGCATCCGATGGGTCTTGCTCCTTCTGGTAGGTCAACCAATACCCATGTGTTGTTGGAGGTGATTGAGTCAATCTCGTTGTCTATCGCCTCCTTCCAGAATACAGCATCTTTGGTCTTCATCGCCTCATCATAGGTAAGCGGATCTGCTTCCACATGATAGGTGATGAAGTCATCTCCGAAGTCTTTCGGCCTCCTCGTTTGCTTAGTTGACGGCTCAGCGAGTTCTGGTTCAGCTGGTGTCTCCTTGACGACAGCTTCATCTTGGACTACTGGTTCATTAAAGACTTTTGTTTGCTTTGTACCCTCATCATTCTCCGGAAGATCTGCGAGAAAAATATTCTTGTGTTTTGCAAACTTGTCTTCAAAGTATTCAGCATCGCGATGACTCGATATCAAGGAATCTCCGAGCATCACTCTTCTCGGCATACCCCATGAAGATCGCCTTTGTAGTCCTTGTCCCCAGCTTCTGAATCTTCAGATCCGGAAGCTTCACATAAGCCAGACACCCCCACACTCGAATGACATTCAAGTTAGGTCTGACTTTGAACCAGAGTTCATGAGGAGTTATGTCGGAAGTTGCATATGGCACTCTGTTCAGAATGAACGCTGCCGTTTGTGCAGCTTCTCCCCAGTAACACTTTGGAAGACCCGCAGTCAACAGCATGGAGTTCATAATCTCTGTCAACGTTCTGTTCTTCCTTTCTGCTACTCCGTTGGATTGAGGAAAGTACAGAGCCGTTGTCTCATTGATGATTTCATGTTCTTTGCAGAATGATAAGAATTCATGAGACCGATACTCCCCGCCTCGATCACCCCTTAACCTCTTAAGTTGTTGTCCAGTTTGCCGCTCAGCCTCGGCCCTGAACTCCTTGAACTTCTCGAATGCTTCGTCTTTAGACTTGAGCAAGTAGACGAAAGCATACTTTGAGAAGTCATCGATGAAAGTAATAAAATACTTCATCTCGGCCTTTGTAGAGAATTGTTTGAAGTCACAGATATCTGAGTGAACCAACTCCAGAAGATCTCTGCTTCGATGGACCCTGTGAAAGGGTTTCCTTGTGATCTTCGTCTGAGCACATACTTCGTATTTCTCTACCTTACCCCCACACTTGGAGATAAGTCCTAGACTAGACATTCTGTTAATCCTTTTACAATGAACATGTCCTAGCCTATTATGCCACAACTCAAGAGAATAATCAG
Source organism: Iris pallida (assembly GCA_029216955.1). Taxonomy (NCBI): domain Eukaryota; kingdom Viridiplantae; phylum Streptophyta; class Magnoliopsida; order Asparagales; family Iridaceae; genus Iris; species Iris pallida. The sequence goes on from JANAVB010009599.1 coordinate 28,820,519, forward strand.
AAAAAGTGATTGCATTTATATTATCATGCTGGGTTACAACAAGATGAATCTTGTACATTCCTTCAGTTTGGAAAGCTTTCTCGAAGAATGTACCCTTCTTGGACATCACCAACTGGCCAGCATTGATGTCCATGCCCAAGCCTGCATTGCAGAGCAGACTTCCAGAGATCAGGTTCTTAGGAATTACTGGAACATGCTTCACACCTTGAAGCGTCAGAGTGTTCTCCGATGTGAGTTTCAGCTCCACCGTCCCGATCTCCAGTACTTCAGCTTGTGCCTGGTTTGCTATTATGACCTTCTCTGAAGTTGGCTCATAAGAGACGAACTAGTCTTTGTCTGAACAGACATGGCAGGTCGTACCAGTGTCTATCCACCAGTCCAAGTCAGCCCCCACAGTTGCAACCTATGCTATCATGGCAACTAGATTAGTAATCATAGAAACCTTAGTAGGCTCACCTTGTTCTTTGGGCTTGGACTTGCATTCGGATTTGTAGTGGCCCTTCTTGCCACAATTGAAGCAAATCACATGGGACTTGGACTTCTGCTGCTTGAAAGTAGGACCCTTCACTTTCAGATTCGTGAAGCCCTTCTTTTTGCGATGAGAAGCAGCCTGCTTCCCCTGGTACTCTCTGGTTTGGACCAGATTTGCCTTCGCCAGTTGTTTGGACAGAGTATCCATCTTCTGTTGAGAGCGCATCTCGTCCTCAACATGGATCTCTTGCAAGAAATCTTCCAAGCTAATTTACATCTTCTTTCGATGCATCCTTGCATAGAAGTTGCTCCATTCTGTAGGAAGTTTCGCGACGATTCTTCCAACGACAAACTTGTCGACGAGGGGCATATTCTCGTCTTCTAGTTTCTGACGCAACTTCAGAAACTCCTTCACTTGGGGATGCATCGCCTTCTCGTCTTCGAAGGTCCACTTGTGATATTTTTCTACCATGAAGATCTTGGACCGGTTCTCGTCATCTTCATAGAGCTTTCCCAAGGAGTCCCATATCTCTTTGGCATATGTCTTCTTGGAGTAGGACTCTGCCAGAGAGTCTTCCATGGAATTGAGTATCAGTAGTTTGCATATACTGTTTTCTCTCTTCCACTTTGCTTGCTTGGTCGTAGCAGCGGCTACAGCCGCAACAGATCCAGTGGTTGGAACGATCGGTTCTTCTTCTGTCAGCACGTGATCAACATTCACGAGTTGAAGATTTAAAGTGACCTTTCGTCTCCATATCTGGAAGTGTTCGCCATCAAATTTCTCCAACTTGTTAAAGCCGGTATCGATGAGCGAAGCACGAGAATTATCCATCTTCTCAATAAAGCTTTGAGATTGTTATTGCCGAGGCACAATTTTCGATGAAAAATTCTGAAACTGAAAAAATTGTACACACAACGTTTCAAATGCAGCACCTTAAAGAAGATGTGCAATAGAGATCCTGGAGGATTCTGAATTACGAGGATCTAAAAGGATTCTACGTAATACACAAAAAATCTAAAGAGACTTTGTGCAAGCAACTATCGGTAGTAGAGCTTCTAAAAAGAAGTTACTGTAAAAGGCAACAGCAGCGATGACAGGCGAGAATGAGATGCTGGGGTGAATGAACCACCGTTGCTCAAAGCTTTATTCGCCTTACATGAGCACGAACAGCTTCCAGGAACCAGCAAGTTCACGAAGAACTTCTGGAACGCTCGTAAGTCAATATTTGAGACTTGAACGGGCTTCCTGGACTTAACAGACTCCCTCAACTCTCTTCTTGGTGCATCTTTCAAAGGAGGCCAAGGGGCTCTATTTATAGAGTGGAGTTGAGACTTCACCTCTTCTCCTATCCGATGTGGGACTAAAATATCAATACTCAAAATAGAGTTTGATATTTTAGATCATCCCACAATCAGCATAGAAGTGTGTCAGTCCACGCCTACCCCCGATCACTCCCGTGCATGCACGAGACAATCCTGGAGTCCGCGTCCGAGTTCGAGTCCGCACAACAAAAATTAACTTGCATCCTTGTTGGATTTAATTATTTTTTCTTCTAGGAAAATACTTCCACATAGCACAAACTTGTGCCCCACTACACCTCATGTGTACACCTCAACACAAGCAATGCATTATATTGAGATACTCACCATTTGGTGTAGCCGATGTGGGACTATCTTTTCTAGTCCAAAGGCAAAAACACCAATAGCTACTGCGACCACGTCGTACCAAAGACGTCGGTCCATTGCCACCGCCCATCCCTGAGCCATCGCCGGCTTCGTTTCCATCCTCACCTCGACAACCTGCCAAAATATGTGGCCGTACACCAACACTGCCTCGTCACCTCCAAACATTGGAAAGCAACAGTGGTAGTATCTACTTCCATTCTTCTTCCATTACCGCAATGTTTTCCTGCTTCCAGCCCTCACGACCACCATTATCCTCCCTCTGCGCCACCACTCCGGCACCACCCCCTACCACCTTCCGTACGTCGCAACCTTCTGGTCTTCAAAAGCGAATAAGAAACATTCGTCGAGTTTCCTCTGCCTTGCCAAGGAACCATTACCAAGGAGGAGGAACGAAGCCATATCTCGATCTTATCAAAATCGTGGTTGCTGTTATTCATTTCTAGATAAGAACGGAGCAGACTCATGTATTACACACACAGGGAGATTAAGCTGCAACTATTTCCCTCTGCCTATATTACAACCATTCCCCTCTGTGGACCTCGCAGTTCAGTTGGTTGGTGTTGAGCTGGCGTCCCTCATATCTGAATTTATTCCGATTCTTCCAAATAACCCACGTGATGGCGGCTGCAACGATCTGATGGCCGTGTGAAGATTTGTCCCAGGCGGCAAAGAGATCGTTGAAGCCTCCAATGTTCTGCACTGGAAGGTAGAGGTGAGCAAACCTGGTCCACACTTCCTTAGCCAGGTTGCCAGAATAAATGATGTGCTCGACAGTTTCAGCCTGTCGTTCCGAGCAACAATGACACGCGGAGGGTAAGTTGAAGCCAATTGTGGCGAGGACATCATCGGTGGGAAGTTTCCTGCGAATTACTCTCCAGATCAGAAAGTACCATTTGTTGGGGATGCAATGTTGCCAAAATGCCTCATTGATGGGGGACGGAGCTCCGATACCGTGAACCGCTCGTCGCACGGTAGCCAGAGTGATGGTACTGTTAGTCGTCAGGGATCACCGCAGGGTGTCATGATCTAAGCCGATCTCTAAGCCAGAGGTTACAATTGCTGCTACAGCCTCCTCTCCGATCCAATCTGTAACCTGCTGCCAATTCCACACCCCGTTCATTGTTCCCCAACTCTCTGATAGCGGCGGAGCTAGGGGCACCCAATTTCAGGGAAAGAAGGGTGTCCCCAGCCCATCTTTCAAAAAATATAGACGATTCACCCGATCCCAGCTTGAGGTGGATCAATGGCTCGGCAAGCTATCTGCCTTTCAGGATACGATGCCAAAAGGTAAAGGATCTGCTGTTGAAGGAGGCGATGGACGGGTGTGAGTACTTAAAGTATCTGGCCTTCATGAAACGAGCCCACAAGGAGCTGTTCTCTCGCAGCTTCCACCACATTTTCATCGAGCAAGCATCAACAATATGGTCCAACATACAGAATCCAAGTCCACCCCCATCCGTGGGTCTAGCCATGGTGTCCCAGTTGGCTCAATAATGTTTATCAATGTCGTCGCAGTGACCCCAGAAAAAGTTAGCGAAAAGATTTTCAATGTTGGAGATGACCTTCTTCGGTAGGGAGCAAACGGCCAGAGTGTAGACCGAAATAGAGGAGAGCACATGCTGAATGAGAGTAATCTTGCCTCCAAACGATAGAATCGCATTGTGCCAGCCCTCAATTCTTTTTTTGATTTTCTCCACCAACCCTTTAAAGATATCCGCCCTAGATCTATCGTACATCAACGGGTACCCTAAGTAGGTGAATGTGGGGTACTCTACAGCGAAGGATGTTGTATTGGTGAGCATAGTAGTGTGTTCGCTGTCAGCGGTGTGGTGGACATAAATAACACTTTTGGAGGGGTTGACGCGCTGACTAGAGCATCTGGAGTATCTCTGCAGTGTATTACTAACCACTTCAACAGACCCCGCATCACCGAAAGAGAAGATGAGGATATCGTCAGCGTAAGCCAGGTGTGTAATGATCGGGCAGCCGCTAGCAGTGTGGTAGTATTGGAAGCAAGGGGAGCCCACCATTTTATTCAGATTTATGCTCAGCACATCAGCGACAATGATAAATATGGTAGAAGAGAGAAGATCCTCTTATCTAACACCAAAGCTAGATTTGAAAAAATCGTCAGCTTGACCGTTGACAACCGTGGAAAACCACATATTGCTGATAGACCTCCAGACAATGTCAATCCAAGTCTCCGAGAACCCGAAGGCCCTGAACACCCAAATCATGAATTGTCAATCGAGTCTGTCGTAGGCCTATTCCATGTCCAGCTTAATGGCAATGTTCCCTCCCATAGACGAGAATTTCATGCTGTTGTTCAACTCTTTAGCCAGCATGATGTTATCAAGGATGTTGCGTCCACAAACAAAACCACTTTGCTTTTCGAAGATGATCTTGGGAAGGAGCCCTGACATGCGATTGGCTATAACTTTGGAAATGATCTTGTTGGTGAAGGTGCACATGCTCAGGGGACGGAACTCTTTAAACTTCTCCGAGTTATCCTTCTTGGGGATGAGGATCAGGTTGCCACTAGATATCACTTTGGGATATCTGGATCATTGGAAGAAGGAGATCATTGCCTCTGTGATGTTAGTTTTGATAATGTTTCAGCCGGATCTGAAGAAGACACTAGTGAAGCCGTCCGGGCCGGGGGCACTATGCTCGCTCAGCGCCCATACTGCGTCTTTAACTTCACACTCAGAGGGTTGAATCTGTAGTTGGTTGTTGTCTTTGTCATCAACCAAACGGGGGATCACGGCCAGGAAGGCCTCGTCTTTGAAAATGACGTCTTTAGTGAACAACTTGGTGTAAAAATCTGCAACAGCTAACTGAATGTCACGATGGTCATTGAGGGTGTGACCGTTCTCATCTTTAATCTGGTGGAGATTGAGCTGTTGCCTGTGGCCCTTGACGTAAGAGTGAAAGTACTTCATGTTCTTGTCTTCCTCAATGTCCCAAGTCAACCTGGCTTTCTATTTCCAAAATTCCTTCTCAATTTTTAGGCGGAACTTCAATAGCGCTCTGGTGAGGTTGAGGGCAGCGCTGGCCGGCGGAAAGCCATCGCGAGCGTATAGGATCTCTATGCGGGCGACGTCGTCCTCGGCGATGCGAACAGCCTAAAATATGTCGTCGTAGGCTTCTTTACTCCAGGTGGTGAGGACTTTCCTAGTAGCTCTAATTTTGGCAGCCACACGAAAAAGAGGATCATGGTCAACGGGGCCCTTCCAGGCTATCGTCACAATATCCTTGGACTGAGGGTGGTGACCCCACATATCAAGAAAGCAGAAGTTCTTCTTGGGCTGGGTATTCTTTCTGCTGATCTCGATGAGAAGCGGAGAGTGATCCAATTCAGTAGCATTGAGATGCGTGAGTCTGGAGATGATAACAAGATCAGACCACTGCGAGTTTATGAGAGCACGGTCGAGCCGGGAGTATTGTCGTCGGGCTTCTTCCTGCATGTTGAACCAAGTGAATTAATTGCGAGAGAACTGGATCGGGGACATGTGGGCACGTATACTTCCCTCCCTATCAACGTCCTTGTGCCGGCCGCTGGTAGCCGGATCTGCGTTCCTGTCCACCCTCATCGAAGCTCGACCCTTCCCGTCCCCCAGCCGCAGGCGGAGACGACGCTTCCGCCACCCTTATCTCCCCCGGCCGAGGCCTCCGCGGCAGCCACCCCCGTTTCCTTCCCTTCCGTCCTGGGCGCTCCCCCTTCCTCGTTTGGACGAAAGATCAGCTATCCCTAATTGGGCGCTGGTGGGTTCGGTCCCATCCGAATGTCGTCCCAATGCCGGCGTCGTCACCCTCATCTCTTCGGCCTGCGATAGCACCGGCGAAGGACACAATATATATATATATATATATATATATATATATATATATATATATATATATATTCAAGGACCTCCATACCCCTTCTTTCCTCCCCGTCATCGTCCTCGTGCCGGCCGCTGGTAGCCGGATCTGCGTTCTAGCCCACCCTCATCGAAGCTCGACCCTCCCCGTCCCCCACCCGCAGGCGGAGACGGCGCTTCCGCCACCCTTATCTCCCCCGGTCGAGGCCTCTGCGGCAGCCACCCCCATGTTTCCTTCCCTTCCGTCCTGGGCGCTCCCCCTCCCTCGTTTGGATGAAAGATCAGCTAGCCCTAATTGGGCGCTGGTGGGTTCGGTCCCACCCGAACGCCGACGTCATCGCCCTCAGCTCTTCGGCCCGCTATAGCACCGGCAAAGGACGCCGCGCCCGTGGCTCGACCCACCCCCCAGCCTCTTCGGGTTGGTCACCCCTCCCTTGCCTAAGCTGAACGTGGCTGGCCCCCACCAGCAGTTGCCGGTGGCATCGTCGGCCCGGCTGGATCTACGTCCCCACGCTCGGGCTCTGCGCCGGCACCCCACCTGAGTAGGGTCGCATCCGCCACCAGCTCTCTCCACTCGGGCGGCGTATCGACCTATGTGCCAGGCACAGGTCCCGAGATCCACACATCCTCTTCACACGCTAGCCCCGGGACTCCTTTTCCTTTATCCCCCCTTCGGGCATAGTACGGAGCTGCCCTGGCGTAACCCCCCCTAGCGCCACCTTCTTCCGAGCTTCCCCACAGTGCACAGCTAGCATCCTTTAGGCACAACCCCTGGGTTGCACACCGTGCCCCTTTTCGGGTGAGGTAGGGGCCCACGTGGTAGGCCTTCCCCCTTTAATTCGTGAGTGTACGCAGACCCTTTTTGTGCTACCAGAATATGGAGATGGCCTCTCTCGCCCGTTGCGCACACGATGACTTGCGCACCCCATCCATTGCCTTTTCCTTCAGTACAACCTGCGCCCGATGTTGGTGCCATTGACCCAGCTGCCTCATCAACCCCAGCCTCGGGCTCTGCGCTAGCGCCATGCCCGAGTATGGTCGCATCCGCCTCCTGCTCTCTTCCCTCGGACGGTATGATGACCCTCGTGCCAGGCGTAGGTCCCGAGATCCTTCCGCTCTTTCCCCACGCCAGCCTACGTGACTCCTTTCGCTTCATCCCCCCCTCAGACGGCATGTGGAGTTGCCCTGACGCTAACCCCCCCTTGCGCTATATTCTCTCGAGCTTTCCTACAGTGCGCAAGCTTACTACCTCCTGGCGTAACCCATGGGATGCGCCCCTCGTCCCTTTCCAGGTCAGACAGGAGCTCACGGGCGCCCGCGTCCCCACTTGGCACAATCGGCATATAGAGATGCCCTCTCTCGTCCGTCGATACACGTGCTGAATTATGCACGCCCTCCACTGTGTTTTCCTTCGACACAACCTGCACCCGATATTGGCACTTCTCGTACTATGGCGCACGCAATGACCTGCGCTCCCCCTTTGGCTAAACCCCCGACAGGTGGTGGCCCTCATTGCCACTCGATGCACGCGATGGCTTATGCCAGCATTGTTGGCCAGGCGCCTCCTCTAGCGATCCCGCTCCCCACACTAACGATTGCCGCCACTATCCCTGGCATTGATGGCATTGCGCCACTTAACGCCCCTCTGGCATTTGGTGCCACCCAGTCTATCTCGTGCCCTCCCTCCTGCCATACGACTTTTGGCACGAGCTCTGCCTTGGCGTCATCTATCCCCTTCCCGACGCTTGCCTCTGTCAGAGTTGCTCCCGTGGGCCTGCCGCACGCGCTCACCTCTTCGACGGTGTCACCGTCCTCCGGTTGCCCTGGACAGCGTGCCAACCCGCGGTGCACTTCCCTTTCCCTACCACTAAAGAGTAGGTGTCGTCCCCTCTAGACCCTGCGCACACCTCTTCTGCCGTCCCCGGGCATTCTAAAACTTTGGGCTATCCCTGTGCTGTGCTCCCACCCAGAGACTCTGCCCCCTCGGCCATCCCTAGCGTGGTGGTCCCCTCTCGCGCTCCCTCTTACGCAGAGGCCCTTCGGCCAGATCGCGGGAGTCCCTTACCCCCATCGGTGGTAGAGATTCAGCTTCCGGGCGTTGAATTCCCGCCACCCATCATCGGCTATCCCATCCATGTCCACTTTGACGTGTTAGAAATCTCCTCCCTATCCTCCTCTTTCACTAAGACGTTTGTCCTCAAATTTGGTTTCGGATGCCCGAAAATCACCATAGTCATGGAAGCGATCGCAAGGTGGGGCCTCTCCGCAGCCTACCAGGTCGTTCCGTTTGACCCCAAGCATATGTCCCTGCACTTTCATCCGAACCAGAATATTTGTAGTTCGAGCCAATTGCACTTCCAGAATCGGCACACAGACCGTCAAAATCGTTAAATGGTCTCCTTACTTCAACCCCAAAGTTGACCCGACAATAATATCCACATGGATCACCCTCCCCAACCTTCCCCTGATATGTTTTTTCGCAGCCGCCCTCAAACGGATAGCCAGCTCCTTTGGAACCCTGGTAGCTATCGCAGAAGAAATACACAACCTCTCCAAGTGCAACTACGTGAAGATATACATAGAGTTAGACCTCGTAAATGATCCTCCCAAACTTATAGATATCGAGCTTGGAGATCAAACACACCTCCAACAGCTGGTCTATGACAACAACATCATCTTTTGTAAGCACTGTCAGATGAGTGGCCACTCAATACAGTACTACTTCCGTGCCAACCCCGAGTTAAAGAAGTCCAGCACGCGCAACCCGTGCGCACCGACTGCTCATCGTGATCTTGACACTATCAATCAGACTTCGCCTCCCAATCCCATCCTTCTAATTGACGATCCAACACTTCTGTCCCGCCCCCGTTCGGTCGTCTTGACTAGCTCCTCTATCATCCCTTTCAAACTACCCGCTATCTCACTCAACAACTCTTTTGAACTCCTCATATGCATTATTCCTGACATTGGCCAATAAGTCAAGTGAGCCCACTTCTTCCATCCCCGACGGAGACGTCCAGCCAGATTCCCCTAAGCCCAGTTGTGCTACCGAGCAGCATAACCACCCCCACACACATTACCCAGGCGTCGACAACGCTCCCAACGTGCCATCCACCATCTCAACCCACAACTTCTCTGAGTCCACTATCCCCCCTACTGTGGTCTCTCAATCTTCCTCTCTCACCACCTGCCGCCCGCATCAGCCTGGGGAGGTTCAGGCGGAGAGCCGCCCTGAGCAGCAAACAGAACCTCGGCCTCTCGATGCACATCCAACTTGTCTCACATCCGAGCCGACCACAGATACAGGGCCTCCTCGGTACCCTGCCCCTCACAAAGCGGACGTTCAACATAGCTTCAATACCACTTTAACTGGCAGGTTCTGGTAAGCCATGGAAGCGGGTTTCCTAGACCGTGACAATCCCTTATGCGCCCTCGAAGAATATGAAAATAATTCTACTACCTCCTCGACAGATATCAATTGTAGCAGCGAACCCGGCAGGACTAGCAAAGGCACCAGAGTCAACGGGTCCACCATCACACCCACCAAAAAAACCTCCTCCAAGAAGAACAAAAACAAACAAAAGCAGCAGACGGCAATGACAACACGGTCCGCCATAAAGCTTAATCATCTCTCCCCACTAACACATCAAATGCTTAACAACATCTTCTGGAACGTGAGAGGCCTTAGAAATAAACCAACGCTGAATAGAATCCTCAGCCTCAAGAAAACTAATCGAATTGACCTCTTAATCATCATAGAACCAAAAATTCCCCAAAGCAGAATCAAAGCCACTCAACTCAAGTTAGGTTTCCCTCATGCCATCACAGGATGTAATGATATCTGGATTTTTTTTGCGCCTGAATTCAATTTCGGAACCATAAAAGATTTGCCTCAGGCCCTCTCTTGTTGGATTGAACATCCGGCCCTCAAGTCCCGCTCCATCCTTTTTGCTGTTCATGGTAGTTGCGACATACCCGAGCGAATAATGCTTTGGGAAGACCTGTTGGTAGCTGTATTACCCTACCAAGGTCTACCGTGGCTCTGCATCGGAGATTTCAACACGATGTCCTACATAGAGGAGAAATTCGGTAGCCGCCCGCCCCCCCAGCCTGTGATGGACGATTTCAACAACTTCATCTTCCACGGAAACTTAACCCCCATCCCCTTCCAAGGCAGCAAATTCACCTAGTACGACATGCAGGAGGGTCATTGGCGGCAGTACTCCTGATTGGATCGGACGATGATCAGTAATTGTTGGTCCGACATGGGCCTAATCACTAACCTCTCTCATCTGAACTCCACTGAATCGGATCACTCCCCTCATCTCATCAGGATCAGCAACAACCACGCCATCACTAAAAAACTATTCCGCTTCCTCGACTTCTGGCATCATCACCCCCCAATTCCAGAACGTCGTGGCCGCCGCTTGGAACTCCGTCTCGAAACTTGACCCCCTGGTTCAGATGGCGGCTAAACTTAAAGCCACTCGTAAGTCATTAACGTCCTGGAGCAAAGAGGCTTTTGGAGACAACTTCCAGGACATTAAGGTGGCGGAGGACGACGTCACCCGCGCTGAGTCCTCGTTTGCCATTGACAGATCACCGGCCGCCCGTGCCTTGCTCAACCTTGCCAGAGCGCTTCTTAAATCCAGGCTGAAAGTTGAAACGAAATTCTGGAGACAAAAATCCATATTGACTTGGGACACCGATGGGGACCGAAACACCAGGTTCTTTCATGCGTGTGTCAAAGGCCACAGAAACAAATTAAAACTACACCGGATTTATGATAAAAATGGCGTCATGGTGGACGACCAGGATGGTATTCAGGCTGCGGCTAAGAACTTCTACTCTAACCTTTTCACCAAACAGCCTGTCATTAAAGTCGTCGTGCTCCTGTCCGAAATCCTATCCCTCATCAGCGACAACGAGAATGAGACCCTGTTGGCTACTCCTTCGGAGGAGGAGTTCAAGGCGGCTGTCTGGTCCATAAATGAACACAGTGCTCCGGGGCCGGACGGCTTCAATGGGGTCTTTTTCAGAGCTTGTTGGGACATCTTAAAAATTGACTTATTGGAGGCCACTTTAGCCTTTTTCCAAGGGGCGAGTTATCCCAATTCCATTTCCTACGCCAATATCATCCTTATCCCCAAGAAAAATAACCCAAAAACCTTCAAAGACTTCCATCCTATCATCCTTTGCACCTTCACCAATAAGATTATATCGAAAATCATTGCCAACCGCATGTCCAATCTCCTCCCCAAGATAATCTCCGAAGAACAAAGCGGGTTTATTAAAGGCCGAAACATAACTGACAACATACTCCTCGCCTAAGAGATGATCACATGTATGAAGTTCCCATCCAGAGGGGGAAAACATCGCCATCAAACTGGACATGGAGAAGGCATACGACCGCCTAGACTGGCAATTCACGATCTGGGTCTTCAGAGCTTTTGGCTTCTCCGAATCCTGGATCGACATCATATTCAGATCTATCAACAATGCTTGGTTTTCCACCATCATCAACGGCCAGGCAGCGGGGTTCATCCGATCTACTCGTGGGATTAGACAGGGGGACCCCCTCTCTTCTACTATTTTTATCATCGCGGCAGAAGATCTCAGCAGAAGCCTCAATAGCAAGACCAGAATGCCCGATTTCTACCACTTCCATACTACGACTGGCTGCTCACTTATCACGTACCTGGCGTACGCGGACGACATCCTTATCTTCTCCTCTGGAGACAGCGGATCGATCGAGGTGGTCCTAAGAACGATCACGAGATACACCATATGCTCCGGCCAGCGTGTCAATAACAACAAGAGCGTCATCTATACCCATCACAAAGCTGACAGAACTCGCTCAGCCCTGCTCTCCAACATAACCTCCTTCGACATGGCATACCCATATTTTCTTTACTTGGGTTGCCCGCTGGTGTACGAAAAGTCTAACTCGGGAATATACGAACACCTTGTAGACAAAATCCGTAAACTGATCGTAAGATGGTACAACAAAAATTTATCACCAGAGGGAAAGATGATCCTCATCAAACACGTTATCTCTTCCATCCTGTTGTGCACCCTGGCCGTCTGCTCTCCTTCTAAGAAGGTCCTCCACAATCTCGAATCCTTCTTCGCCAAGTTCTTCTGGGGTCAATGCGATGGCAAAGACAAACACCACTGGGCCGGTTGGGATACCATGGCCAAGTCCACTGAAGAAGGAGGTCTGGGATTCAGCAAACTTGCCCACATCGTGGATGCCTGCTCCATGAAGGTCTGGTGAAAGTAACGCACGGAGAGCGCGCTATGGACGAGGTTAATGAGAGCTAGATACTCCAAATTCTCCCATCTGTCGGAGGTGGTCACTAACAACAGATCTTCGGCATCTTGGCGTCGCATAATTCGGGGACGTAACATCGCAAAACCTTTAATCCGCCTTCAGTTAGGCGACGATCGCTCATCGGCCTATCTGGAACGGTGGTTAGGAGAAGACACCACACAGCCCAACGTTAGAACACCTCAGGGGTGCGTAATCAGGGACCTATGGGAGGGCAGTTCCGGATGGAATTGGAGGAGAATAAGAGATTGGCTTGGTCAGCCGGCGGTATTCTTGCTGCTAATCTACGGGTCACTGACTTGCCCGACACATGGAGTTGGTCCCCTAACCCGGGGAGGACTTTTACGCTGGCTTCCGCCAGACTTGTGGCCAGAGGCAGAGGCGTGCCGAATAACACGTGTGCCAAGTTCTGGCAGTCTTGTATACCCATCAAATGGTCTATCCTTATCTGGCGAGCACAGCGCCGGAAGCTTCCAACGGACGACCACATCAGATCTATCGGATTTAGCCTCGCGTCCAGATGCCACCGCTGCGTGGAGCACTCATCAGAATCGGCAGAGCACGTCCTCCTTTCTGGTGAGTTGGCAACTCAGATTTGGTTCAATCTACACAATAGACTAAGTCTTGTCCCCCCGACTGGAGGCTTCCACGATCTCCTGGCCAGCTGGAGGGGCTCCCACGGACATCAGATCGCCGTAGCCGCTGGGATCTGGGTATTATGGAAGAATAGGAACAAATTCTGATATGAAGGATGCCAATTATTTCCTCCACAATTGTACAGAGAGGTCATCAGAGGCGCTATTTGTTTTATGTTCCTCTTGTCGCGTTGAGCGCGCTTACTTGTATAGGTTTTGACATTTTGCGCCTATTACTTCAATAAAGTTTTGGTTTATATATATATATATATATATATATATATATATATATATATATATTAATGATTGGTTGTTTGTCGGGCTACGGTAGATTCCTTGAGGACTGCGGTGAATCTAGTACGTGTTTAGACTCGATCAGATATCCGGTACCTACTGTAAAACCCATAAATTTCTACTATTTTTTATAAATAAATTTGGTACTGATTTTTTCTATTATTTTGTATTTGTACGTCTCATTTTTGTATTATACGTGGCGTATGAATTTGCATTTTCGTATGACTCGTCGAGTGCGAATATGTGCGTGGTACGTATTTTTGTAAAAATATTTTATTTTAGAAGCATGGTTTTTCAAGTAATAAATATTTTTAATTGCTTAAATTTATAAATGCGTCACGACGAGAATTTCAAAATTTTATTGTTTACTTATTATAAAAGGTTGTTTTATTTTATTGGTAATTTAGAAAAATATATCCTAAGTAAATATTCTATTTGCATACGATTACATGAATTTAATTCATGTATATAGTTTAATTTTCAAATTTTATTTTTATCAATATTTTAAATTATATGAAAAAGTATTTTAAAAGTATCAATTGTGATTTAAATCAAAATTTGATTTTATTCGTAATTTTAAACAGTTTTGAATTAAAAATAAGATTTATCTAGTTTATATTTTGTAGAGATATTATTGAATTGATTCAAATTATTTTAAATAAAATGATGAAATTATCCATCGGGGTTTAAACCAATCCAATTCCTTATCTAACTGGGAATTTCCACCTCCTATATAAGGAGAGGTACTCATCCATAAATTAGCTACCATCTACAGATTGTGCATCGTGTCTGTGTCGCCCGTCTACTATATCCCCACCATACAAATACAATAATTCCTTCCCGTCCGATAATCCCGGACGTCCACCCAGCCGTGTCTGCAGAAGCATAGAATTTCAGGACCAGAAATCCTATCCGCCTAACATTTCATGCGCCAGGAAGCTCATATGGCACAGCAAATAGCAAAAGCATATACATTAAAAAGAAGATTTTTATTTCACATAAAAGTCTATTACATGTCTAAAAAAGGGCTGTACAATGGAGAATTTCTACAAAGAAAAGACCCTAAGTCTATAGCTAGGTACAGCAACCGCCATGCGCTCTCAGTTTGGCGCATCACTTCTGTCACCCCCAGTTTCCAGAAATAGGGGTATTTTTGTCTTTTTTTCATTTTTATTATTTTAAAATTATTTATTTATTTATTGTAATATTTTGGGGTTATTTGAGTCGGGTTCGAATTTCAGCTCAATCTGACTTGAAACGGGGACCCGAGGTAGTTTTGACTCTAGTGGACCCACACACTAGTTAGCCATTGCCCACATGTCATTTATTTTAGTTAGGGACTAGGCTAAATTATTTGGATTAGGATTTAATTGATTAGTGTGTGGGAATGACCAAACTAGCCTCCGACTTAAACCCTTTTCCTAATACTAATAGAATAGGCTAGAGGGGGGTATTTTAGGCATTACAAAAATCAGCCATAGCAGCCCTCTAGTGGCCGGCCACCTATAGGAAGGGATAGGCATGAGTCCCTTTGATATTTCCATACTTTTCTATCTCATTTTCTCTCTCTTGTTCTTCCCCAAATTTCTAGAGAGCAACCCTAGTGATTTCATCTCCAAATCAACTCCTCCTTCCACCAAATCTTCTTATTTCCTCCTCTACTCCATGAAAGGAAGGTGCTAGCCAAGTTTGAAAGGATTCGGAGCTCGTTCGTGTCCATTTGGAATCTCTACGTGTCGGGAGGCCTTTTTCTTTGAATCTCTCTCCCGGAAGGTATAACCTCTCCTCTAAACCATCCCTTCATGCATATAGATCTATTTTTGACCCATGGGAATAACCCCCATGGTTGTGTGTCCATTTGAGTCCATTTCGTGTCCATTTGGGCACTTGTAGAGGTGTCTTAGGTGTAGGTTTGTGTCCTAATGGGTAAACCCCTATTTGGACACATGGGGAATTATTTATATATTGATTTTGTATTGTTCTAATATTTATTCCAGATTTTACTATGTGTTTAGATTGAGTTTTCCTATGTATCTTATTATATCACATTGTTTATATCTATAAATATATAATATGGTGATATATATATCAATCTCTCTCTCTCTCTCTCTCTATATATATATATATATATATATATATATATATATATATATATATATATATATATATAATATGGTTGATATATATGGGGACATATATTACGTGGTGTGTATTTTGTGGTTGGATGGGTAGTGGTCGGCCAAGAGGATATACATGTGTGTAGGTGTAGTGTTTGAGAATTGTTGTGAGAGATAGAGAAGAGTAAAGAGAGTTGGGGAGGATATTTTTAAGTGTGTTTGTGTTGAAAATATATGAGAGTATGTTGTGGAGTGTGTGGTATGGAGAGGGGATTTATGGTGTGAGAGAGTGGTGATGAGGGGATGGGAGGAAACTGCTGGAACAGCATCTAGTAGCAGCAGTAGCTGCTGTCCATTTGGACAGCAGCTGTCCCCTAAAACCCCATGTAAACACCCATGTATCAGTCTCCCTTTCCTGTCACTTAACAAGCCCTTAAATCCCCTACCTTCCTGTCCACAAATGACCCTTGGTACACCCTCACTAGACAGTCCCTAACATCCCTATAAACCTGAGTCAAAACAGTCCACATGACCCTCACAAACCTGTCCCCAAGTGTCTTCATTAAACCCCCCAACTTTCAACCCATTGTGCAGCCATTTGTGGCAGCTACACACCAGCCTACCATGCCCCTACATACTTCCATTAACCTGCCCCTTCACACTCCTATACAGCAGTCCCAAATCCTGTCCTTGACTGTCCTGAAATACTCCCCAAAACTCCCCAATGGTTCAGCCATTGATACCCCATATAGCAGTCCCAAATGCACCAAAAATCAGTCTTGCAAACCCCAGAATTGGTTCCCTTGGCTGTCCCCATGACACCCCTACACTGCAGTCCCCAGTTCCCTATTTTTAGCCCTGGTTTTGTACCCCATTGGCAGTCAAGAACAGCCCATAGTTTTCCCAAATTCTTGGCTGTCAACACAGACCCTTATTGCTCCTACAAAGTCCACAAAACTTGGCCTTAACTGTCCAAATACAAGTCCATACTTCAAGCCATGGACAGCCATTTCAAGTTTCTTAAACCAGCACATCCATTCCCTTAAAAAAAACCCCCACTTTCCTGTCCACTAAATACCCCAATGGAAAACCATTGTGTGTAAGCTTATGTATACACATGTGTGTGAGTTTGTATAGGAACCAATGGATGAGCCAATAGGTAGCTATTTGCCTAGATGTATGTGAACCTATATGTTGTGGGTGAGTGAGCTAGTTAGAGTGTGTGTATGTGAGCTTATATATATATATATGAGTTATATATATATATTTGTGTGGGTGGGTTTATATATGTATTATGAGTGAGAAAGGTATAAGGGTAAGGTAATGGGTAATGGATAACATGGGGTCTAAGATGACTTACATGACCTAGATACTGGGATTTCTGGGTAGGTAATGTTAGTATAGGGTAGTATCTAACTATCCTAGGAAGCCTAGGCTAGTATTCCTAGGTTAGAGTGGTATTGTGCAAGGTATTGGTATTTACATTGGTAAGGTAATATAGGTAATACATAGAAATAGGGTATTTGAGTTTGGAGTCTAAGATAGAGTTAGAGCTTGGTTCCCTTGGTTGGTAATGATCAAATATAGTGCTCATAGACTAGTTTTGACGTCGGTTGACCATTTTGACCAAAAGTCAACCGAGAGTCAAACTTAGCCTTTAAGCGACCAGTTTTGACCAAAACCAAACCAGAGTTGACCAGTTGACTGAAAGTCAACAATTGGTCAACATGTGACTTGTTTGACCTAGGGTTGACTCAGTGTTGACCAGAGTTGACCAGAGTTGACTTTTTGACCAAAAGTCAACTGTAAGTCAACCTTTGACCCAAATTGATCTAGTTTGACTTGGATTGATTTCATGTGACCTTGTTTGACCTTGGTTGTCCTAGTATGACCCAGTTTGGCTCAGTATGACCTAGTACGACCTAGTTTAGCTTGGTGTGACTTAGGTTTGACTTAGATTTGACCTTGATTGACCTAGATTCATTTAGAATGCATTGTAATGCATCTTATTATCATTTTTGGACTCATAGTAACTTGTACTATTCTATAGGAGACAGACACCACTCCTCGGACAGTATATTCTCTTCAAACACTCAGGCTATCAGGCGAGTACATTTTCTGACCGTTTCATACTTGTATGGATTTACATTCTTGCTCTGGATTACTGTACTTGATGCTGACACGATCATTATCACGGATTGGTACTATATGGATCTTCTTCTGAGATGTTATCTCCTTGTATTCACTAAGTATATATTATGATGTGCGTTTCACTTACATGTTGTATTTATTGAATACCCTTATCATTGTACACTCATTGTGCATATTGTACTCTCAGTATCACATTGAGCCATTGTACAAGCCATTGTACAAGGTAACGTAAATGAATTGGATCCTTGTGTATTGATTGGAGAGGGGGAGTAGAAATAGTTATGTGATCAATCCTATTCTATAAGAAATTATATATGTCTATTGTACACCCACGTACAAAGGAGTCCCATTTTATTGTATAACCTAACCCGTTTACATAACCATATTGTGCTCTAAAATCACATGTTCCTTACAGTTCTTACTTATCATATTTAGATATTTCCTGTTATCAAATCTCTACTATTTTCATATACCTTCTTCTTTCAGCGTTTCATGTACTTTACTCTATTGTATGCTTTATATTTCCGAACTCGATATGAACTGCGTGAGATGTTTTGTGCTCGTTCCCGTCCTGACTGGACCTGTTGAAAATATTACAGAGGATGAGGAGGAGGCCTGCGTAGACACCTACTATGGGGCAGCTGTAGATGCCATATGTGACCCAGATTTCTAGCCTGATCCACTAGCTTAGAGACTGAGGCTCCCTAGTCTAGGTTTTCTATTTCTGTCATTTGAGATCTAGATTGTATATATTCTTTCATTTCAGTGTTAGAGTCTTGTATTGAGCTGGATGTTCTGATTTGTTATGTCAGTAGACACTTAGACTCTCTGGTTGTATTTATGTGGTTTTTCCTTCATTCCAGTATTTATCTATCTATCTTCCTATCTTTCATTTTGCTTTAGATGTGATTGAGACTGTATATTGCTATGTCACCTCCATTCGGAGTGTATATACTGTACAGGTACCTTTATATTGTTAGATGATTGACCTAGGACAACGTTCTACCGCCGACACTGCGGCGTAGGCTGGGCGTTGTTACGTTCTTCTACCCTCACTTTGGGTGCGGGTCGTGACACGTTTTTAGTGGTGGCCCATGCAGGTCGAGTTTATGTAGTGGTATTCGAACTAGAGTATCACTACAGCTTGCAATAGGATTAGGATATTTTGAAGGTACTCAATCATACTAGGAAAAACTCATATCAAATTCATACCAACTCAGTTCTTGCTGATATTGTTCTCTTTGAATATAACTGTCCTCCTTTGCTATTTCGACTCATTCTCAGTAATTGTTTGTTTGATCTGTCTTCAGGATGGTGGAGACGCGATTACAGCATACCATTCATGGAGATACTGTAGAGGGGACTGCTACCTCCCAGCCAGTTCAGTAGGGTCGGGAGGCTACAGCTCCTGTCACCTCTGCTCATATTGGGACTTCAGCAGCAGCAGCAGCTGAGGGTATGCCTTCACCAGTTCGGAGACAGGACCCAGTCATTCCAGAGGTACCATTCCAGTAGCCGCCTCCTACAAGAAACGTGGATGCGTCACAGATGTTCGCATACTTTCAGCAGTTTATGGAGATACAACAGACCCGACAGAAAAGGGCCATGGAGTTGGTCATTTTGACAGTTGCAGCCCGACCAGTGGTGTAGCAGCCAAAGATACCGGGGATCGAGCAGTTTCAGAAGATGAGCCCCAGAGACTTTTTGGGGACAGAGGGGATCCTATATGCCGATGAGTGGATCGAGCATATAGATGAGATCTTTCGTTTGGCCAGGATTCCAACAGATCTTCAGATCGAGGCCGCAGCTAGCCGGATGCGCGATCTTGCTCGCACCTGGTATCAGTCGGACCCCAGGGTGGGGGTAGCCGGACAGACTTGGGAGGAGTTCAAGGGCTTCTTCAAGAAGAAGTTCTTCCCAGATTCAGCAGTCAGAGCTTTAGAGTCACAGTTTGAGAGCCTAGTTTAGGGGAGCCTGTCAGTGGAGGAGTACGCTGGGGAGTTCGGTCGCCTCAGCAGATTCGTGGAGGGTTTGAGCGAGGCGGCGAAGGCCCAGAGGTTCCGGAAGGGTCAGGTCAAGGAAGTCAAGTCCTTGACCAAGGGCAACATGGATGCCACATTCGAGAAGATTCTGACGGGAGCTTTACTGGCTAAGGATGATCTTGAGCTTAGGCTCAAGAGAGGGCGAGACCCAGTTGGGGGCACCAGCAGCGGAGGACCGGCCAAGAGGCCGCACGTTCAGCATCAGTTTCAGCAGCAATATCAGCAGTCGATGCCAGGAATACAGTTTCAGCAGCAGTACCAGCAGCCGAGGGCTCAAATACATCAGCTACAGCAGAGGCTTGTTCAGTATCAGGGTAGAGACAGGTGCAGTATCAGCAGGACACCGTGTACAACTTCTACAAGAAACCAGGCTATTGGTGGAACGATTGCAGGAAGAGACTGGGTATGTGTTTACTTTGCGGGTCAGCAGAGCATCAATGTAGATAGTATTCCCAGAACCCGACACCATTGGCTCAGGTAGCACCAGGAGCTAGGGCTCCGACAGGGCAGCAGAGGGGACCACTATTGCAGACTCAGCAGCAGAGGTTTGTCCAGCATCAGCAGCAGGCTAGGAGAGGCCAGCCAGGGTGAGCTTTCGCCATGTCAGCCGAGGATGCTCAGGACGTTGGAGATCTAGTTGCAAGTTCCGTTCTTTGATTCAAATCTGCAATTCCTATCTTGAAATTTAGTTCCATCTATTCCTATCTATTTTTCATTGTTGATACGTTTGATCTGGTGTTTCCTTATGATTTAATTTTCTTCTGAGATAAGTCGTATGGGCTAGGTTGCCTCGATTATGAGATTTTAGAATCCTCTAGGGTCATGCTAGCAGGCATAGTGAGGTCATATAGTCGGACTATGGACGTATTTCTCAGGTGTGGGAATTTAAGGTTTTCGCTGCCAAGCGCGCGACAATGCGAAAATTTTAAATACCATAGTTCTATAGGTATGTACCATAGTTGAGGACTCTGTGATTATCGTAGCCTTGCTCACTGGCATGACAGATATTCTGAGTATCATGATGATTGGATAGAAGCATACGATTATCGATTTGTATGATTTTCTGTGGTTATCTTGTTTTAAAATTTTTGGATGATTTCTTTTTAAGGTTGATAGACTTGTAGCTTCTATTTGAGTGTAATTTTAAAGTTTATAAATTTAGTCATTTAAATTCATGCTTTGATTTTTGAGATTTTGATCATTTTAATTTTTAGCCATGACTTGTGATTTTGATGTTTTACTATGGTTTGGTTTTAATTTCGAGGACGAAATTCTTTTAAGGTGGATAGATTTGTCACCCCCAGTTTCCAGAAATAGGGGTATTTTTGTCATTTTTTTCATTTTATTATTTTAAAATTATTTATTTATTTATTGTAATATTTTGGGGTTATTTGAGTCGGGTTCGATTTTTGGCTCAATCCGACTTGAAACGGGGACCCGGGGTAGTTTTGACTCTAGTGGACCTACACACTAGTTAGCCATGGCCCACATGTCATTTATTTTAGTTAGTGACTAGGCTAAATTATTTGGATTAGGATTTAATTGATTAGTGTGTTGGAATGACCAAACTAGCCTCCGAGTTAAACCCTTTTCCTAATACTAATAGAATAGGCTAGAGGGGGGTATTTTAGGCATTGCAAAAATCAGCCATAGCAGCCCTCTAGTGGCCGGCCACCTATAGGAAGGGATAGGCATGAGTCCCTTTGATATTTCCATACTTTTCCATCTCATTTTCTCTCTCTTGTTCTTCCCCAAATTTTTAGAGAGCAACCCTAGTGATTCCATCTCCAAATCAACTCCTCCTTCCACCAAATCTTCTTCTTTCCTCCTCTACTCCATGAAAGGAAGGTGCTAGCCAAGTTTGGAAGGATTCGGAGCTCGTTCGTGTCCATTTGGAATCTCTACGTGTCGGGAGGCCTTTTCCTTTGAATCTCTCTCCCGGAAGGTATAACCTCTCCTCTAAACCATCCCTTCATGCATATAGATCTATTTTTGACCCATAGGAATAACCCCCATGGTTGTGTGTCCATTTGAGTCCATTTCGTGTCCATTTGGGCACTTGTAGAGGTGTCCTAGGTGTAGGTTTGTGTCCTAATGGGTAAACCCCTATTTGGACACATGGGGAATTATTTATATATTGATTTTGTATTGTTCTAATATTTATTCCAGATTTTACTATGTGTTTAGATTGAGTTTTCATATGTATCTTATTGTATCACATTGTTTATATCTATAAATATATAATATGGTGATATATATATCAATCTCTATATGTATATATATAATATGGTTGATATATATGGGGACATATATTATGTGGTGTGTATTTTATGGTTGGATGGGTAGTGGTCGGCCAAGAGGATATACATGTGTGTAGGTGTAGTGTTTGAGAATTGTTGTGAGAGATAGAGAAGAGTAAAGAGAGTTGGGGAGGATGTTTTTAAGTGTGTTTGTGTTGAAAATAGATGAGAGTATGTTGTGGAGTGTGTGGTATGGAGAGGGGATTTGTGGTGTGAGAGAGTGGTGATGAGTATATATATATATATATATATATATATATATATATATATATATATATATATATATAATGGTTGATATATATGGGGACATATATTATGTGGTGTGTATTTTATGGTTGGATGGGTAGTGGTCGGCCAAGAGGATATACATGTGTGTAGGTGTAGTATTTGAGAATTGTTGTGAGAGATAGAGAAGAGTAAAGAGAGTTGGGGAGGATGTTTTTAAGTGTGTTTGTGTTGAAAATAGATGAGAGTATGTTGTGGAGTGTGTGGTATGGAGAGGGGATTTGTGGTGTGAGAGAGTGGTGATGAGGGGATGGGGGAAACTGCTGGAACAGCAGCTAGTAGAAGCAGTACCTGCTGTCCATTTGGACAGCAGCTGTCCCCTAAAACCCTATATAAATACCCATGTATCAGTCCCCCTTTCCTGTCACTTAACAAGCCCTTAAACCCCCTACCTTCTTGTCCACAAATGACCCTTGGTACACCCTCAGTAGACAGACCCTAACATCCCTATAAACCTGTGTCAAAACAGTCCACATGACCCTCACAAACCTGTCCCCAAGTGTCTTCATTAAACCCCCCAACTTTCAGCCCATTGTGCAGCCATTTGTGGCAGCTACACACCAGCCTACCATGCCCCTACATACTCCCATTAACCTGCCCCTTCACACTCCTATACAGTAGTCCCAAATCCTGTCCTTGACTGTCCTGAAACACTCCCCAAAACTCCCCAATGGTTCAGCCATTGATACCCCATATAGCAGTCCCAAATGCACCAAAAATCAGTCTTACAAACCACAGAATTGGTTCCCTTGGCTGTCCCCATGACACCCCTACACTGCAGTCCCCAGTTCCATGTTTTCAGCCTTGGTTTTGCACACCATTGGCAGTCAAGAACAACCTATAGTTTCCCCAAATTCTTGGCTGTCAACACAGACCCTTATTGCTCCTACAAAGTCCACAAAACTTGGCCTTAACTGTCCAAATACCAGTCCATACTTCAAGCCATGGACAGCCATTTCTAGTTTTTTAAACCAGCACATCCATTCCCTTAAAAAAAAAACCCCACTTTCCTGTCCACTAAATACCCCAATGGAAAACCATTGTGTGTAAGCCTATGTATACACATGTGTGTGAGTTTGTATAGGAACCTATGGATGAGCCAATAGGTAGTTATTTGCCTAGGTGTATGTGAACCTATATGTTGTGGGTGAGTGAGCTAGTTAGAGTGTGTGTATGTGAGCTTATATATATATATATATATATATATATATATATATATATATATATATATATATATATATATATGAGTTATATATATATTTGTGTGGGTGGGTTTATATATGTATTATGAGTGAGAATGGTATAAGGGTAAGGTAATGGGTAATGGATAACATGGGGTCTAAGATGACCTAGATAATGGGATTTCTGGGTAGGTAATGTTAGTATAGGGTAGTATCTAACTATCCTAGGAAGCCTAGGCTAGTATTCCTAGGTTAGAGTGGTATTGTGCAAGGTATTGGTATTTACATTGGTAAGGTAATATAGGTAATACATAGAAATAGGGTATTTGAGTTTGGAGTCTAAGATAGAGTTAGAGCTTGGTTCCCTTGGTTGGTAATGATCAAATATAGTGCTCATAGACTAGTTTTGACGTCGGTTGGCCATTTTGACCAAAAGTCAACAAAAGTCAACCGAGAGTCAAACTTAGCCTTTAAGCGACCAGATTTGACCAAAACCAAACCAGAGTTGACCAGTTGACTGAAAGTCAACAGTTGGTCAACATGTGACTTGTTTAACCTAGGGTTGACTCAGTGTTGACCAGAGTTGACTAGAGTTGACTTTTTGACCAAAAGTCAACTGTAAGTCAACCCTTGACCCAAATTGACTTAGTTTGACTTGGATTGATTTCCTGTGACCTTGTTTGACCTTGGTTGTCCTAGTAAGACCCAGTTTGGCTCAGTATGACCAAGTACCACCTAGTTTAGCTTGGTGTGACTTAGGTTTGACTTAGATTTGACCTAGATTGACCTAGATTCATTTAGAATGCATTGTAATGCATCTTATTATCATTTTTGGACTCATAGTGACTTGTACTGTTCTATAGGAGACAGACACCACTCTTCGGACAGTATATTCTCTTCAGACACTCAGGCTATCAGGCGAGTACATTCTCTGACTGTTTCATACTTGTATGGATTTACATTCTTGCTCTAGATTACTGTACTTGATGCCGACACGATCATTATCACGGATTGGTACTATATGGATCTTCTTCTGAGATGTTATCTCCTTGTATTCACTAAGTACATATTGTAATGTACGTTTCACTTACATGTTGTTTTTATTGAATACCCTTATCATTGTACACTCATTGTGCATATTGTACTCTCAGTATCACATTGAGCCATTGTACAAGCCATTGTACAAGCTATTGTATAAGGTAACGTAACTGAATTGGATCCTTGTGTATTGATTGGGGAGGGGGAGTAGAAATGGATATGTGATCAATCATATTGTATAAGAAATTGTATCTGTCCATTGTACACCCACGTACAAAGGAGTCCCATTTTATTATATAACCTAACCCGTTTACATAACCATATTGTGCTCTAAAATCACATGTTCCTTACAGTTCTTACTTATCATATTTAGATATTTCCTGTTATCAAATCTCTACTGTTTTTATATACCTTCTTCTTTCAGCGTTTTAGTACTTTACTCTATTGCATGCTTTATATTTCCTAACTCGATATGAACTGCATGAGATGTTTTGTGCTCGCTCCCGTCCTGACTGGACCTGTTGAAAATATTACAGAGGATGAGGAGGAGGCCTACGTAGACACCTACTATGGGACAGCTGTAGATGCCATGTGTGACCCAGATTTCCAGCCTGATCCACTAGCTTAGAGACTGAGGCTCCCTAGTCTAGGTTTTCTATTTCTGTCATTTGAGATCTAGATTGTATATATTCTTTCATTTCAGTGTTAGAGTCTTGTATTGAGCTGGATGTTCTGATTTGTTATGTCAGTAGACACTTAGACTCTCTGGTTGTATTTATGTGGTTTTTCCTTCATTCCAGTATTTATCTATCTATCTTCCTATCTTTCATTCTGCTTTAGATGTGATTGAGACTGTATATTGCTATGTCACCTCCATTCGGAGTGTATATACTGTACAGGTACCTTTATATTGTTAGATGATTGACCTAGAACAGCGTTCTACCGCCGACACTGTAGCGTAGGCTGGACGTTGTTACGTTCTCGTACCCTCACATTGGGTGCGGGTCGTGACAACTTCAGCGTCTCAGCCAGGCGCATCCCTTCAGCAGCTCGGTCATGTACATCCTCAGTTATGTACATCCCTTCAGCAGCTCAGTTATGTGCCGCTCTTCAGCATCTCAGTCAGGCGCATCTCTTCAAGAGCCTTAGTTATGTGCATCATGAAGTCTCAGTATATGCGCCACTTCAACCCGATCAAATGCTTCGACTAATAAAGCATTTATTGAGCAGAACGAGAGTGGGTAATCAACCCCCTAGTTAGAGGAAGAGCTCTCCAAAGGAAGAGGAGAGCACCACAATTCCTGCGGCAAAAGGAGGCTTTCAACACAACCAGAATGGACAACACCCACTCTGGCAGGAGGAGGAGCTCTCCCAAAGCCCAAGAAAGATGATCGAAGCACCGCAATTTCGATCTGCGGCTCTTCCAGCATAACGGAGACGGGGCTCGAGCATCCCGATCTTTGGATGCAACATGCACCTTCCGCCTGCCTCAGAAGCCCTCGACTCCGACTTTTGGATGTAACAGTCACCTTCAAGTGCATCAATCAAGACAATGCGTCGCATCTTCACCCTCGGGAGTATCTCGTCAACAGAATGTGCTCGAGCAAACAAGTTCATTAGGGAGGACGTAAGAGAACGAGAAGCAAACTCTCTTCTTGCCACTATTTATAGGTCGGGCAAATCAAACCCATGTCCCAAGTGGCTGGCTTTCCGAATCCCGTGCAATGAATTTGCATTAATGGTGATGAACCTGACGCTTCGAATTCAGCCAAGTCAAACAAAAGTGTACTCCTAGGACTACATCTAAGTCCTACATTGTAACACTATTCTGGTTGTAATTAAAATTACAATCAAAAGATTTTAATGGCAAACAAGCTGGCGACTCTGCTGGAGACCTCTTTCTCCTCCACCGAGAAAGCTGTGTCGCAATCCGACGATGTGAAGGTGGGCTCCTCCCACAAGACGCTGGTCGTATGCCTCAATCAACAGGCGTATGAGGAGTTCATCTCTGAAGGCAGCACAAGTCCTTCGAAGCGGCTGCCAAAGCCGAAGAAGACTCGCCAAATCTGGGTAGTCCCCTGGCACCACCACTGAAGGGGATGCGCCGATGCAGTCCACCCTTCTCGCTGACGACCTCAGCAGCCAGGATGCGCCCACCGGTGCAGTGCATCTCTCGAGAAAGCGTGGTGCTGACCACATTTCCCAGTCATCTCCTTCTCAGACAAGGAAGATGCGCCGACGGAGCAAGGGCGCAGCTAATGCCCTGCGTATCACCTCTGATGCGCCACAGAAGGCCTCTGTCTTTGACAGACTCACTTGCTGTCGTGACAAAAAGAATTTGGACTATAAATACTATGCACCCCAGCGGGCTGGTACGAAGAAGTCCAAGGCAGCACGGGCCATGCGCCTCAAACGTACTATGCCAGCAGCAAACCAGAAGCATGCGCTCATAATCATGCGCGCTGCTGATGGTAAGCTGTATAAGGTCGACTCGGGTGCTTCTGTGTCGAAAATGAGTCGACCTTCAAAGTTCTTGTCTCACTTGGGCACATCTATTGCGTTCGCAACCAAGTCGAGCAAGGCAACCCTGTGGTCTTGAACTCCCGTGCCTCCACTGGTTATGCGTCTGAGGTTCATTCAAGTCACTGTAAATGTTGTTCCCCCACTACTGATCTGAGCGCATGTTTTGCGTTGGATCAGGGGGCGCAACATTCACTTGACCACCCCGGCACTTGGCCTTGCCATGCGCCTGATGGGGGTGCAAAGGTGGCACTCTCCTCCAATGATTTGCGTAATGTGATCAGTCACAATCGCCGATCAGGAGAGTCGACTGACAAGCACAATATGCCCCTCACAGGACATACCTGTGTTGTAGTCTCCATCAACTGTTGGTGCAAAACAGCAATCCCAACACGAAGGCAGTCGGTGTTCCAGGGGCTGCAATCATCAACACCCCTCCGACGTCGCCTTGGGAAGAAAGTGTCAATTGAAGAGGAGCCAGAACTAAAGGTTGCTTCATGCAACGTAATCTCTAACTTCTCGTCCATCCGAAAGGCGACTGGCATCTCCTCGTCCTCGTCCAAGATCCAGCCAAGGAAAACCAAGACAACTGTCCCGTCCTCTGGAGTGTTTGAAGGCACTCGGGGGAGAAAGAAGATCCTGGAGGAAGCTGGGGGCAGTCAAGCCCTTGTTGATCCTCCCTCTGAAGACGAAGATGTCCTCCAGAGCACAGCTGGGGTGGATCTTCATCCTGGAGACGAAGTCAGGTTCCCGAACGTAGCTGGGGGTAGTCTAACACCTGTGAATCTGTGCCTCGAAGATGAAGAAGTCCTCCAAGACATAATTGCGGGTAGTTAGGTCCTTACTGATACTTCTCCCGAAGACGAGGGTGTCCTCCAGAACGTAGCTGGGTGTAGCCAAGACGAAGCTCCCAGGGATGTTTCTCCCCTACAGGAGAATGAGGCCGAAAGTGAAGCCTCAACCGATCCATCCACTTCCAGTCGTGTCATGAAAGTATACATGATTGGAGGTGATATCGAGCCAGATGCGCCGCCAGCAGACCTCGTCCAGCGCATGGATACCTTGGAGGGAGGACTCAAAACCCTCTCTGCCTCCATGCAAACACTGACTCAAACAGTGTTTGAGATACGGGCAGCTTTGGCCAGGGCACCGTCTACTGGTCCTGACCCAGGGGCCAATAGAGATTCAAGCGTACCCCTTCAACGGGTATCCTTGGATACAGATCACCGTGAAGCACCACGGGCGTCGGAGCCTTCAAATGCTCAACTCCAGGCTGTACCTCCATCCCCGACTCCCAGTTCCACGGAAGACGTGGTTGAGATGATCAGGGACTTGCGCGAGCGCTTTGAGTCCAAGAACAGACAAGAGGAGCCCCAGAAGATGGGGATCCCACAACCATACCCCCTCAAATGGAACAAAGTGGTTTATCCTTCTAAATATAAACCACAAACATTGATGCCATACGACGGGAAGGACTCTCCGTGCCGCTACCCGACGTACTTCCAGTCTCAAATGGGACATCTTCCAAAGGAAGACGCGCTACTCACCAGCATATTTGTCGGAGCATTAAAAGGAGTAGCTTACGACTGGTACTGCAGTCTCTCCGACAACTCCATATCTTCCTTCGATGACTTGACGCATCTCTTCCTCGATCATTTCTATGACGGAGGGAAGAATATGACAATAGCGTCCCTCATAGAGGTGCGTCAGATGGAGAAGGAGACGGTTCGAGCATTCATCGAACGTTTTCGACAAGCCTGTTACAGACTGCCCTCGGGCATGCCAGAACATGCACTCCTCTCCTCCAACAGCATGAACATGCTGCCTGCGATCAAACTTTGGCTCAACTCTACTCCTCCTTCCGACTGGAGTTCCTTGATCATCGAGGCCGAAGCAGCTGAAAAGAAGGCGTCCAATGCTCGTCTTCTGGGAGTCAGTTTCCCTGCCTTTGAGGACAAGGAAAAATGGCCTGCAGCCAACAACCCTGGACGAGAGACGAAGGGGAAACAGGTATTGACTGTCAATGCCTCCAAAGGTGCATCAGCACCCACTCAGAAGCCTCCACTTGCACCAAGGCCAAAGGAGGTTTATTCTTTCAACGATAAAGACACCCTACAACTCTTCAAGATATTGAAGCAGGGTGACAAGATCAAGTTGCCGAACCCGAAACGTCCCGACGTGGTTGGGAAAGTGGACCATCCGAGGTACTGTCACTACCATCGGTTTGTCGGACATCCAACTAAGGACTGCTACGTCCTCAAAAACTACATCCAGCTCATGATTAATGCGGATGTTATCTCCGTCGACTACGAGGAGAAAACGGTCTCGGCCAACCTGGTGTCACTCCAATTTGGCACCTTGCCGCCAACCACAATGCAAGATGGCGTCGTCCCCATCCTAAAGGCGACAATGGAGGTGGTTAACTTACCACCTACTCGTGACAACGTGAGTAGACTCATCCCACTCACCACATCTCAGGGAGAGATCTTATGGGTTCACCCCGATCTCGTCTCCGAGGTTACTCAACCGGAGGTACGCTCTGCCTCCAAAACCAAAGGCAGGAAGATCAAGTCTTGCCTCATGGTCTCTTCCTTTGAGGAAGAGGCACTTTCTGTACAGACACATTCGCATCAGAATGCCCAACCTGACGAAGCTGCCGTCGAGGTGGTGCCTCCTTGCACCGTCCCTGCTGCCCAGGAAGGGGGCCCATCCAAGCCTCCAGCAGCCAATAAACAGAAGCATGCAGAGGCCCGATTCGACAAGCCTTTGCGAAAGAAGAATGCTTCGGGGCCAGCCAAATAGGGGTGAGCATTCGGTTTATTCGGTTCAAACCGAACCGAATAACCCAAACCGAATTGGATCGAAAACCGAATAAGCAAAACCGAAACCGAACCGAATTGGCCCATAACCGAACCGAACCGAACCGAATTAAATTGGTTCGGTTTTCGGTTTATTCGGTTTGTTTGCACTTTTTTTGTTAATATGTATAGTAACTAAATATATCTAAATTTATTAGTGTAAACCTATAGTATATACACATATATATTTAGTATATATCTATCGTATATATAGTTTATACCAATATATATATATATATATACTATACACACACACATATATATATAAACTAAAATTTTCTTATTCGGTTTTCGGTTTTGGACCGAAACCGAAACCCAAAACCGAAACCGAAACCGAATAAGAAAAATTAGTATTTTCAAAACCGAAACCGAACCGAATTTTTTTAAAACCGAATCGAATCTCTTATTCGGTTTGGTTCGGTTCGGTTCGGTTTTCGGTCCAAAACCGAATAATGCTCACCCCTACAGCCAAGCCCCACAACTTCGACATATTGGCACAACTTGCCAGTACTCCTGTCCGCCTATCTCTGTTTGTGCTTCTTCGTCTTTCTAAAGACACTCGTGAAGCTCTCTGTGAAGCTCTGAAGGATGATGAGTCCTTCATCAGTCAGGTCAAGCAGCTGGAAGATCTCCCGACTATATGTGCGCATTACCATTATGCGGATGAGGTTATCCCCAACATAACCTTCATCCAACAAGACATGCTTCTCAAGCACAACCGACACAATAGGCCGCTGTATTATACAGGGTATATCGGTTCCGTCAAGGTGAAGCGGATTCAAATCGACCCAGGGTCTTTCCTCAGCATTATCCCAAAGATGCTGCTCTCAACACTGGGGATCCCAATGTACCGTCTGGCGTCTTCCAACACAACCATCAGCGGCTTCAATGCTAGCAAAAGCGAGCCGCTAGACAAAATATGGCTAAAGTGTCATATCGGTAACCTCAAAACCGAGGTGACTGGCTATGTCATGGACGCCGACGTCAACTACAACCTCCTACTGGGTCGTCTGTGGCTGCATGAATACATGGTGGTACCATCCACACTCCAACAATGTATGAAATACGTGTCCACCAATGACATCATCCGGACGGAGTTCGCGGATATTGACCCTTTCAAGGAGGTCGAAGCCTACTTCACTGATTCCACCTTATACAGGTCGCCTGACGAGGAGGAAGTCAATGATGCTGACGATGAAGCAGAAACGGTAGCAGAGCCAGACATGGAGCCAGAGATGATTCCCGACGCTCCTTTAAAAATTCGACTCAAAGGGAAGCCGCCTCAGACATTGCCTCCCATGAACATCAAGCTACCTGGAAAAGCACCAACTCCTCTAGGTAGAACACCTACTGACGCTCCCTTGAAAATACGACTCAAGAGAAAGCCGCCTCAAACATCGGCTCCACTTGTAGCAAAACTACAAGGGAAGACACCAATCACTGAAGGCGCAGTCGAGGCACCTCTGAAGGTGCGTCTTAAAGGCAAGCCTCCACAATCATCCGTCTCATTCAAGCTGCCGGAGAAGGCCCACATAGCCCTTTCGGATCCCAAGGTCAAAGCTGCGGTGGACTCTTCCGATCCAATCCCAATACTCACAGATGAAGAGTTAGGGGAATATATATCTGCTGATGTAGATGCACCCTCTCTGGACAATGTAATCCCGCGGGATAAAATCTCGTGTTTCATCAATAATAGAGTATCTTTTAATTATTCTAGTCTTCCACATTGGAATGCCATGTATACATTAGATAACGCTCTACGGTCGTTGCAAACACAAATAACGACCGTCAATCATGTAAATCGAGTAGTCCCGTCCCAAGGGGTCTGTTTTGTAGTCCCACCGCAGAATCGAGATGAAGAATCTATCATCTTCGGCAAAGTCGAGCGTCATTAAGACCTCCCGCCACTCGAGCAAGAACCAAATACCGACAGAATACAAGTCTATCGGTGCACGGACAAGGCAAAGTACCTCATCCAAAAGGTGGGTTATAACCTAAAAAGCAACAAAGGCCTGAACTATGGCAAGGGTCGACGTCTTCCTCTCCGGCTCCCAACACCTAAAGGAAAGCCACAGGACTACTATCATCGAACTCGACGGGGGGTAGGCTACGTCACGCCGCCGACAACTCCAGAAAGTTCGGAGGCAGAAGAAGTAGAACATTCTCATTCGTCTGAAGCATCAACTTGGGATTCCGATACCAGCATCGGCTCAGTCTTCAAGAAGGTGCTATCAATCA
Source organism: Iris pallida (assembly GCA_029216955.1). Lineage (NCBI taxonomy): Eukaryota > Viridiplantae > Streptophyta > Magnoliopsida > Asparagales > Iridaceae > Iris > Iris pallida. Next base: position 28,852,529 of record JANAVB010009599.1, read on the forward strand.
ATATGGCATCTGTACAAACTCAAGAGGATAAAGGCGATGACCAAATGCCAAAATTCTTTGAAGAAGAATACTGGGCTCAACGCCTAGGAGCACAGTGGGTGTCTCGATTTGAATTACGCGAACCCCCTACCGAAGACGAAGTCGAGTAGATCGACCTCGGGGATGGATCTTCTTCCAAACCCATCTTCATCAACAAAAGCCTCAAAGAAGAAGACCGGGAATCTTTGGTCCAATTGGCTAAAGAATATATCGACGTCTTCGCCTAGAGCTATGAAGATATGCCGGGACTTGATCCTCAGATCGCAACGCATAGGCTTAACATCTTACCTGATGCCAAGCCTATAAAGCAACAACAGCGACGTTTTCATCCTGACATCATGAACGCTATCGATCAAAAGGTGGACAAACTCCTGACCAGCGGGTTTATCTGTGAAGAGCAACACCCGGATTGGGTGGCCAACGTCGTTCCTGTCACCAAGAAGAATGGGATGATACGAGTCTGTATCGACTTCAGGGACCTCAATACCGCTTGCCCGAAGGACGAATTCTCGCTTCCAATTACTGACGTGATGATCGACAATACATGTGCCTTCGAACGCATGTCTTTCATGGACAGGTAATCGGGCTACAATCAGATCAAGATGTTCCCCGACGACGCAAAACATACGTCATTCAGGACGCCGAAGGGGGTTTTCTGCTACACAGTGATGCCCTTTGGCTTGAAGAACAATAGTGCTACATACCAACGAGCTATGAGTACCATCTTTCGTCAACATCTTCGCAAGACAGTTGAGTGCTATGTTGATGACATCGTAGTCAAGAGCCGTCTCAAAGGAGATCACCTACAAGACCTGAAGACAGTCTTCGATCTCATGCGAGCGCTTCAACTCAAGATGAACCCTGCTAAATCCTTCCTTGGGGTTTCTAGCGAAAAGTTCTTGGGCTTCATCATCACAGCGAAAGGCATTCATGTCGATCCCGAGAAGACCAAGGCTCCTTGATATGGATCCTCCGAAGAATCTCCGAGAACTTCGAGGCCTGCAGGGGCGTCTGGCATACATCCGAAGATTTATAGCAAACCTTTCCGAAAAATGCCAACCTTTCACTCAGCTCATGAAGAAGGGAGTCTCTTACGTTTTGATAGGGGAATGCCAGAAAGCTTTCGATGACATCAAAGCTTACCTGACAAGCCCGCCAGCCCTGGTAGCACCCGTCTCAGGCAAACCATTTCTTCTCTACGTCCGAGCCATGGACCATTCCCTCGACGCTCTGCTGGCTCAGAACAACGATGCAGGCTATGAGCAAGCTATCTACTACCTCAGTAGGACACTGATTGGGGCCGAACACCGGTACAACCCCATTGAAAAGGAGTGTCTGGCTTTGGTGTTCGCCATCCAAAAGACTCGCCATTATGTCTCGGACCAGACAATTCATGTCATCTCCCGAGTCAATCCACTCAGGTTCTCTTGACGAAGCCAGGATCATTGAACTCCCGGCTAGCTACATGGGCGATCCTGTTGACGCGATATAATATGGTATTCGTTTCACAAAAAGCCGTCAAAGGTCAAGCTATGGCTGACTTTTTAGCCGTGCACCCCATCCCAGAGTCCTCCAGACTCTATGAAGGCATCCCAGATGAGGTCCAAGAATCAAATATCACCGAAGGAAGCTCCGTCTGGCGGATGTTTTTCGATGGCTTCAAGAACAGGCTTCAAAGGCCAAATCATCGCCGGAGTGGGGGTAGTCTTAGTCTCCCCCGATCAGCTGGTCATCCAGCGTGCTTACTCCCTTTTAAAGCCGTGCTCCAACAATGTTGCCGAGTACAACGCTCTCATCATGGGACTCCAGCTGACTCAACAGCTGGGGGTGGATCATATGGAAGCCTACGGCAACTCAAAACTCGTCGTTAACCAGATCAGAGGGCAGTATGAAGTTCGCAATGAAGATCTGGTTCCTTACCATGAGGTTGCATTGAATATTATTGCAACCTTCACCAAGTTCTTCATAGAACACGTACCCCGGTTACAAAACCTGGAGACTGACGCTCTGGCTGGCCTCGCAGCCTTATTGGCAGCACCTCGGGACTCAACACTACGTCACGGTAGTTGGTCGAGACTTAGTATGTCCTAAAAATAACCGATGCTCACAAACGGCCCATGCCATGTCAATAAGCGCTGGTGTTAATGTCCGAGACTGGAGGTTCCCGTTCATCAACTTTGATGTCTACGGAATTCTCCCAGAGGACCCGAAGGAAGCCGTCTCAGTCAGGAGGCGTTCCCTTCGATTCTATTATGATATAGCTACTAAAACGCTGTACCGACGTTCCTACGATGGACTTCTCCTTCGATGCATGTCCAACAAAGAAGCAGCCGAAGCCCTTCGAGAAGCTCATGACGGAATTTGCGGGGCTCATCAACCTGGCCCTAAGCGGCAGGATCGACTGCGATGTATGGGCTACTACTGGCCAACCATGGCAGCCGACGCTGTTGACTATGCTAAGAAGTGCCATGCTTGCCAACTCCATACCGACTTCATCCATACACCATCGGAGCCACTACATCCTACGGTCGCCTCTTGGCCCTTCGAAGCTTGTGGCATGGACATTGTAGGACCGATCACCCCTCCTTCATCAAGGGGGCACCGCTTTATCCTAGCTATCACCGACTACTTCTCCAAATGGACAGAAGCAATTCCGCTGACGGAAGTGAAGAGCTCTAGGGTGATCAGCTTCATCAAGCACCATGTCATCTACCGTTTTGGGGTACCTCGAAGGATTATACACGATAGTGGTCCACAATTCATCAGCCATGTTTTCAGCAGATTCTGTGACAATAATCGCATTCAGAATGTGGTATCGACCGCCTACAACCTGGCAGCAAACGGATTGGCCGAGGTGTTTAACAAAACTATCGTCAGGCTACTCAAAAAGGTCGTGTCATCCAACAAATGCGACTGGAACGAAAAGCTCGACGAATGCCTTTGGGCCTACCGCACAACGGTACGAACCTCGACGGGCAACACACCATTCTCCTTGGTCTACGGGAGCAAAGCGGTACTGCCTCTCGAGATCCAGTTACCCTCACTCCGTATAGCGATCACAAATCAACTCATAGAAGAAAACAATCAACGTCGCCGTCTGCGAGAATTGGAGGCACTTGACAAAAAACGTCTCCTAGCTTAACAGTGCATCGAACTCTATCAAGCCCGTATATCACAGAATTTCAACAAGAAGGTCAAGCAGAGGACCTTCCAAGTAGGCGACCTGGTTCTGGCAGTTAGGAGGCCGATGGTGTTGACTCACAAGACACCAGGAAAGTTTGAGCCCAAGTGGGAGGGACCTTTCATCATAGAGACGGTATACTCAAACGGTGCTTACCGCCTCGCCAAACCCAATGGGGACTTGTTCATGATGCCCATCAACGGCAAGTTTCTAAAGAAGTACTACTCTTGACATCCTTCGGACATGTACTTCTATCTCTACCCAACAAAGGAGTCTGTGGACCCAATCATCGGGGCTCACGTACGATTCCCTTCCACAAAATCTTACGCTTCTGGAACCCAGCTGTTCCGTGGCGTTCTATCCTCTAGTACAAGGACAACCACGTCCACATTACCTCTGAGTTGCTCCTCTATGCCCTACAAAGCGAAATCCTACGCTCCGTAAGACTACGCTACCTATCATGTTTACCACGTCCACATTACCTCTAAGTAAACATCCCGTATAGACAACCCCTGCGTTGTCGTACAATGATCGCAGAACTTTTATGTCCACATTACCTCTGAGTAGTTCCGCGTATCCCTCCAGAGTCATTCTTACCACGTCCATAGCACCTCTGGGTAGGAAGATTCCATCATTTGAACCCCATATTTGCCACGTCCATATTACCTCTGAGCAAACATGTCGGTTCTTCCAAACTTATTATCTGTACCTAAAAACTAAGGTGCATAAAAGATAATAGGTCCACATAAATCATCAAGTTCATGACAGCAAGAATGAACACACCATAAAACTCTTCATTCTTTATTTAAAAGTAAAGAATTACATCCCCAGCAGGAGTTGCAAATTACACAAAATAACAAAAAAAGGAGAGACTACAATCCCTAAGCATCACTACCAAAATTTATCGATTTAGCGACGGCCCTATCCGTCGCCAATCCGACAGTAATTACGATTAGCGACCGATAATCGACGAATTTTGGCCAAAAAAATCCGTCGGTAATCAGCTCGTCGCTAATAACGGTCCGTCGCTACATAGTCGTGAAGCGACGGAATAGCGACGGCTTTTCGACTTCACAATACGAAACTTTAGCAACGCGTTTTCGACGGACTCTCGTCCATTTCAAATTTTAAGTACTAAACTGTGTAGACAATAGCGACGTAAAATTCCGTCAGTAACCCGTCGTAATAGCGTATCACAGCGTATCATTCCGTCGCTAAGCCGTCGACGCCTTCGATAACAAAGGACGGATTAGCGACGGTTTTTTGACAAAAAATTCGTCGATCAGCTTCTGGAAATTCATGTCATTTCCAGCAACATGGCGACGGATAAGTCGTCGCTATTCCGTCGATATATATCGACGGAATACAGACGGATTAACCGTCGATCTTGTTTTGGAAATTCTTGGTATTTCCAGAACAAGGGCGACGGATAGGTAGTCGCTATTCCGTCGAACAATGTACCATACCGACGGATAATCCGTCGACCATCCGTCGCTACCTGGAAACATTTTCAAATCTCCAGTTAGCGACGGAATAGCCGTCGAAAAGTAGTCGGAAACTGGTAGTAACCGTCGCAAAACGGTCACAAGTCCGTCGCTAACTGAGAATATTTTAAAAAAAAATTACAGCGCTTTCACTTTTCGCAAAAATTTGCATAAACCAAACCAATATATAATGCACACCAATTATCCAACAATCATATAGACCAAATATATTATGCACACCAATTATCCAAGAATCATATAGACCAAATATGCACGTACGAATTTAATGTACACCAATTATCCAGGAATCATATAGACCAAACCAAATTAATATAAAATAGACATCAATTATCCGGAAGAGTAACCTAATATCTATCGTTATAATCCGATCATAGCACAAATATTCCAAATTTTTCACAAATATTCCAAAACACATAGAAAAGAGTTGGCCAGTTACAGTAACCTAATATCCATCGTTATAATCCGATCATAGCACAAATATTCCAAATTTTTCACAAATATTCCAAAACACATAGGTTGTAAAGGTGGCCAGTTACAGTAACCTAATATCCATCGTTATAATCCGATCATAGCACAAATATTCCAAAATTTTCATAAATATTCCAAAACACATAGAAAAATCGACTTTGGCCTCAACAAAGATTATGTCAAAATACACGGCTTAAAAACTTATGACATGTTAGTCTTCCGACACCGCGGTAACATGATATTCACATGAAGGGTCTTTGACAAGATGACATGTTGTGAAAAGATATATCCTTATAGTTCTCCTACGGCTGTTGAAGAAAATCTCTGTACTTCCTCCGGGTCATGCCGCCGGCTGTGCTGCTTCCCCCTCCTCTTCCTGTCCACTTCTTCTCCCCCGACTCTACACTTGAGCTCGATGTCATATATGGCTGAGAGAGTCAAATAAAAAGAAGAGAAGTAGAGGGAGGAGCAGATTTGTTCAGAGCCATGGTGGAGGAGAGGAGAAGGAAGATGCTTGATCAGAACGAATGGCTCAGAACACAAGTCAAGATTCATTCTAGCATACATTAGTGTGAATCATCTATGTTCTGTACATATGGTGTAGTATATGTTCTTATCGTATCTAGTATCTGAAGAACGTAGCAGAATCAAGATGAACTCACTAATGTAATACTAAGACATCATCTACTACTATATAAGATATAGTGATAGGTTGTCGTATCATCATTGTCGAGGGATGAGGGTCGGAGGACAGTCAACTTTATCTAAGGCTACTTGCATAGTTTCTGCCTCGCCAGTCGAATGGCTGCAGGGACTATGTCCTGATCACCATGTCGTACCGTAGACTAATGCAAATGGAGCTGGAAATATCCGTCGCTAACCGGTCACTAGTCCGTCGGTAACTGAGAATTTTTTTGAAAAAAAAATTGCAGCACTTTCCCTGTTCACAAAAATATGCATAAACCAAACCAATATATAATGCACACCAATTATCCAACAATCACATAGACTAAATATGCACATACGAATTTAATGCACACCAATTATCCAAGAATCATATAGACCAAACCAAATTAATATAAAATAGACATCAATTATCCTGAAGAGTAACCTAATATCCGTCGTTATAATTCGATTTATCTTTTCCCTCCTTTATCTACGGATACATAGTTTCTGTCTCGCTAGTCGAATGGCTGCAGGGACTATGTCCTGATCACCATGTCGTACCGTAGATAATGCAAATGGAGCTGGAGCCAAAATACAGAAACCAAAATACAGAATCAAATCCCTGGGACGGATGGCTCAGAACACAACCCAACCGGAGAGGATACTCTGAGAGATCCATCTGAGTAGGACGTATACTCTGAGAGATTACTTTTACAAAAATGATATCAGTAGTGGGATTGAGTGCTGGAGAGGATATTATCAGAGTATACATCCTACTCAGATGGGTCTCCCACCGTTACTATTTTTTTCTGACAGCATGGTGGATGTGCTCCGTCAACAGATTCTTGCTCCGAGCCAAAACTTTGCCCCAAAGCTCAAGTGGACATTCTTCGTGTAGAGCTCGAGTGAGAGGTTCCTGACAGCATGGTGGTCTCTTTTGTTAAAGTATCCGTGCTCGTCCCACAACCAATGTGGGATGAGCACGAATACTTTGACAAAGGAGACCACCATGCTGTCAGAAACCTCTCACTCGAGCTCTACACGAAGGATGTCCACTTGAGCTCCGGGGTAAAGTTTTGGCTCGAAGCAAGAATCTGTTGACGGAGCACATCCACCTTGCTGTCAGAAAAAAATAGTAACGGTAAGAGACCCATCTGAGCAGGACGTATACTCTGATAATATCCCCTCCAGCACTCAATCCCACTACTGATATCATTCTTGTAAAGGTGATCTCTCAGAGTATACGTCCTACACAGATGAATCTCTCAGAGTATCCTCTAGTGATAGGTTTTCGTATCATCACTGCCGAGGGATGAGGGTCGGAGAACAGTCAACTTTATCTACGGATACATAGTTTCTGCCTCGCCAGTCGAATGGCTGCAGGGACTATGTCCTGATCACCATGTCGTAGTCCAATACAATCCAGAGATTGACACAATTCTAGTTCATATATGTAGTCCAATACAAATAGTCTAATACAAAAATAACTCAATACAAATAGTCCAATACAAATAAGTACTAATAGCTAATGAAAACCATGCTGCTCACGCAAACGCTCAGTGATACGATCACGCAACCACCTCGAAAAAATGAGATTTTTGGCGTGAGGAGAGATGTCGTCCCTTACAACGACTGCTTGAAGAGAACTCTCGGTCTCACTAGCTACCGGTGCTGGATGAATAGAACTCCCAGTCTCACTAGCAATCGGTGCTACTTCCTCCTTAACTGTAGGAGGAGCCACCTCAGCATTCACTGTTTTCCTCAAACGACGTGCCGCTCCTTGGGTCATGGGTGCCATCTGGTAAGATCAATAGTCACAAATAATATAATTGTAACATAAGCAAGCTAACTAAAGGAACCATCATGTAATCTGAGTACATTTTCGAAAGCCGATAAAGTATAAAAAATTTGATTTTTTGCCAAGTGTGAGAACAGATGGCTCAGAACACAACCCAAGATTCATTCAAGCATACATTAGTGTGAATCATCTATGTTCTGTACATATGGTGTAGTATATGTTCTTATCGTATCTAGTATCTGAAGAATGTAACAGAATCAAGATGAACTCACATAATGTAATACTAAGACATCATCTACTACTATATAAGATATAGTGATAGGTTGTCGTATCATCATTGCCGAGGGATGAGGGTCGGAAGACAGTCAACTTTATCTACGGCTACATAGTTTCTGCCTCGCCAGTCGAATGGCTGCAGGGACTATGTCTTGATCACCATGTCGTACCGTAGATTAATGCAAATTGAGCTGGAACTGGAGCCAAAATAAAGTACTACTTCACCATGTCGTACCATTAATTACTCTCTCTCTCTCTCTCTCCTCCCCCCCCTCCGGCGCTCTCACTCCCTCCGGCGCTCTCACACTACTAATTCCTATGTGTTTTAAGTGTAAGAACGGATGGCTCAGAACAAAACCCAAAATTTATTCTAGCATACATTAGTGTGAATCATCTATATTCTGTATACATATCGTGTAGTATATGTTCTTATTATATCTAGTATCTGAAGGATATAACAGAATCAAGATGAACTCACTTAATGTAATACTAAGACATCATCTACTACTATATAAGATATAGTGATAGGTTGTCGTATCATCATTGCCGAGGGATGAGGGTCGAAAGACAGTCAACTTTATCTACGGCTACATAGTTTCTGCCTCGCCAGTCGAATGGCTGTAGGGACTATGTCATGATCACCATGTCGTACCGTAGATTAATGCAAATAGAGCTGGAAATATCCGTCGCTAACCGGTAACTAGTCCGTTGCTAACTGAGATTGTCACATACACATATGTATATCACAGCTAGATGTATAGATATATACATCTATACAGAAGCACACAACTGATAGAACTCGCACTGTCCTTGAGATAGTGAACATATATATACACCATGAATCCAAACCCCATATTCATATTTACTAATCCAAACACCATCAAACGAATAGAACACCCAATATGGATAACACATTATTTAGCCAATATATAAACTCAGATGAATTTGAGAAGCAAAGCCACCCGCCGCCCCCGACCAAAGCCCGCCGCCTAGTCCAGTAGTTTGGTTGCATATATATATGAAGAGTGCTTATGGCTGTACGTCGGTTGCAAATAGCCCCGACGCTCCCGCCTCAAGCCAGCTGCCCAGCCCCCGACGCCGCCGCCCCAAGCCCACCGCCCAGCCCCGGACCCAATCCAGCCGCCCAGCCACCAACGCCCCAAGCCTACCGCCCAGCCCCCCACCCAAGCCAGCCGCCCAGCCCCCGATGCCCCAAGCCCACCGCCCAGCCCCCAACCCCAAGCCCGCCTCCCAGACCCCGACGCCCCCGCCCCAAGCCCACCGCCCAGACCCCGCCCCAAGCCAGCCGCCCAGCCCCTGACGCCCCAACCCTAAGCCCGCCTCCCAGATCCCGACGCCCCCGCCCCAAGCCCACCGCCCAGACCCCGCCCCAAGCCAGCCGCTCAGCCCTCGACGCTGCCGTCCCAAGCCCACCGCCCAGCCACCGACCCAAGCCAGCCGCCCAGCCACCGATGCCCCTGCCCCAAGTCCGCCTCCCAGACCCCGACGCCCCCGCCCTAAGCCCACCGCCCAGACCCCGACCCAAGCCAGCCGCCCAGCCCCCGACGCCCCCGCCCCAAGCCACCCGCCCAGCCCCCGACGTCGCCGCCCCAAGCCCACCGCCCAGCCCCCGACCCAAGCCAGCCGCCCAGCCCCCGACGCCACAACCCCAAGCCCGCCTCCCAGACCCCGATCGAGAGAGAGAGAGAGAGAGAGAGAGAGAGAGCGGGGAGGTTACCTTCGGGAGAGAGAGAGAGGAGAGGACGTCGACGTCGACGACGACACCGACGCCGATCACCGAAGCCGACACCGGTGAGAGAGAGAGAGAGAGAAGAGAGAGTGAATTTGGAGGAAATGCGAAAAGTTTCCCCGCCGTTTTATTTAAAGTCTGGTACGTATATATAGCGATTGAATAGCGACGGTAGAAAACCCGTCGCCACGTAGTCGCCATGTTTGATACGTGCCGACTGAATATCCGTCGCCACGTAATCGAAGATATGTACCGCCAAATTCCTACACAATTCCCACCAAATAATCGACTACGTAGTGATGACTGGGGATCCGTCGCTATATTACCGACAACCTAACGACGGATGTGGGACCTTTCCTCCCCCTAAAATTAAAATAAAAAATGGCAAAGACGTGTAGTCGGTACTCAGTCGCTGAGCGGCCACGAAGCCGTCGCTAACACCGACGAAAATTTACCGTCGCTAAATATCCGTCGCTAATTGAGTGTATTTTGGTAGTGCATCTCCAGGATTGGCTGAAAGCTCTTCAATCCGATGCTTCAAGTCTGCTGTCCGAGTCTCTACGGTCGCCAGGACTCGGCGTTCGGCTTCTTGACGCATCATTTCCATGGCCTCAGGAGAAGTGTCATCCTCATGCTTCTCGTCCAACTGTTGCCGCTGCTGGGCCAGAGAAAGGGCCTGGCGGGTGAAAGCTGCTTCCTCCTCCTTAGATGCTACATGTTCAGCCTGGACTCGCTCAGCATCTAATAAGAGTTGGGCCCGCTGGTCTTCAAGGAGGCGAATCTTGGCATTAACCTCCACTATACTAGCGTCCAACGTAGCTCGCAACTCTACCTTCTCCTGCGTGGACTGAGATAGCCTCTCCACCGCAGCGTTAGTTTCGGCCACCTCGCGTTCCCAGACAGGCACGGTGGCCTGATAAGATGAATCAGTTTCAGCGATCAATTTCTTCTTTTCTGCGTCTATCAGGACGGAGAGATCATTTCGCTGAATACACTGAAACTCGGAAAGCAGCTGGTCCAGCTCGGCCACCGATGCCTCCAGAATCTCGGCCATATGATCATGGCCCTGGTGGGAACGTATCAGACCAATGTGAGGGAGTGCCAGGGTTTTTGCTATCGTAAAACTCCCATTGGCATTCATCACTGCCGATACGCCCCTCTGCAGCATCTTATACACCGTCTCAACGATAAACTTCACGTACTCATCCGCATCCGCCAGCACTTGAGGTGTCATAGCAGGAGTTGGAGGAGCTGCTCTAGACGGCGAACCGGAAGAAGACCTGCCGGCTTCAATCTACAAGGCAGAAACTTCGGCATCAACAGACTCTCCTTCGATAGGGGCTTGAACTTCGCCACTGGCCCGAGGAGGCAAAAGAACGGAAGGAGCCGAGAGGGGCGTCGATATCGTGCCCCAAGTAGAAGGAGCAACATGGGTTTCCAGCAAACCCTTACCCTTCTCAAGCTCGAAGCGACCTCCGACGTCAGGAGCTATCTCCTCCATCTCCAACATACTGTCAGCAGGCCGCACGGGACCTCCCCTCTCTGGCAAAATAGCGAGATCAGCACTTATTTCCTGACTTGGCTCCCCTGGAGTCAGGCTCGACGGACGAGTCTCACCTTCCTCATTGGATCCCTCCACGGGGATAGAATCTGTCGGTGCCTCCTGATCGGCAACCACCTCAGCCTCCGCTGCTGAGTCTGGGGTAGGGCTCGACAATGATACAGCCGACCTCCCTTCATCATGACAAGGAGGGGAGTCAGCCCTCTCCTCTGTCTCCATCATGCCTGTCGCTCCTGCAACAGGCTCCCTCATCTCTGTAGGAACGTCATTTGAAGACGACGAACTCCACTCCTCTTCTTCATCTGGAAGCCCCTTATCTGCTGGGTCCTCAATGTCAGAGGCCCCCACGGCAGTTTAAACTCTCCCGGGAACTGCTTCAACCTCAGCTTCCCTTCCAACATAATCTGGAGATACTAAAATCTCCATAGGAACGACATTATCAGGATTATCCTCCACGGGAGACATTACAATCGGAGGAATGCGCTCATCAGAAGAGCTCGCCACCTTCTTCGGTTTACTGACGCCCGATTTTGAAACCGGGGTCTTCTTCTTCAACGGTTCCTACAAAAAGAAAGCATATATCACAAAAATGGTGGAACTAACCAGACTATGTGGGACATCCTTACCTCCGCAGGAGCTGAGTCTGTTGACACTGCCAGTGATAATGCCTTCTTCTGTCTTTTCAGCGCAGAAGAGCCAGCCTCTGTATCAGCACGTCTCTTTGGCTGATCGGTCGATGGCTCTACCTGACACCCCGTGGATACGGTAGGGGTACCTCGATAACCCGTCTCTGGCGGGCGGTACGACCGAGCCTTCGCCAACAGGTTCCCAGTCGCCTCTAACTGGGTGCTGACAATAAAACTGGTCTCCCGATCATATCCAGGGGCACGGCGTTCATGACACAGTAAAATTTGGCGGCCGAGAAAAGAATCGACGGCCGCAAATTCTGTATAGGAAGCGTAAAGTGAGCTCCGGTACATCCGGCATTGTAGTAATGCCAAGCTCGTGCACCGTCCAACAAACTTCCAGTATACCCCAGTTTAATACTGGAGTTCTCCAACATCAGCTGGGCATAGCCGAATTATCGTGCAAAATGGCTCGACAAATATGGTTCCAGGTAACACTGGTTTTTATTTTGGTGTACCAGATGGGACGGCCGGATGCTTTGTAACCAGCGGAATCCCCATGGAGGCAGAGTGGAGGCATCTTCACCCGAATCCGTTAGGTCTTCGTTGGTCTCAAAACCCAAAAAGACGGGACCAACTTTGGTGATCTCCCACCCCTGAAGGCGGAATAAAACTTTCCTGCAAACCGGAACACCAGTATGCAACCATCTCCTCTGATTGAAACGACAGAGGAATACGTCTCCGGCCCTGTGGTCTTCTTCCGAGCCCGGGCTCATCACGTTGGGATGGTGCAAAATTAACCACCCCATTAAGTAATGAAACGGCAGTTCGACAAGGGGAAAGTTGTCATTCCTACCTCGTTCATGAACCACATTTTCCATAAATTCTGGTAAACCTCGCAACAGGTTACACACTATCGCGGGGAGTAGAGCCAGACGGCGGCCAAAAACTAACTTCACAGCTAGCAGGATTAGGTTCCAGGTCACCCTCTCCACAGAGCCTGACCCACCCAAAAAGATATAATCCCAGAGCCAAATCATCAGATACGCATCCAACACTGCTTTGGACGACATCCGATGAGTAAGGTGCCAAAAACAGCCATAGGAACGTTCGTCCGACTGTCGGTCCTCGTTTTCCCGGGGACTCTTCTCACTTAGCCTGCTTATTTCAGAGAGCACCGCGGAACTAGAAAGCGCTGGCGGAGTTGTAAACTGAGAGAGATTCTCCTTGTCTTCCTTAAAGACATAATCTCTCCAAGCAGTCACATGAGGCTGTGACCCGCCCTTATCCCTCTTCTCCATATAATAATGATGACTCGCCACTTTCTTGAAGACGGCCATCATCTCCTCCGCTTTGTCTTCCAGGACTTGGAACTTCTCGTTGGTCAGAAAGTATTCCTCATAAGGTTCTGAAGCGCGAGGAACATATACCTGTTGATGTCGACGCCTGCCTGGGTAGTACGGATTACGGCAGTCAGCCCAATCTCTCGGAGTTCGGTTCAAAACTGTGTCAGAATCCAGAGTGTCAGCTTGTCCCACTTGGAAAGATGGTGACACAAACCCTCTACCCAAAATTCACCTTTTGGGTACGACTGCTTCAACAACAGCATACGATTTGCAAAAGTCGAAGCGCCAAAAGCAAATATGTTGTTAGGGACATCACTGTAAATACTCCCAGGACGCAGAGTCCGCTAGGTGAAAGAAGGTCCAGCCCGCACGGCGGTCAAAGTATCTCTCTGGTTGGAGGTAGCGTCGATCTTGATGGTGCCTGCCACCGCTCCCACCTAAGACGGAATTAGCTCCCAAGACATCCTCCTCTTAGAAGCAAGGCAACAGAAAGCCGTCAAAGGCCATTGACGCTCAAGTTGCTTAACAGTCATGTGCACTCCTCTTGCTGTAAAGAACCAATCTTCCCTAATTTTTAACACCTTTGCTTCGGTAGAAATAAGGCGGTCCCCAAACTGGAACTCAGGCTTCAAGAAAGTCAGATTATCAGAAATGGCAGATTTTAAAACTCCACGCTCCATCATCCGTTGGAGGAACCCATGTTGTTGTTCCCGGATTTGGGTCATTCTTTTTGGAGGTTGATCGAGCATAATGGCAGCTTGGGCTGGGTTTTTTACCTCTACGTTATAATCTACTCCCATCTAACAGAGGACAGCGTCCAGAAGCACATCATTCAAGAGCGGGACGGTCATCGACACTGGTAGTCAGCAAAATAAGGCGAAGATTCAGATCAGTAAAAAGAATATGAGCCACGTTCTTATCAGAAGCGCATTCATCAGGGTCTAAACCCGTGTGCGTCAACGGTAGAAGCTTCGGTGCATCATCAGGGTCTAAACCCATGCGCGTCAGCGGTAAAAGCTTCGGCGCATCATCAGGGTCTAAACCTATGCGCGTCAGCAATGATGCTTCGGCGCATCATCAGGGTCAAAACCCATGTGCGTCGACAGAAAAGCTTCAGCACATCATCAGGACTCAAGGTCCATGCGCGTCAGCGTACTTAAAGTTCTAAAAATGGCCTATTTCGAGTATAGAAAAGTAAAGAATGATGAAACCCACCAGTCACCGTCGGCCGAACGTCGACGGACGTCCAGGGGACATCATCCATAGCAGCCTCCACAGGCTCTTTTCCTTTGCCTCGTCCTCGGCCAGCACCACCGCGAGGAGTCTTGGGAGCCATTTCGTAAAAGAAGAAGTTTAGGGTTTTTCGAAAAAAGAACTCTAGAGAAGAAGAAAGCAAAGTGGAGAAGAACCCTCTCTCTCTATCAGACGCCTATTTATAGGCTTAGACATACGCAAAAACCGATGAGGAGTGACATCAGCCGCCGCCTCGGGTTCTATGAGGAGATAACTGCAAATAAATCCAAAAAGATCATTATTAATCTTTTTTGGTTATCGAAGCGTTATCATTTACATTAACTGAGAGGAGCATGCGCCCCATCACTGATGCGCGGAGTATCCATGCACCCGAACAGTTATGCGCCCCGTTGAAGACACCACCATGCTTCTTATTCAAAGTATTCCAAAACTTGACAAAAAGTTTTGAAAACTTTGAAGGGAGTCTTGTAGAAGCATGGAATTTCAGGACCAAAAATCCTATGCGCCTAACATTTTATGCGCCAGAAAGCTCAGATGGCACAGCAAACAGAAAAAGTATAGACATTAAACAAAAGATTTTTATTTCACATAAAAGTCTATTACATGTCTAAAAAAGGGCTGTACAAAGGAGAATTTCTACAAAAAAATACCCTAAGACTACAGCTAGGCGCAGCAACCGCCATGTGCTCTCAGTTTGGCACATCACTTCAGCGTCTCAGCCAGGCGCATCCCTTCAGCAGCTCAGTAATGTGTATCCTCAGTTATGTGCATCCCTTCAGCAGCTCAGTAATGTGCCATCCTTTATCATCTTAGTCAGGCGTATCTCTTCTGTGTCTTAGTCAGGCACATCTCTTCAAGAGCCTCAGTTATGTGCATCATGAAGTCTCAGCATATGTGCCACTTCGACCCGATCAAATGCTTCGACTAATAAAGCATTTATTGAGCATAACGAGGGTGGGCAATCAACCCCCTAGCTGAAGGAAGAGCTCTCCAAAGGAAGAGAAGAGCACCGTAATCCCTGCGGCAAAAGGAGGCTTTCAACACAACCACAATGGGCAACACCCACTCTGGCAGGTGGAGGGGCTCTCCCAAAGCCCAAGAAAGATGATCGGAGCACCGCAATTCCGATCTGCGGCTCTTCCAGCATAACGAAGATAGGGCTCGAGCATCCCGATCTTTGGATGCAACAGACACCTTCCGTCTACCTCAGAAACCCTAGACTCCGACTTTTGGATGTAACAGTCACCTTCAAGTGCATCAATGAAGACAATGCGTCGCATCTTCACCCTCGGGAGCATCTCGTCAATAGAATGTGCTCGAGCAAACAAGTTCATTCGGGAGGACGTAAGAGAACGAGAAGCAAACTCCCTCCTTGCCACTATTATAGGCCGGGCAAATCAAACCCATGCGCCAAGTGGCTGGCTCTCCGAATCCCGTGTAATGAATTTGCATTAATGGTGATGAACCTGACGCTTCAAATTCAGCCAAGTCAAAAACGGCTATTTAAAGCACTCGAAGAACATAACAGTCGGACCAATAAAGATGTATCATGCAAACGGATGTGCCAGTCAGACCACACATCATACAGACGCGTCCATCAGCACCAAGTGCCTCATAAGGATGCCCTCCACGCGTCCCTATACGCCTAGTAGAACGCAGATCGATGCGCCCACTCAATAGTCTATCACCTGTCAAAGAACATTAAATACTGAAGTCTGACAGAGTTGGCAGCACGTCCCTCGAGGACTGAACAGTTGACAGCTTTTTCAGAAGATGAAGCGTTGCCGTCATCAGCATCATCATTGCTTTCCTCCGGCAGTTACAAGCCATATGGCCGCCCAACTATTTCGCATGCGCCCCCGCAGCCATGCGCCCAAATCTCTGTATGCATCTTAAAAGCCATACGCCTCAGACTTTCCTCTGATCCCTAAAGACAGAAGTCAAAGTCACTATTGAAGCCTTGCATGCGCCTCAAAAGCTATGCGCCCCGACTGGTTCATGACTCCTAAAGGTTACAAGCCAAAGTCTTCTCACGCGCCCAATCTCAGGTGCATCCTATCAGATCACTCTCCACCAAATCCGAGATCTTCGAGCCATGGACCTACTACACGTGTCCTTTGACTTGATTCAGCCTATAAAGGGGTACTAATCACCCAAGATCTCAGCAACTGAAAGATCCTCTTCATTGCTACGTGTCATCTCGGCCACAGTCTATAAAGGCAATAGGAAGGGTTCAACTCCTCAATCAGAGCGCATCGTCCATGCGCCTCCATCAGCAATCACCATGTGGCATCCCCACAAATCGACGTATCCTACATATGCGTATATGAGCAGCCAGCCTGCAAAGCTATAAATAGAGGGATCATTTCCTTCTTACACATACACAGCTACGAACCTACATATACACACAGAGAGACAGATACAGACACTCAACGTCTCCTTCCTCTCCGCAAACTACAGCACCCAGAGCAACTCAGACCTTCAAAGAACCGATAACTGTCGTCAGATCGTCAATGGAGTCAACGTATTACCACTCGCTCCATCGGCACAAGGGATCCAGATAAACAAAAGTATACTCCTAGGACTACATCTAAGTCCAACATTGTAACACTACTCTGTTTGTAATTAAAATTGTAATCAAAAGATTTTAATGGCAAACAGTGTCGGACACTTTCGATACGATGACTCAATCCTAAACCTAACCCTGTCGCTCAGCCGACGAAGGCGCCATCATCGCTTGTCACCGCCCCTGCACCACCCTTGCCGTCATCAGCACCCCGACTTGTCCCAGGCCACCCGGACACACCATCATAGTCGCCCAACTCCGGCGCACCCAGCCGGAATTGGCACCATCACCAAACTCCCCTAAGCCACCAGCCGACTTCATCGAAATCCTGTCAGACCACCATCCCAGCTCACCCATCCAACCTCCTTAGCATCGACAACCACCATCATCACTACCATGCTCACCTTCTCCTCCTTCCTCTACCTACCGGCCGTGGCAGCCCCGCCTACCACCATCACCAAAAACCTATCGCCATCGCCACATCATCGTCAATCACAACCACCTCCCCCGGCGGACATCACCACCGCCACCACCAGAAATAGGAGAATGAGGGAAAACCTTACCTACCTTCAGTCGCGCACCCTCCGGCGCTCTGCCATCGCCGCCGTGGATCTGCTGCCATGCCGGAGTTCACCAACGCCTCTGCCTCCGACTTCCCGTGCTCCGGTAGAAAGCTCCTCCGAAAACCCTCTCCGACCCTCCGAGCTGCGCACCCTCCGGCGAGGACTGTCGATCGCGCCGCCCCCTCTCTCCTCTCTGACTGTCGAAACCACCGTCGCCGCCTCCGCGCCATGCGCGCCCTGCTCCGCCGAAGAATTCTGCCCGCCACAGCCTGCGGCCGCCGTGTTCCCGTCGAGCGACCCGCTCCGACCGCACGACGCTGACGTCGTTTTTCTTCCTGCGCCACCGACGGCTGGTAAACCCTTCATTCCTCTCGTTTCCTATCTCTCTCTCCCGAACTCCATGTCTCTCTCTCACTGAAATCATTTGGGGGAGATGAGCTGTTAGTTTTTGTAGAAGTTAGTATTATTATTATTATTATTATTATTATTATTATTATTATATATTACTGTTGTTGTTATTATATTAGTATTATTACTATTATTATTATTATTATTATTATTATTATTTATTACTACTATTATTATTATTAGTTTTATTATTATCATTATTAATATTATTATCTTATTATTATTTACTAAGTTCACAGTAGGAGTAATTTGTTATTCTAGTATCATTTAAAAATTATTATAAGTTTTATTATTAATTGTTACTATTGTTTAGGTTATTTTTATTAACAAAAAGTAAGTTTTTCTTTCAGTTAGTTATAAAACCTAAAATAATTTTTTATCTATTCAAATAGTTCTTCAAAAGTATTTTGACCCATAAAATGTAGCTTCCTGATTATAAAATAATTTCTAGTATTTTTGAAAATTTATCAAATTAATAAGATATATTTTTCAGCTATAAAATTATTTTGACAACTTAGAACGATTTTGATTTTTTTTCAAAATATTTTTACTAAAATCCATTACTACCAAAATCTGGTTTCCAAATAAATGTAGATATTTTCTAACGATAAGTACGAGTATTTCTTCCAGCAAATTCTCTTTGATTATCAAAAGTTGCTCATGACTAATCGTGCTTGCCTATTCTCTCGCGACTCCAACTCTCATATATCGACCCCGGCCATTGGACAGAACATGACTTGTCGGATTATCGTACTACACCAGGCGACATAACAGGCAAGATAACTTACCATTATACAGTTTATATTCAGTCTGTATTTTATTATATATTATTGTTCATTAATTCTAGTTATTACAGTTTTTGATTTACTACATGCTCAGTAGTTATTAGTTTACTTTGTTACTATCCTTTGGTTGCACATGAACCTAGAGTTGAGGGACTACCGTCTGTAGTATATCGCATATACCCTGACACAGTTGTACCACGAGGATGTGTGAGATGAGTAGCATGTAGAGGTTCTTGCGTGTGGGCTGATCCCCCATGCGCATGCGTTAGGGCTAACTGCTAATAGAGGCGTGTTAGGAGACTTAGCAATTAGTAGAGGTACATGGTCGTGGATGCGACTTGACAGGTACATTGGGTGGGAAGAACAATACCTGACGTATGGGCTTCTTTGTACTTTCCTGCTTACCTGTGCGCTCCGCCGGAGACGCAGGCTCCAGGTGCCCTCTGACGTTTTCCAGAGCGTTATGGACGTAGCCCCTTGCACATGATGCCCTCTGACGATCTTCGGACGTTACGGACGTAGGCCCCTGGTACCCTATATAGGGCCTATGCCGATCCCATTTACAGCCAGGGCTTATGCGTCGAAGGATTATTTCTCAACTGCATGATCACTTTAGTATGGTTAGATTACCTTATTGTAGTCCTGTCACTTACTTTTGTTTGTGGCATATTTTATATTCAGTATTTATATGGTATGTTTATTGTATCTTGTTAGGTCCCTCTGAGGACCTGGTTATCTCGTCAGGTGTGTGCTCTTGTCTTTCGCAGGTGTTCTAGCCGTGGCCATGATCATCTCTATTTCTTTGAAGATGATTACACTTTGATCATCTTCGCTTCGCTCGCCAAAATCTTTCTTTTATTATGTATTTCTTTTCATAGTTGGTAGTAGATTTATCTCCGCCCAACTACATGTACAAGTGACAATTTATAGTTGATTATATAACATCTGTTATCCCTTCATTTTGTGGATGAGATTAGTTGTTGTGGTTCTACTGTATTTTACAGCTTATGTTTTCATACGAGGATTCCATATATTGGAGTGTACTTCGTATGTATACAGCTGACATGTCTATGTTTCTAGTCCTACGTATTTTGGGACTGGGGCGTTACACCTACAATCTCAGCACAGATTGGACAAAACTTCAGACAAGTATACCTTTCCTATTTGATTTATAGTATTTGCATGCATGTATTCCTTACCAATCATTTAATTTGGATATAATGTTACATGATTCACCTGCTCTTATCTGTATTCTTATATGATTATACCTGCTAACACAGAGACGTGATATATGGATTCGTATTGCATGGCATACAAGTGACTCGTTTATGATCTCTAGATGTTTACTTGATGATGGATTTTCATGTGTACATATTTGACTGGACTTCTAGACTTATCATTGTTAAAGTCGGACTGGACATATCGTAGATACGACACGGACATCATTGGGTAGGAAGGACGGTCACTAGGCGGAGGGGATACGTGTAGATTATTTTACTTTATGATTTGATGTTGCTGCAGCTGGAGGCTTTATTCATCGAACATTGTCTTTAAGTGCATTTCACGCAGACTTGATAGTCTGTCTTGTAGTATTGTCACTAGATCATCCGATTATTTTCTTGTTTACATGTTCCTGGATCACTGTTTACTTCCTTTACATGTTATTTACTATACTTCATTTCAGCATGTATAATATGTATCTTGCTACGTCCCTCTGTGGACATGATTTCCTTCCAGGTTATTGCTGAGAGCTACCATAGGATATTTGGGGATACTTCTTCGATATTTTTAGGTATCATTAGTTGATGTCTTCTTGTCATTCTTCCATAGTTATTTGCTCTCATAGTTTATAGTATTGTAGATAGTGTTGTGGAAGTTATATTGGATACTTAGGTTTTACCTCATCTAGACAGCTTATACGTATTCGAGTCGAACTAGAGTCTGGTTGAAATAATTGGCCATTACCACGTGGCCTGGTCCCGCGTATGTATAAGCATGAAAAATCTCAGCTGACAATATTCCTCCACCACAGCGCAAATAATACAAATGTACAGACAGAGTGTTAAAAAGACAAAACAGAAGATATGGAAGAAAGTTCTTTTATTATCATGTCTACAAAGGTCTAATACAGACTCATCAAGGCTACATATAAAAGACCAACCATATTATTCTACAAAGAATCGATTACGGATTCAGCAAAACCTAGAGGAGTCTACAAGCGGTTTAGTCTTCGTCAAAGTGCAGTCTTCCTTCTTCTCGGTACGCATACTGGAAGATTGATCTCCATTAAAGCGTATTCTGACTTTCTTGTGGGTGCAACCCTCCAAAAGCGCGTCAGCTACTCGACTGAAGCGAGCAACTTCCTGAAGCAGCAATTGGCCCGGGTTTCCAGAAGGCACAGAAGGTCTCAAAAGTCCAGAATGAGTAGGACAGAGCCCAACCTGTGGCTCTTCGGGTTAGCCATCCACCCACAAGCTAGGCCGTCAGGACCTCGAAGACCTCCAAGACGTCGTCTAGGTTCGAACTCCTCATGAGAAGCGTTCTAGCATGTTCCGAGGCTCATCAACAGTTCTTCTATGAAGGCATAGCCCCTTTGAATGAAGGAATCCACAACCAAAATCTGACTTAGGCAAGGCTAACCGCCGTTCGAAGCTAAGTCTAGATCCAACATGGTAGTGAAGGACAAGAAGAGGAAGAAGATGTGACTCTTCAGAAGAAACTCCCCCTTTATATAGGGTAGGAGTGGTCCAAAATGCAGGCCACATGGTCGATGATCAAAGTTTCCACATTAATGGGATGAACCTAGGACTCAGCTCGATGAACCTCATTAAATAAAGTTCATTCGACTAAGTCCTAGACTATCCTAGGACCCCTTGAAATTCCCCAAATAATTGTGAAAATTAAGAGGGAGTCGTTCATTAAGAAGCGGTCATTCATTGCTCTTTAAAAGAAGACTTCAAAGTCAATGCCTTCAATCAGAGGCGCAGCTACATTCCTGTGCCAACTTCAGGCACAGACTGGTAATGTTTTTACACCACCTCAACTCCAATGGTGCAGCACTCTGCTCCAAACCAGAAGCTCAACTACCTTTCATCAGAGACTTGGAAGATACCATTTGCATCCAACAGAAGTCCATCTGCCGCTCCAAAAGCACAGTAACCTCGTCAACCTGAAGTACATGCCTATTCGTTGCCCTAAAGCACAGTGACTTCCTCGCTTGTAACACAGCCTTCTCGTCGCTCATACGCACAGAGTTCTGTCGTCTTCGAAGCATAGTTCACTCGTCGCCAGAAAGCACAGAGGCTTTGTTGTCTCCAAAAGAATGGTCTACTCATTGCCCAGAAGCACAACAGTACTTAGACCTCGCCAGAGGTGCAGGAAGCATGGTTCCACCCAGTCGGTTTGCTTAAACCGGCTCTCTCGAAGATAGGATTGGGATCAATCATGATTGATATCTTATCAAATTGATTTAAATCTTCGACGAGGATCAATCAGAATCCAAATCTGAGATAAAATCCTAAGATTTACTCGGCTGCATTCGAACGAGCAAATCGGCACACGCCACGTGTCTCCTCCTTCGGTTATTTTGATAACCACCAGAGATCTCGATTGAGGGGAATCTCAATTTCCATCACGTGTCAGCGCCGCAGAAGCCCGTACCATACAGTGACGACAGATTCCTTCATATCTCAAAACTTTAATGCACATCGCATATGTGCTCTCCTCCCCTATAAAAAGAAGGAGTTTTCCTTCAACAAAGAGAGACCACCGAATATCAAATTTCTAGCTCCCGATATCCTCTTGATTGGCAACGCTAGAGTTCTATCAAAGGCATCAGAAAGTCAAAGCAAGTTCAACCCGTCGTTAGATCATCAACAGAGTAAAGGAGTCGATGTAGTGTTCGATCTCCACCGTCATACTTTCCTAGAAACTCTTCCCTTTGTACTTAGAATATCATGTTTAGGACTTCCTTCTCTGTATACAGGTCTTCTTCTTGTACTTAGAATATCCTATTTAGGACTTCCTTCTCTGTACACAGGTCTTTTTACATTCAATAAACAAAAAGTTTGTTCAACCTTTTGTGATGTCGAACAGCGTATTTTTTGACTGGGGCATGACATAGTTTTTGTGGTGGCCCATACAGGTCAAGTATTCGAAAAGTATACAAAGTCGTAGCAGTACTTAGGTTAGATGTACTACTACGAGCCTGCGACCAGTTGAGAAATATATTTGATAATACATCCACAACTAGGATTATAGGTTTCTCCAGGATCCTTCTAGCATGATTGTATTTCTTGTGATTTGGCTGAACCTTTCTCTATTTACTACCTGATGGTGACACAACTTAGGAGTTCATTCTATACACTTTAATAAAAATCAATACATATGGACTCTATATTCCTTAGCATAGTTTGTGTATAATTGTGTTAGTTTGGATATGTAGGAATGAAAATTGGCATTTTATCATATCAAATCTGCCCATATTTGAATTATACTCAATTTTTATGCCTTAGCCTGAATAACTAGTTAAAATAAAGGTTTATAGGTATCTATATATTAGCTTAACCATACCTCTATAAATTTTTATCTTTTAAACCTCCTCTTGCCTCTTCAAGAAGTTAAATTTTGATACACCGTAGCATAAGTTGAAATGGCATTTTGGGAATGTTGTTACAATCAATATCCATTTATATATTTATATGCAACATTTGACGTAGCATGTATGCCTCTTTTACTTTATAATTCTTTTATTATCTTTAAAACTAATCGTATTTTCCTTTATACAAATCTATATGACATCCCTTACTCATTTTATGCATGGTTCCAGTGTTGAGGGTTGCTCCACCGAAGGGGTCGGCGTACCCAGGATTTATATTTGTCTTACTCATCTTATTGCGTGGTTCCGGGGTTGAGGGTTGCTCCACCGAAGGGATCGGTGCACCCGTATTTATACTTTGTGTTTGCTTGTATCGGAAATATTTTCGAATCAGTAAATACAAAGGAGATTCTGTCAAAAATTTTGAAAATTTCCAGACCGAAGGGATCGGTGCACCCGTATTTATACTTTGTGTTTGCTTGTATCGGAAATATTTTCGGATCAGTAAATACAAAGGAGATTCTGCCAAAAATTTTGAAAATTTCCAGAGTTAACTATTTTTTCGAGAATTCGGGCCTTTTAGAAATTATGAGTTATGTCCTAGATCCTGGAACCATCCATCTATGATTTATAAAATCGAGAGATTCTTGTAAACCATTGTCCTAGTAGATACTTTTGGAATTTCCTTTGGTTTCAAATGCTTTACTGGACTTTTAAGTTTCAGGAAGGACGAAACTATCTAGTGATTTCAACTTGACTTGTACAAGATTCCCGTTTAAAGAATAATTTCTATTAAAATCTGAGTATCATAAAATTCACTAGAATAGGTTGCATTGGGTTGGGAGAGAAACCATTGGATCACACCCGGCTGAATCTTTACAATATAAATTTTATCTTTCGTACTGATCAGACCCTGGATCGGTGTTCATGCGGCCGCACGAATATCCGAGGTGAGGCTTAGCTCATCTTTCTGATACAATTGGATACCCAGGTCCTGAGTTTCAGCTCAGCTATCCATTGTATATATTCCAGGCCCTATGTCTCAGCTCAGCCTATATTTTATTTCATTAGACATCCAAGCCCTGAGTTCAGCTCAGCTATCCAATGAATGAATTCGATATTCTTAGAAAAGTTTAAGTCATACGAATTATTTATAGCGCATGATTCGATAATCGACCCAGATGATTCAAAAACCAACTCATGATGCTATCTTATTTACAGTCACATCAATATGTGATAGTACAGACGGATGGATAATCTAAGCACCACCCATTTTGTATAAGCCTGATCTCGAGTAAATGGGGTTATTGTCGAGATGCTAGGCGTGTGTGTGTGATCCAAAAGGGTTTTTCTAACTTGCATTTAGGTATAGAAAGGTCTTATATGTTCCTTGTGACATTATTTTGGAGAGCTATGTACTCCTTGCATGATATCCTACGGTATGAGTTTACTTGTTCAAGTATACTCCTTCTTGCATTCTTTTACCTTAGCATCATATATTCTTAACTCTTTCCTTTGACCGAGAGCTTGCTCGTCGTTTTGAAGACCTAGTTTTGTTCACTAGGGAATGATGGAGACCGGAATGGATGTCAGAAATACGCTGAGGATGAACTCTATGAATGATGTGACACTTTGAAGGATAGTAGTTTCATTTTGGGAATATCTACAAATATGTAAATTATGTGTTTTGAAAAACCATAAACAAATATGTAAATTATGTGTTTTGGAGAACCTTGAATAAATATGTAATATTTTGGATAAGTGGACACTATGTAAATTGTGGGAATTTCTTGTGGTTATGCCTTATGTCTACGCCTATCCCGGACCTCACAGGCGACAATCGCGGGTACAATACATTATTCATTGTACGAGTGTGTAGTCTGGGGAGATGTATCACAATGCTCCAATATCTTTTGGGAACCGGGGTGTGACACGTCTTTTTTAGTTGGTGGCCCATGCAGGTCCATTCTTTAAGGATAGTGTATATGTTAAGGAGATTGTATAGGTGGATATTTGGTATAACGCCACAGTCCCAAAATATGAAGGACTAGGAACGTAGACATGCCAGCCGTATAATAAATATACGTAAGCTGTAAAATACAGTAATACCATGAAAACTAATCTCATCCATAGAAAAGATATCATATAATAAATAGTCTTGATACAATATATTGGGCAAAGACAAATCTACTACCAACAAGTAAGGAAAGAAATACATAAAAAATAAAATGATTCTCGAAAGTAGCAAGAAAAGATCAAAGACACGTCATCTTCGAAGGGAATGAGAAGATCACAACTTCGGCTAGAATACCTGCAAAAAATAAGCACACACCTGGAGAGATAACCAGGTCCTCAGAGGGACGCAACAAGATACATAATATCATGCTATATAAACTGAATATAACTGCTCAATAATAGTAAGTAAAATCGGATCATAACATGGTCCAATACCTCACCATTTGGATTAGCGTACCATCCTCCCAACCAAACAAGGACAGGATATGGCACACTAACCCACGATGAAGTATATTTCCAAGTCATGAATGCAATATGGTATCCGGACCCCAACAAGGTTCAATACCTTCTCATCGGAGTAGTAAGCCACACCTACAACCAAACAAGGACAAGGTGTGGCGAACTAACCCACAACAAGTTATTGTTCCAAGCCACGGTCAGATATAAATATCCAAACCAAGAGTACTCGTACCTAACGGATAAGGGTGCCTAACCAATCTAAGTGAATGCAGTTTTAAGAACATCCTTCAACGCATGGGCCCTGGCTAAAATGGGATCGACATGGTCCCCTCATGGGGCACCAGAGGCCCAATCAATAAGAGCATAACGTTCCACAGAACGCCAGTGGCCATCAGTAATCATGGATAATCTCACCCGCGTCTCCGGCGGAGCTCACGGGTTACAAAAAGGAAAGTGCATAGTAGCCCATACGCTAAGGAATTGTCCTCCCCGTCCAATGCCTACCTTGTTGTATCCACAACACAAAACCTCTATTAACTGCTAAGTCAAACTAAGCATGCAACCTCTATTAGCGGTTATTCCTATTGCACGGCTTATACGTACCAGTGGCTAGCTAGACACGCATGTCTGAGTTCTACATGCGACTCGCAACTCCGTGGTAAAAATGTGTCAAGGCCTATGAATGCAACACACAAAGGGTGGTCCCTTAACTCCAAGTTCAAAGTATAAAAAAATAATACATAGCAGAAAATAGAACTAAACAGTAAAATTCTATCTAATTATGCCATGTATCACAATTTATTTTGCATAAAAATAAATAATAAATAAATGCATGAATATGAGCTAAAGTAAATAAACAGCTAATGGCAAGGTATCTTGCCTGGTAGGACCCTGGTGTGCTGCAATAATCACGGTGGCATAAACTGCGACTTCGGTGCAACAACTATGCAAGGTGACCTCGGGTGGTGGTACGGACAGTTCCATTGGGTCCAAAAGGGTCAAATTAGTTGGGGTGGACATAAGGAAGTCTAGAATCGATGAGATAATAGGAATAATGGGTTCAGTCGTGGTCGTGGGGATAGTCAAAAGAATTTGATGAATATTATATCTATGAATTTCAAAAAATATTTATAATCATTGAAAACTATATTTTGGAAATCCAAATCATTTATAGATGCGTGCTTGAAAATACATAAATTGTTTTTAGGAAATACCTTAAGTTTGTCAAAATAAATCTTCTAGGTAGAGAACTATATTTAGTTAATAATAATTTAGATTATTATTTGAGAATATTCGTAAATATTTTGGATAGTACTTGTATAAATATGCTAGAAAGCTTTTTAGAAAAAAATATAATTTTGTCAAATAAACCAATTTAAATTGTTATAAATTATTTTAGCAATATATCATAGACCATAATATTTGTTACAAAAATAGTACATAAGGATTTTTATTTATAAATATAAATTTAACATAACTTCTATAGGAGTTGCTAATAATACTTGTAACATAGTTTTTATATATAATTTATAAAAATCATATATAGAATATATAAGCGCTTAACCCTAAATTAATTTTAAACATTAACTTAATAATTACAAGCCCAAAATCAAAGAAATACATAAAATCTTAATTCCTTACTTAAGGCCCAAACCCTGCTTATGGGCTTAAGCCCAAGATTAAGTGAGTATAAACTCACTGCTCCTCTAGGAAGAGAGAAAAACCAGAGAATGAGAAGAGGGAATGAGGAGGAGAGAAGAGAAAGAAGAAGGATGGGGAGCGGAAGTTCGAGAGGGGGTCGGGTCAGCTCCGGCACAGGGTGGCGTCGTGCGGAGTAAGGGAAAGAGGCGGAGCAGCTGAAGAGTGAGGGTCGGCGCCGGAGGCTCGGTAGTGGAGGAGAATGGGGAGGCGCCGGGAGATCCGGTGGCTGGAGAAAGACGGCACGGTGGTGGTTGTGCTGGCAGATCCGACGTCTACGGCAGCGGTCACGCGGGACGGGGACGACGGACACGGGTCAGAGGTCGGCGGTGCTGGCCGCGATTTAAGATGAGGTGACGATGGTGTGCTGGTGATGGCGTGGTGACGGTCGTATGCTGGTGGTCGTGGGAAAGATGGTCGGTGGATTGCTGGTGTTGGTCGGGTGGTGGCGGGATGGCCGGGACGAGGTAGCGAGGCTGCCGGGTTTGGGTGGTGATGATTGTGGCGGTGGCTTAGTGGATCCGGGGGTCTGATGATGGTGGTCGTCGGGAGACGGGGTTGATGGTGGCCAGGTTTGGGTCGCCTGTGGTGATGGTCGGGATTCGGATAGGGGTGATGATGGTGATCGTGTGGATGCTGGCTGTTGTTGTGCTGGGTTAGGTGAAGGATGGTGGTGGTGATGGCTGGCTTATCGCGAGGGTGAAGGTCGGGTACGGTGAAGGAGATGCAGCCGGGTTCGAGCAGCAGGCGGGGACGGGGTTAGGGTTAGAGCTAGGTTAGGAATTTTATGGTGTCAGGGTTGTTGACACGAAGGGGATGCGATGTATATGTAAAAAGATGGAATACGAATTTGGATGGGGAAACATAGACACGATGCACGTGGGTGGAGAAATATATGTGGAGGTGATTGTGAAGGAATTCTTAGAAAATAGAATAATGAGCCTCTCCTTATATAGGAGGTGGACTCCTTAGAAGATAAGGATTAGGATGTTTCAAATCCCCGTTAGATAATTCTCTATTTAATTCAAAACAATTTAAACATATTCAATCCCAATCAAATTCTAAAATCTAATTAAATCTAGATAAATACAAATTAGATGTTGATAAGTCCCATGCGTAAATTAAACGATTTAAAATAATTCAAAAATAAAATAAAGATTTAAATTCTCACGAAACATTCAATCATCTCTTTAAAAAATAAAAATCAATTTCGAAAATTCAATTTAAATATCTAATATTAATAGAAAAGCTTTACAATACCTTTTTAATAAATAAGTTAAATAATATTTACTTAACTATACTTTCTAGTAACTATATTTACTAGAAGAGAAAAATATCGTTATTATCTATAACTATATAAATGAAAGGCCTTTTTTTATAAATAAAATAATAACTTGAAAATTTTGGTTTGATAGCTAAAATAATTATTATATATATTATTTTGAAACTATCTCTGATCAAAAATTATTTTTCTAAAAATATGTACCTCGCACATATTCGCACTCGACGAGTAAGTAAGAAAAATGAAATTTCACGCACGACGTACAATACGACATTGAGACGTACAAATACAAAGTAAAAAAAATCAATACCAATTTATATTAAAAAAATTATAGTAGAATTTAGGGTTTTTACATCTTACCCAACTTAAACGAATTTCATCCTCAAAATTAATAATTAGTAGGGGGTGAGAAGGCACAAGGGCGTATCGGTGAGGAATACGATCAAGTTATTAGGCGAGGCAAAGAGATGACGTTCAACATAAACATGTGATTTAGTAAGTCGTGGCTTAGATCATAGATATAATATCATGGACAGGGCTATGGATAAGGAATCAGGGTCATGAGTTTAAATTAACAATTAAAAGGTTAAGGGTTAAAGTTAATCATGATAACATGCAATAAAGAGTAATATGGTATCAAGAGAAATGATTTAGGGATTTAGAAGATATGCTTTCTTGATAGTAGGTTGATGGCACGATTAAGAGAACGAATTAAGTTCACAACTAAATTAAGCGATGATAGTAAATATAGGGCCGAGAAAAAGGACGAGAAATTTTAGGATGAAGGTATAGCAACATTGAGTGATAACGATCATAATTGATAGGAAGGCTAGAGGAAGTTCTAGTATAACGCCTTCGTCCTTCTAAAATAGGGGAAGGCGAAAGCAGTAAGGAGTTTAAAGACGATATTATCGAATACGAGTAGTGGTTCAAAAGCGACTGTATAATTTCAAAAGAATTGTCAAGGCAGTCGTAGATGGCATTCTAGAGGCCAAGTTTTAATTTTGTCTCATCCACGTAGAACGATAGGTGAAAGCGAACCAAAGTGCACTCGGTTGATCGGACCTTCATGTACCGATTCTGATTAGACAATATGTTAGTGAGCGGTCGCTCAATAGCATATTCTTTGATCAAGCTCGATAAAGAATTAACTTACAAATACTAGTCTATATTGGCATCATTAGTCAAAACGGTAAAAACATAGGCACATGATATTTTAGGTTGAAAGAAAGCAGAATCAGTTCAACTCCTTAAGTCTTTAAGTCATATCCTGTGTTGGTCTCCATACAGTCATCCTACAGTCTTCTTGTCCAAGTCCTTGGTTGAATAGATGGGTTAGGGTCCTCTAAATTCTAGAATCTAAGTAAACTTATGAATATAGGTCACAAGGACAAAGGGATTGCTAGGTCACAAGGCATTCTACCTAACTTAAAAGAATTAAACTAATGGTGTTTTGGGACAAAAGAAACATGTCCAACTAGTAGGGGTCACCTTCCTAACCTCTAGCAAGCACGAAAGGGAGATAAGAATAATGATAGAAGGAATCAAGCAAGATACAAATCAATGAGTCAAACGGTAGATAAAATCTAGGAAAGAGGTCAAGTATGTGGATGAGATCCTAGTCTCTAATCCTATACGCAACCTTGCTTGGTACGGTAAAGTAACCAAATAATTTATCTTGACCTGTATGGGCCACCACAAAAATATGTAATGCCCCAGTCCCAAAATACGTAGGACTAGGAACATAGACATGCCAGTCGTATAATAAATATGTGTAAGCTGTAAAATACAGTAACACCATGAAAACTAATCTCATCCATAGAAAAGATATCATATAATGAATAGTCTTGATACAATATATTGGGCGGAGACAAATCTACTACCAACAAGTAAGAAAAAAATACATGGAAAATAAAATGATTCTCGAGAGTAGCAAGAAAAGATCCAAGACACGTCCTCTTCGAAGGGAATGAGAAGATCACGACTTCGACTAGAATACCTGCGAAAAATAAGAACACACACCTGGAGAGATAACCAGGTCCTCAGAGGGACGTAACAAGATACATAATATCATGCCATATAAACTGAATATAACTGCTCAATAATAATAAGTAAAATCATATCATAACATGGTCCAATACCTCACCATTTGGATTAGCGTACCATCCCCCCAACCAAACAAGGATAGGAGAAGGCACACTAACCCACGATAAAGTATCGTTCCAAGTCATGAATCCAATATGGTATCCGGACCCCAACAAGGTTCAATACCTTTTCATCAGAGTAGTAAGCCATACCTACAACCAAACAAGGACAAGGTGTGGTGAACTAACCCACGACAAGTTATTGTTCCAAGCCACGGTCAGATACAAATATCCAAACCAAGAGTACTCGTACCTAACGGATAAGGGTGCCTAACCAATCTAAGTGAATGCAGTTTTAAGAACATCCTTCAACGCATGGGCTCTGGCTAAAATGGGATCGGCATGGTTCCCCCATGGGGTACCAGAGGCCCAATCAATAAGAGCATAACGTTCCGCAGAATGCCAGTGGCCGTCAGTAATTATGGGTAATCTCACCCGCGTCTCCGACGGAGTTCACGGGTTACAAAAGGAAAAGTGCATAGTAGCCCATATGCTAAGGTATTGTCCTCCCCGTCTAATGCCTACCATGTTGTATCCACAACACAAAATCTCTATTAACCGCTAAGTCAAACTAAGCATGCAACATCTATTAGCGGTTATTCCTATAGCACGGCTTATACATACCGGTGGCCAACCAATCACGCATGTCCGAGTTCTACATGTGACTTGCAACTCCGTGGTAAAAATGTGTCAAGGCCTATGAATGCAACACACAAAGGGTGGTCCCTTAACTCTAAGTTCAAAGTATAAAAAATAATACATAGCAGGAAATAGAACTAAACAGCAAAATTCTATCTAATTATGCCATGTATCACAGTTTATTTTACATAAAATAAATAATAAATAAATACATAAATATGAGCTAAAGTAAAATAAACAGCTAATGCCAAGGTATCTTGCCTGGTAGGACGCCTGGTGTGCTACAATAATCATGGTGGCACGAACTGCGACTTCGGTGCAACAACTATGCAAGGTGACCTCGGGTGCTGGCACGGACAGTTCCATTGGGTCCAGAAGGGTCAAATTAGTTAGACTGGACATAAGGAAGTCTAGAATCGGTGAGAGAATAGGAAGAATGGGTTTAGTCGTGGTCGTGGGGATAGTCAAAGGAATTTGACGAATAATATATCTATGAATTTTAAAAAATATTTATAATCATTGAAAACTATATTTTGGAAATCCAAATAGTTTATAGATGCGCGCTTAAAAATACGTAAATCATTTTTAGGCAAATACCTTAAGTTTGTCAAAATAAATCTTCTAGATAGAGAACTATATTTAGTTAATAATAATTTAGATAATTACTTGAGAATATTCGTAAATATTTTGGATAGTACTTGTATAAATATGCTAGAAAACTTTTTAGGAAAAAAATATAATTTTGTCAAATAAACCAATTTAAATAGTTATAAATTATTTTAGCATTATATCATAGACCATAATATTTGTTACAAAAATAGTACATAAGGATTTTTATTTATAAACATAAATTTAACATAACTTCTATAGGAGTTGCTAATAATACTTGTAACATAGTTTATATATATAATTTGTAAAAATCATACATAGAATATGTAAGGGCTTAACCCTAAATTAATTTCAAACATTAACTTAATAATTACCAGCCCAAAATCAAAGAAATACATAAAATCTTAATTCATTACTTAAGGCCCAAACCCTGCTTATGGGCTTAAGCCCAAGATTAAGTGAGTATAAACTCACTGCTCCTCTAGGAAGAGAGAAAAACCAGAGAATGAGAAGAGGGAAAGAGGAGGAGAGAGGAGGAAGAAGAAGGAGGGGGAGCGGAAGTTCGAGAGGGGGTTGGGTCAGCTCCGGCGCTGGGCGATGCCGTACGGAGTGAGGGGAAGGGGCGGAGCAGCTGGAGAGTGGGGGTCGGCGCCGGAGGCTCGGTAGTGGAGGAGAAGGAGGAGGCGCCGGGAGATCCGGTAGCTGGAAGAAGACAGCACGGTGGTGGCCGTGCTGGCAGATCCGGCGTCTGCGGCAGCGGTCACGCAGGACGGGGACGGCGGACACGGGTCGGAGGTCGGCGGCGCTGGCCGCAGTTTAAGGTGAGGTGGCGGCGGTGTGATGGTGATGGTGTGGTGGCGGTCGTGTACTGGTGGTCGTGGAGGAGATGGTCGGTGGGTTGCTGGTGTTAGTCGGGTGGTGGCGGGACGGCCTTGGCGAGGTGACGAGGCTGCCGGGTTCGGGTGGTGATGATTGTAGAGGTGGCTTGGTGGATCCGGGGGTCTGATGATTGTGGTCGTAGGGAGATGGAGTTGCTGGTGGCCAGGTTTGGGTCGCCTGTGGTGATGGTCGGGAGTCGGGTAGGGGTGATGACGGTGGTCTTGTGGGTGATGGCTATTGTTGTGCTTGGTTAGGGGAAGGCTGGTGGTGGTGATGGCTAGGTTATCGCGAGGGTGAAGGTCGGGTACGGCGAAGGAGATGCAGCCGGGTTCGAGCAGCAGGCGGGGACGGGGTTAGGGTTAGAGCTAGGTTAGGAATTTGATGGTGTCAGGGTTGTCGACACGAAGGGGATGCGATGTATATGTAAAAAATGGAATAAGAATTTGGATGGGGAAACATAGACACGATGCACGTGGATGGGGAAATATATTTGGAGGTGATTGTGGAGGAATTCATGGAAAATAGAATAATGAGCCTCTCTTTATATAGGAGGTGGACCCCTTAGAAGATAAGGATTAGGATGTTTCAAATCCCCGTTAGATAATTCCATATTTAATTCAAAACAATTTAAACATACTCAATCCCAATCAAATTCCAAAATCTAAGTAAATCTAGATAAATACAAATTAGATGTTGATAAGTCCCATGCTTAAATTAAACGATTTAAAAATAAAATAAAATAAAGATTTAAATTCTCACAAAAATTTCAATCATCTATTTAAAAAATAAAAATCAATTTCGAAAATTCAAGTTAAATATCTAATATTAATAGAAAAGCTTCACAATACCTTTTTAATAAATAAGTTAAATAATATTTACTTAACTATACTTTCTAGTATACTATATTTACTAGAAGAGAAAAATATCGTTATTATCTATAACTGTATAAATGAAAGGCCTTTTTTATAAATAAAATAATAACTTGAAAATTTTGGTATGATAGATAAAATAATTATTATATGTATTATTTTGAAACTATCTCCGATCAAAAATTATTTTTTTAAAATATGTACCTCACACATATTTGCACTCGACGAGTAAGTACGAAAAATAAAATTTCACGCACGACGTATAATATGACAATGAGACGTACAAATACAAAGTAGAAAAAGATCAGTACCAATTTATATTAAAAAATTATAGTAGAATTTAGGGGTTTTACATTTGGATATCTTCCTAAGGACTTACTTGGAATACCATAGGATAGAAATAGTTAATAATTTAAGACTGAACACATAATTGAAGAATCGAGGGTTTCACAAAGTTTGGGGATATGAATCTTGATCAAACTTTATTAAACTTGATGATGATTATTTCATATCATAGATTTCTTATGAGAGGATTTTTGGGTATAAGTGATGGCTCGATTTATGCCTAGCATCTACTGGGACGGAAGTGAGCGGACATTTTACGGATATGAGCAGTTTGCACAAAAAACTTGGTTGGTAGCGAATGACGATGAACTTCCGGTGTTTGGAGTATTTTTCGAGCTCCAGCACCCCAGGATTCGGGATATTGAGAATGGAGCTGAAGTTTTCTTCGAAAAAGAAGTACGCCTCATGTTCTTCCTCGAAAAAAGCGGTCCATCTCCATTCACTTGGGGATACGAGGGGACTATAAGTGAATGGGAAGAGGTTAGCCCCTATTCTAGGATCCTCCAGATCAATTTCCTAAAGCTGACGAGCGGTTAGTATGGACAGCTAGGAATATGGTAGCTTTTGTCTGCTGTACTGCATTTTGAAGGATCAGCATATACATATATATATATATATATATATATATATATATATATATAATGTATGGATGTAAAGGGGAAATATTTTGTCTATTGTACAACTTTTTGGATTCACAACAGATGTAAATAGTTTTGTATAAGGTTTAGAAGATAGAAGTTGTAAGGAATTCCTCCTGGAGCAAATTGTAATCATGTTTAGTGTAATGAATGAAATATGCTTCTTTTGGTTCTGGCTATTTAAATTGCAATTGCTTTTGTTACAAGTTAATCTCCTTTAGTGATTAAGTTCTTTTAAGACCCCCTTTCGACCTTGCATTAAGAAATTTTCTAATCATTAATATTTAGGAAATGTCTTCACCACCGAACCCCAATGCATCACAAATGGAAACCTATGAGATACGATCGACGTATGCCTTTGAAATTTTTTAAAGAGTCTTGGAGGCTAACACCCAGCAGATCCAACTTTCTCGAGCCATATCTGCAAAATTACTAGAACGGTTAGATGTCGCACCCACTCCGAAGACTGGGACAATTTTGGATTTTAGAAAGATTATACTCCCAGAGTTCAAAGCGACTGAGACTCCTATGGAAGCGGCACAATGGATAAGAACTACAGAAGGATTACTGAAGGGTACCAAGATCGCACTAGATGATATAGTGTCTCTAGTGAGAATTCAACTTAAGGATGTAGCAGATTATTGGTGGAGCTCCTTACACCCCGAAGAATCTAATGAAGTTGTATCCTGGGAAAAGTTTAAGGAAGAATTTGAGGAGAGGTTCTTTCCCCCTAGCGCCAAGTTGGAGCTAGAAAGGAGATTCATACACCTGAGGCAAAATAAGCTTCTATCGACGAGTACTCGACAGAATTTACAAGACTCAGCCTGTATGCTTCGAACATGGTAGCCACAGAGAAGGCGAAGGTGGTTCGGTTCAGTGAAGGACTGGACGATAAATTGAAGATGAAAGTTGCACCTTACAAATGTCAGACTTATATGGAGGTGGTCGAAGCAGCAAGAGACCAAGAGAGGATGCAGAATGATAAGATTAACTCGAAGACCGGAGATCAAAAGTGAAGTTTGGAGACCGGCTCATCCCAGGGAAGGACTTCGGGACAAGGGAAACAGAGGCGTGCTTAGCCAGAACATAATAGAGTTGTGCTTAATTGTTCTTACTGCGGGAAGTTAGGACATACGAAGAATGTTTGCAGAAGACTTCAAAAAAGGTGTCTGAAGTGTAGGTTTTCCAATCATCGGCTGAATCAATGTCCCCAAAATAATAGAAGATCGATAGTGCATAATAATGCACAAGTACCGAGAGCTGCAAATCAGGGATTTCAGCAAAGGCCTTCCTTCTAGAATAATGAGCCCAGGTTTAATACTACTACAACACCTCAAAAGCAAGGCCATGCCCCTATGGGTATCAACAGAGACCAACATTGGCACCTCAAGCTCATCAATTTCATCAAGCTCAGAAGACCGGTCAGAACAACAACAAGAAGAAAAAGAACCATGGTCAAGCTTTTATGATGGATATCAATGAAGTAAGAATAACAAGGGACGTGATGATAGGTACTATACTTGCTTCTTCTAGCCCTGCATCGATATTATTTAATTTTGGACCTACTCATTCATTTATACCTCCGTTATTTATATCTGAGTATGATATAGTGACTCAACCTCTAGTTAGAAAATTAAAAATTCTTACGGGCAATGGTGTGGTAGAAGTAAGCCGAATTTGTAAAAACTGTCCAATCAGAGTAGGAGGAGAAAGTTTTCGGGCTAGACTATTAGTCTTCCCCATGGACAACTATGATGTAGTGTTTAGAATGGATTGGTTAATATCAACATCGACGATCATCGATTGTGGACAAGGGAGAGTTCATTTTTTTTACCCGGTAGGAAGTTGCATGAATTTGTTAGAGCTCAGAAGGAGTTCGATAAAGAGGAGTTAGAGAAGTTTGAATTAACGAGTTTCCAGAACCAAGTAATAGAGGAATGGCCAAAGGTTGTAGATAAATTTAAAGATGTATTTTCTGATGAGTTACCCGAATTACCACCGGATAGGGCCGTTGAATTCAGTATTGATCTAATTCTTGGAGCTGCCCCTATTGCCAATAAGATCTATCCAATGAACAGGAGGAATTAGCGGAATTAAATAATCAAATCAAGTAGTTGTTGGCTAAGGAGTTTATTAGACCCAGCGGTTCTCCGTGGGGAACACCTGCGCTATTTGTAAAGAAAAAAGATGGGAGCCTGAGATTGGTAATATATTATAGAGCACTGAATGAAGTAACCATCAAGAATAAATACCCACTACCTAGGATCGATAAATTATTCGACCAACTTGGAGGAGCGACTGTATTCTCCAAGATAGATCTCAGATCAGGCTATCATCAAGTAAGGATTAAGAAGGAAGATATACCAAAGACTGCTTTCAGAACCCGATATGGGCATTATGAATTTCAAGTCATACCTTTTGGATTGACTAATTCTCCGGCCATATTTATGGATCTAATGAATAGAATATTCTATTAATATTTGGACAAATTTGTGATCTTGTTCGTTGACGATATATTGGTCTACTCAAAGAACGAGGAGGAATACGAAGAACATTTGAGGATAGTACTCGAAACCCTACGACAGGAAAAGCTATATGGAAAGTTGGGTAAATATGAGTTTTGGTTAAAAGAAATTTCTTTCTTGGGACACATAGTAAGGGAAGAAGGAATAACGGTAGACCCTAAGAAAATAGAAGCAGTCAAATCATGGCCAACTCCTAAGAATTAGCAGAGATTCAAAGTTTTGTTGGCTTAGCTGGATATTATAGAAGATTTGTGGAGAATTTTTCCAAAATTGTTGAGCCGCTTACTCGGTTGACTCGGAAGAATGAGAAATTCATTTGGACTGATAAATGTCAAACGATATTTAAGGAATTGAAGGAAAGACTTGTCAAAGCACCAGTACTAGCATTACCATCAGGGTCAGGAGGTTACGAGATCTATAGTGATGCTTCTGGCAAGGGTTTGGGTTGTGTACTGACGTAGCACGGAAGAGTTATTGCTTATGCTTCTCGACAGTTGAAGGTTCATGAAAGGAGTTATCCAACACATGATCTGAAATTAGCAGTTGTTGTATTTGTACTAAAGTTGTGGAGACATTACTTGTATGGTAAACAGATCAAAATTTACACAGATCATAAAAGCTTGAAATACGTGTTCACCCAAAAGAAGTTAAATATGAGGCAACACAGATGGCTGGAGTTGCTTAAAGATATGGCTGGAGTTGCTTAAAGATTTTGATATGGAGGAGGAGTATCTCCAGGTAAGGCGAACAGAGTGGCAGATGCTCTGACTAGGAGGCCTGAAGCTGTTTTTGAACACGCCCAAGAAGATATTAGAAGATCTCAGAAAGATGGGGATTGAAGTGATATGCTCAGTAACAGACGGAATCTGGAAAAGTTTACAAATATAATCATCTCTAGTAGAGAGAATTAAGGAGGCAGAACGGAAGAATGTGAAGCTACAAAAACTATGGAATCAAACTAAAGCTGGGATACAAACTGGGTTGATTAAGCATTCCGATGGATCCTTGAGGTTCAGAAGTCATTTATATGTTCCATATGGTGAACTTCGGATCAAGATTATGTCTGAAGCTTATAATTCACAATACTCTATTCATCCCGGGAATACGAAATGTACAAGGATCTGAGGTAAAAATTTTGGTGGCATGGAATAAAATGGAAAACAGCTAAATTTGTCTTGAAATACTTAGTATGCCAACAAGTAAAAGTCGAGCATCAACGGTCTGCTGGACTACTGCAACCACTACTAGTACCTGAATAGAAGTGGAAGCATATTATAATAAATTTTGTATCAGGACTTCCAAGGATACAAAGAGGTAACAATGCTATCTGGATGATAGTTGATAGACTTATAAAATCTGCGAGATTCCTATCGTTTCGAGTCGGACAATCTACGGAGCTTCTAGCGGAGATGTACATGAAGAACATTGTTAGTCACTATGGGGTGCCGGTAAGTATCGTCTCAGACAGAGACACTCGGTTTACCTCCAAGTATTGGAAAAGCTTGTAAGATAGTCTTGGCACTCGTCTGAAGGATAGTTCAGCATATCACCCACAGACCGATGGGCAGTCAGAAAGGATGATATAAATTTTAGAAGACATGATGAGAGCGTGCTTCCTAGATTTTAAAGAATCATGGGATGATCATCTGCATTTGATAGAATTCTCATATAATAACAGTTATCAGGCCAATATCATGATAGCACCATTTGAAGCATTGTATGGGAGGAAGTGTAGGTCACCAATATATTGGGGTGACGTCGGAGAATATCAAATCCTAGGGCCAGAGTTGGTTATACAGACTATAGACATGGTCAAGGCAATCCGAAGTCATCTTCAAGCTGTATAAGACATGCACAAGATGTGGACAGATAAGCATCGATGGATCTTGAATTTCAAACGTGGTAATCATATATTTCTGAAGATCTCGCCAACTAAGGAAACTATCAGATTTGGAATAAGAGGGAAGTTGAGTCCAAGATATATAGGCCCATTTGACATCTTGGATCGAGTCGGCGATGTATCTTATCGAATGGCCTTGTCACCTTCTTTAGAAGGAGTTCATGATATTTTCCATGTATCTCAACTACAAAAATATATGCCAGATTCTAGTCACATACTTGATCATTCGAAAATTACAGTTGGCCCAACTCTCCGTATTGAGCAGATGCTAGTAGAAATCATGAATCGGAGACGGAAGATCTTTAAAAGCAAGACCATCTCATTGGTCTGGGTATCTTGGAATAAGGCCTCATCCGGGAAATCTACTTGGGAAAGAGAAGATGAGATGTGACAACTATATCCCTATCTATTTGAAGATTAAGGTACTTTAGCACATTTCCTTTCCAATTCTCATTCCTTAAATTTCGATGATGGAATTTAATTAAGGTAGACAGAGTGTCATAGCCTATTTATTTATATTTTGTTTAATTATTCTCACCCTTAAATTTTCTTATTATTATTATTATTTTTTTTTAAATTAATTATCCTTTTCTCTTTGGTCCTTACGCAAATAACAAATTTTGCATCATGATGCCCTATCTAAGCGGCATCCATGCATGAGAGAGGGGCCATGTGTCATTTCCCTCTCATGAATAAGCCCAAAGGGCATTTTAGTGATTTTCTTGCCCTTTCATCTTTATTTATACATATGGAGAAGAAGAGAGAGAGAGTTTCATTCTTCCCCTCTTCCAAATCCAGTGAACCCCCTCCTCCTTTTTTTGATTTTCTTCTTCTTCCCTTCCTTTTCTTCTTCTTCTTTTTCTTCTTCTAACCCCCTCCCCAACATTGCAGCTGCTGCCACTGCATTGCTGTTGTTGTCGCTGTATTTGTTGTTGCTGCTGCGGGCTGCTGCTGTCGCTGCCGGTTTCCCCTGACCTTTTTTTAACTCTCTCCTCCACTTCCTCTCCATCTTCCACTTATGGTTTCTTCTTCTTCCCTTTCCCTTTCCACTTCAATTCATTTTTTTATTATTAATCAAATCTCAAATTTTTGTGTAGGAAGGTCCTGACTTGGACCTTAGGAGAGAATTTCTCTCTTAGGAAGCATCCAAAATCCAAGGCAACTCTCCACACTCTCTTAATTATTTGAGCTATTATGGTTTAGTTTCAATTCTGGAATTTATGATCATTATTGATAAAATCCAACCTTATAAAATGTAAGGTGCATATGAGCCTAATAATTGGTAGAAACCTATTTATGGACACTTTACATCTAAATTTTGATTTTATATATATATATATATATATATATATATATATATATATATATATATATATATATATATGTGTGTGTGTGTGTGTGTGTGTGTGAAAATATATATATATATATATATATATATATATATATATATATATATATATATATATATATATATATATATATATATATATATATACATATGAAAAAGAGAGAAGAATGTGTGGATATAAAGTCTTGGAATAATTATATATGAATGAAACCTACATATATATATATATATATATATATATATATATATATATATTTTATATATATATATAAATATATATATATATATATATATATATATATATATAGAAAAAAATATATATATATATATATATATATATATATATATATATATATATATTTTTTTTTCTATATATATATATATATATATAGAAAAAAATATATATATATATATAAATATATATATATATATATATATATATATATATATATATATATATATATATATATATATTAAAATATATATATATTAAAATATATATTAAAAAAATATATTAAAATATATATATTAAAAAAAAATATATATTAAAATATATATATATATATATATTTTTTTTTTAAATATATATATATATATATATATATATATATATATATATATATATATATATATATATATATATATATATATATATATATATATCCATTACATTTTGACACAACTTAGGAGTTCATTCTATACACTTTAATGAAAATCAATACATATGGACTTTATATTCCTTAGCATGGTTTTTGTATAATTGTGTTAGTTTGGATATGTAGGAATGAAAAATCGGCATTTTATCATATCAAATCTATCCATATTTGAATTATACTCAATTTTCA
The DNA here is from genome assembly GCA_029216955.1 of Iris pallida. NCBI lineage: Eukaryota > Viridiplantae > Streptophyta > Magnoliopsida > Asparagales > Iridaceae > Iris > Iris pallida. The sequence continues at coordinate 28,894,114 of JANAVB010009599.1, forward strand.
TGTCTTAGCCTGAATAACTAGTTAAAATAAAGGTTTATAGGTATCTATATGTTAGCTTAACCCTACATCTATAAATTTTCATCTTTTAAACCTCCTTTTGCCTCTTCAAGAAGTTAAATTTTGATAGACCGTAACATGAGTTGAATTGGGCATTTTGGGAATGTTGTCACAATCTATATCCATTTATATATTTATATGCAACATTTTACATAGCATGTATGCCTCTTTTACTTTACAATTCTTTTATTGTCTTTAAAACTAATCGTATTTTCCTTTAAGAAAATTTTCATGACATCCCTTACTCATTTTATGCGTGGTTTCGGTGTTGAGGGTTGCTCCACCAAAGGGGTTGGTGTACCCGGGATTTATATTTGCCTTACTCATTTTATTGCGTGGTTCCGGTGTTGAGGGTTTCTCTACCGAAGGGGTCGGCGCACCCGTATTTATACTTTGTGTTTGCTTGTATCTGAAATATTTCCAGATCAGTAAATACAAAGGAGACTTTGTCGAACTTTTTGAAAATTTCCAGAGTTAACCATTTTTCGGGGAATCTGGGCCTTTAGAAATTATGAGTTATGTCCTAGATCCTGGAACCATCCATCTCTGATTTATAACATCGAAAGATTCTTGTAAACCATTGTCCTAGTGGATACTTTTGGAATTTTCTTTGGTTTCAAATACTTTCCTGGACTTTTAAGTTTCAGGAAGGACGAAACTATCTAGTGATTTCAACTTGACTTGTATAAGATTTCCGTTTAATGAATAATTTCTAGTAGAATCAGAGTATCATAAAATTTGCTAGAATCGGTTGTATTGGGTTGGAAAAGAAACCATTGGATCACACCCGGCTGAATCTTTACAATATAAATTTTATCTTTCGTACTGATCAGTCCCTGAATCGGTGTTCGTGCAGCCGCACTAATATCCGAGGTGAGGCTTAGCTCATCTTCCTAATACAATTGGACACCCAGGCCCTTAGTTTCAGCTCAGCTATCCATTGTATATATTCTAGGCCCTGAGTCTCAGCTCAGCCTATATTTTATTTCATTAGTCATCTAGGCCCTGAGTTTAGCTCAGCTATCTAATGAATGAATTCGATATTCTTAGAAAAGTTCAAGTCATACGAATTCTTTTATAGCACATGATTCGATAATCGACCAAGTTGATTTGAAAATCAACTCATGATGTTATCTTTTTTACAATCACATCAATATGTGATAGTACAGACGGATGGATAATCTAAGTACCCCCTGTTTTGTACAAGCCTAATCCCGGATAAATAGGGTTATTGTCGAGATGCTAGGCGTGTGTGTGTGATCCAGAAGGGCTTCTCTAACTTGCATTTAGGTATAGAAAGGTCTTATATGTTCCTTGTGATATTATTTTGGAGAGCTATGTACTCCTTGCATGATATCCTACGGTATGAGTTTAATTGTTCAAGTATACTCCTTCTTGCATTCTTTTACCTTAGCATCCTATATTCTTAACTCTTTCCTTTGACCGAGAGCTTGCTCGTTGTATTGACGACCTAGTTTTGTTCGCTAAGAAATGATGGAGATCGGGATGGATGTCAAACGTACGCTGAGGATGAACTCTATGAATGATGTGACACTTTGAAGGATAGTAGTTTTATTTTGGGAATATCTACAAATATGTAAATTATGTGTTTTGAAGAACCATGAACAAATATGTAAATTATGAGTTTTGGAGAACCTTGAATAAATATGTAATATTTTGTATAAGTGGATGCTATGTAAATTGTGGGAATTTCCTGTGGTTATGACTTATGTCTATGCGTATCTCGGACCTCACAGACGACAATCGCGGGTACAATACGTTATTCATTGTATGGGTGCGTAGCCTGGGGAGATGTATCACAATGCTCTGATATCTTTTAGGAACAGGAACGTGACAGATGGATTCTTCTTATTTACTTTTCTAAAACTGTCCTGATGGATTCTTCTTATTTGTTTCTCTAAGACTGTTGGAAATGACTTACGAATTGGTCCATAGAAAGGTTCGAGAAATTATATTATTCTTGTATTACTAAATCAAAGAGTCTTTGCAGCCTGAGACATACTGGCAATGTAGGACTTTAGATAATGGCATCACGGTTGTATATGTTTCTCGAATTTTACCTAAACTACATTCTATGCATCTTGATTGACTCTTCTCGTATATTTTGCAAATGTTGTTTTGGAAACATCCCATGGATTTAGCCAAAGATAAGTTCAAGAACCTGTATTATCTTGCATGACAGCTGTGCACTGCAGCCATCCACCGAAATATGGAACAAAAAAATTATTTGCAGCCAGATGTATACTGGCGTGGCAGTAACTTCACATGACATAATCACATAGGTATATGGTTCTCGAGTTTTACCTAGACTACATCCTATACATCTTGTTTGGATTCATACCGTTCTTGAAAATATTTCGACAAACCTTCATGCTTTGCTTGACCCTAACGTTTTTTGATACTGGTATAGATTGCTTGACCCAATCGTAGATTCTTGTTACCTTCCTATTTCATAAATGGCTAAACTAGACAACCATTATAGTTATATTATAGAGTATAACTAAGATACATTATTGGTGTATTTATGATGATTGGGTAGCTAGGAGGGGGCAAGTTTCCTTCAAGGCTAATTGGGTTATGCTACAAGGCTAGGTGCAAGGGATTGACTATATAGAACTTAGAGCCTATTAGGAGGGATTATAAGAAGCGTTCTGAAGGAATTTATCGCTGGAAATATAGCTTGATGAAATTGCGTCTCTGATAGAATAATAAGACTGACGGTTACAACCGCGAATAGAGAACTTGAGTAATACATTGCGATCTTGAGGAGGATTTAGCACATATAGTGTTTTGATGACTAGGTGAACTAGACTCTATATATATATTGTTGAACATGATTGGTTTTGTAGGTTGAGACTTGAGGAGAATTTTTTTGAATCTAAAATTGATACTTGATCGTGCGTTTGACTATGAGAGATAGAGATAATTTGGACTCACAAAAATTTTACTATAGAGTATGTGGCTGATAAAGTAGCACCTAAGATAGCATTACACCAAAACAACCGTTTCCTAACGACTATAAGCGTTAGGAAAAAATTTTCTAACACTTTTTTACCGTTGGAACTATGGCATTGGAAATTTTCCTAACGACAATTGTAACGGTTTTTTACCGTTAGGAAAAAAAATTCATAACGGTAAAAATCCGTTAGTAAATAAAATTTTCTAACGGTAAAAAATTGTTAGTAAATAAAATTTTCTAACGAAAAAAAAACTGTTGGTAATCGTAAAATCCTAACGCTTATAACCATTGGCAATTGTAAAATGCTAACGCTTATAATCGTTGTAACCCTTGAAATTACCAACGATTTTTACCGTTAGAAATGGATGCAAAAAATTTAAAAAAATGATGCAGCCTTAGCTTTCGTGTTCCACCTATATGTTCCACCAGTAAGATATATACAATTGACATACATATATAACAAATAATTTTATATAAAAAATTAACATGTTTATTTCCAAGTTAAATTTTAACCAAACATCCACATATAAATCCCAAAAGTACATCAAATATTTCTATATATTTTTCCAAGTTGAATATCAACCATCCACATTTAGAAAGAATAAGTGATCTGGTTATACAAAACCAGCCGATTACATTTGGCTTTAGGTAATAAAAAATAAGCCGATTCCAAAACAAAGAGGCACTAGGATTAGTGATGCAATCACAATAGTTCTAAAGATTCTATGCTTTTCCTGGTTTAGTGAGTTCTCGGATCCAATATAGGCATCACTAGCATGTCTTTTTCTCATCCTTATGATCGATTTAGATCCTCCAAAAGTGTTGGAACTTGTAGCCTCAAACTCCATAGTATCATCTATGTGAGAAAAATTTAAGTATTTCAAATAAGATACATGATTCGATTACTCATCAACTGAAAGTTTATGTTCTATAGAAGAAAAATACAAGTTAATGCTATGCACACTTATTTCCGTTCCCATGTTAAAAAATCTTGTAGTGGAATGATAAACATATAGAACCTAAGCACCAACCTAAGATGTCTGCAAACAGCAGAAATTGCTACATATGAAGGCATTCCAGACTAAATAAAGTTAATATATATGAAAAATAATGCTACACACACAAATACACTGTAATAATAATAATAACTATAACTATCTAATTTTGATTCAAACAGTGTCTACAGCAAATTTTTTGGGCATGCAGAAAGAAAATTTTCTATTAAGTATGAGGAGAACAGATAACATAGGTTATAGCTTCCAAAGTAGCTCATTCATAGACTATATGCTTATAAATTGGGCATGTTGGTACTATTGCCAACATCCTCCCCCATAAAGCAAGGGCTGCCCCGTGGCTTGCCTTTTACCAATTTCAAGGGTTCCACGACCAATTGATCGAATAGTATTCATAAGTACTTACCCTTTTCAAGGGCCTGGGGAAATGTCATAATGATTCCCCTCAGTTTAAGTAGTTTTGGACCATTATAAGCATTCCAACTCAAAGTACTGCTGTCCAAGCATTTCAGATTTCAATTTTTTTGTTCAAAGGACAAATAAACTTAACAAAACTTGGGGTAGAGACTTCAAGTACAATTAATAAAAAGAAAATGTATGAATTGCTCAAGTTAACGGAGTGTTGCCTAAAATGAAGAACTGTATCTTTTTCTATGGTCGGACAGGAATTATTTGAAGGAGCTTCAAGTGCGCTACATCTGAACAAGAAGAAAATGGATTACATGCCGAGCGACGATAGCGCCTTTGGGTCCGATTCTAGATAGACGCCAAGCAAAGTTTCCTTCTAAAGTCATGTTAGATTCCAGAGTTTCATCCAGAATTTTATCATAGAGTTAACTGTCTCAGGAATTGGATGTGCAGCCAAGAAGTCAGCTAGCACTTGACCCTTAATTAACTTTTGTGGAACATAGACCATATCATATTGTGCTAGCAATATAGCCCATGTAGCGAGTCTGAAATTGAGTGTACTGGACTTCTTCATCAAGACTCGGAGAGAGTTAACTCTGGAGATGACATGAATGGTCTGGCCTGTGATATAATGTCGTATTTTCTTGATAGTGAACATCAAAGCTAAACATTCTTTTTTCACTGAACTATATCGATCTTCCGTACCGATCATTGTACGACTGAGATAATAGATTGCTTGCTCATGGCCTACCTTGTTCTTCTGGGCTAGTAGGGCACCATAGAATGATCCATTGCTCGAACATACATTAGGAAGGGTATTTCTGTGACTGGAGGCACTAGGACTGGAGGGCTCATCAAATACCGCTTTATGTTCAAATGCTTGCAGGTATTCGTCAGTCCAAATGAAAGACACACCTTTTTCATCAATTGAGTGAATGGTCTGCAGCATTCAGAGAGATTTGAAATGAATCTCCTGATGTACGTAAGCCGTCCCTAGAATTCTCGAAGCTCTTTTAGGTTACGTGGAGGACGCATCTCTTGAACGGCTTTGACTTTCTCGGGGTCAATGTGTATACCCTTAGAGGTAATAACGAATCTGAGGAATTTGCCACAAGAGACTCCCAAGAATAACTTGGTGGGAATCATCTTGAGTTGATGCTGGCGCATTACATCAAAGATAGTTCTTAAGTCTTGGATGTGATCTTCCTTTAGACTACTCTTGACAGCAATATCATCAACATAGCAATCGACTGTCTTCCGTAATTGTTTGCAAAAGATGGTGCTCATGGCCCGCTGATAGGTTGTACCAGCATTTTTAAAACCAAATGGCATGACTATGTAGCAGTAAACTCCAAGAGGAGTGCAGAAAGATGTATGTTTTTTATCTTCGGGATTCATTCTGATCTGATTTTATCCGGAGAACCTGTCCATGAAAGACATTTGTTTGAACCCGCAAGTGATGTCGATCATGACATCAGTGATCGGAAGAGGGAACTCATATTTAGGACAAGCCTCATTAAGGTCTCTAAAGTCGATGCAGACTCAGACCTTCCATATTTTCTTCATAACTGGGATGACATTAGCCACCTATTCTGGATGTTGTTCTTCTCTGACAAAGCCGCAAGCGATGAGATTCTTGACTTCAGCTTCTATATCATCCATCATATCAGGCCAAAATCGACGTTGTTGTTGCTTGACCAGCCTAGCATTCGGCAGAATATTGAGTTTATGAGTAGCATTCTAAGGATCTAATCCCAGCATGTATTCATAGCTCCAGGCGAATACGTCAAAGTATTCCTGAATGAGCTGAATGAGTTCTTGTTTATCTGCTTCAGAAAGACTTTTGTTGATGAAGATTGGCCTTGGAGAAGCTTTATCTCCGACGTCGATCTGGACCAGTTGATCCTCGATAGGTGGTTCGCATTGCTCGAAGCAAAGTTCCCACTGTATGTCCATCCTTTGTGCCCAGGGATCAGATTCAGAGGCTTCAGCAAAATTGACATCGTCCTCCGAAAACTCAGCAGTCACCATATTGGATGATAAAGTCACTCGATGAATATGTCCTATGCTGGTGTCTGAATCCCATGATGTAGAGTCGAAAGAGTTAGATCATTCTTCTTTGTCAGACTCAGAAACATCTGGGGTTGAGATTGGTGAGGTGTAACCTAACTCATGCTTTGTTTTGTTATAATATTGAAGTGATTTTCCTTTTGGGAAAGATATACGAATAGGAGTTTGTCTTCCCCTACCATCGTTGAGGCCGGATTTGAAATTCTAGCCCATCTTTTGGATAATGTTCTTAGATTGTTGACCGTAACGACATAGTTGAAGTCGTCCATTATCGTCATTTTCGAAATTGCTTTCGGATGTAGCCTTTTGATTCAACCCTTTGCTGAAGAGGATAGGATGTTCATCTTTCTTCCGGAAGGGAACCAAAAAGAATGAGTCTTGTATTAACTCAAGTGATACCTCATCTTGAAAAGGTTGAAATATTCCTAAGGTAAGGGGCTCAAAGTTATCCAGGATTTCTAGATAACATCGTATGTAATGATTGACATCGATATACTGCTAAGGAGATGCTACTTTATTGATATTTATATCATCATTTATAACGGTACTTTTGACCTTAGCCGATGGCTTGCTAAGATTGATAACAAGAGGATGAGAAGAAGTAGGCTTGTTACGACGAAGGTCGATAAGAAGAGGCTCAGAAGAGGTGAGCTTCCTATGCTCCATCTTTTTCGTAGGAGGATGCTTGATAGAAGGAGAGAGATTAATGGTCAGTGTCTGAGGAGACGAAGGACGAGAAGTGTGTCCCTTGACCAGAATCACCAGGACATCATCCGGACTCTCTTTTTGGTCTTCTTCAGTGTCCATGGCAAATACGACTTTTATGAACTCCTCTTTATACATTCTGGAGTCAGTAAAATATGCATCGATGGCTCGGAAAGGATTAAGATCAGCCACTTCCTTCTGGACTTCTCCGTTGTCATCGACATACTTGAAGCATTGATGGAGAGTGGATGGTACGATATTATGTTCATGCAACCACGGTCTTCCCAACAAGACGTTATAGGAGATGTGATTGTCAATCACATAGAAGGTGACCTTCGTATGGAGGTTACCAATTTAGACTTTCAGGCGAATCTTTCCCAATGGTTCGCTTCTCCCAGAATTGAACCCCAGAATAGTCGTGATTGTTGTAGAGAGGTTATGAACTGGGATCTTCAGCGCATCCAATATAGTCTTCGGCATAATGCTGAGTGCATATCCTGGGTCGACTAGAATACGATCGACCTTTATGGTATCAATATACCCCATATAATAGAGAGATCGATTATGTCGATTATCCTCTAGCATATCATCTTGAGTGAAGATGATATTAGGAATCAGTTCCATCACACTATTACAGTGAGAGCATGCCACCGGTTCTTCGTCTGGTTTCTTAAGATGGGCCAGGCAAGCGTCCGCTTGCATTAAAGCTTCACTTAATGTTTCCGAGTTTCCTTCAAGAGATGCAGGAATTCAAAAATCGATAACCTTGTCGAGTATTGGCTAGTTGAGACAATATGTCAAAATTATACGACTTTTCGAGTCCATGAGGTAGAATTTTCTTTAACAGTTTGTCAAAGCGAACTGGCTGTTTGCCTTTGTCATCTGTTGTTGGTTTAGGAGGAACAGATTCCATTTTGGGTGGTGACGATGAAGGAACATTGATAATAGGAGGAGAAGATGCTAGAGTAGCATTGGAGACTAGAGGAGGAGTGACTGCATTCTTTTGTCCCTTTCGATAGTCCCTGATATAGAGCTTCCCAGTTCGGGTACCAGTCATGGCTTCTTCTTCTGGAACTGGTACAAAAGAAACCATATTACAGTTCTTCATTCGAGTCTTGTTTCTGGAAGACTTCTTTTGGAGAGATGAAGTATCTGCCCAGAATCCCAGGCCAACACGGGATTGATTGTGTTGAAGACGCAAAAAAAGAGGTATAAAAGACCTTTTCCCATCATTCAAGCCAGGGGCTTTCTGTAGATCGCATCCCATCTTAGTCATCAGTTTGTGGGACTGTTGATTGTATCGATGGAATTTTGGCTGGTACTTGATTTTCGGCTTTGGTGCCATCGTTTCGGCAGAAGGAGGTGAAACCGCCGTTGGGATGAATATAGCATCCAAAGGTAGAAGATGACCACCCAATGATGTCATAGGACATGACTTGTACTTGGCTACCTTTCTTGACTTTGAAGAGGAAGCGGGTGTCTTTGATTCAAAGTCAGCAACCAAATCAGGGTGAATCCACATGATTTCCCCTTTATGAGTTGACAGAGGGATGAGACCGTCGTTTCGTGCTGGCGGAAGATTGATGCTCTCCAGGGTAGCTCTTGGAATAAGGACGACTATGTCCTGTACTAATTGAGCAGAAAAGTCATCGAATTATAGAGAAACAACATTGGCAGTCACCGTCTTTTCATCTTGCGGGAGAGTGATTGCTTTAGCTTTGATCAGTTCTTGGATCTTCCCTTTGAGTACGTAACACGCTCTGGTTTGATGTCCCAAGAACTTGTGATTGTAGAAGCATGAAAATACTGACCGCATAAGCGTTATACGGCCTAGATGATTCAGGCCGCAGAAGGAAGGCTCATATGTCAACTCTGCGGACTAGCTGATCGAAGCTGCAGAAGGAAGGCTCATATGTCAACTCTGCGGACTAGCTGATCCAGGCCACAGAAGGAAGGCTCCTATGTCAACTCTGCGGACTAGCTGATCTGGGCCGCAGAAGGAAGGCTCCTATGTCAACTCTGTGGACTAGCTGATCTGGGCCGCAGAAGAAAGGCTCCTATGACAACTCTGCGGCCAAGTTAATTCGAGTCGCAAAAAGAAAGCCCCTGAGACCACTATGCGGCCAAGATGAAGCAGGGATGTCCTGCGGCAAAGGGAGACTGCGACCTACTTTCGAGCCACATGAGCCTTATGCGGTCCAAAATTCTCCAAACTCCCTCAACAGATTTTTGTGGTAGGACACGTGGCGAATTGACAAAGTCTTGAACCACCCAGATATGTTGCAACAAAAGAAATCTCAACGGACACCCAGCTCGCCGCTGAAGACCGGGTCTTGGTGCGCTGTTACGACCACGTGGCTATTTGACCACCTATGCGGCCCAAAATATGCCTCATCCAGAAGCCTCTATAAATAGTAGGGTATCACACCCATGCAAAGAGCTGACAATTTTTTTAAGAGCAAAGACTGCGTCTGATAGTCCAAGGAGTTAGGCAGAGTTTCTATACTTCTCCCGAGCCTCCACCGTCACCCCCAGAATCAAAATTAAATAATTGTACTTAGATTGTTTCCCAGGATTTCTTTCTAGGCTCTCTTTTGTACCTGCGAGTTTATAATCAAATCCAGTTCCTCTATAGTTCTTGTTTTGATAATTAATAGAAAACACGATGGTGACTCTGTTGGGAACTTCTTTCTCCACTAATGAGAAATTGGTGATGCAATCTGACACGTCCAAGCTTGGCTCTACGCAGCATATGCTTGTTGTTCGCTTTGACCAACAAGCATTCGAGGAAATGCTCTCCTATGGGAGCACCAGTCCAGTACAGAAGCGAGCCAACCCGAAAAGAGCCCGCAGGACACGGAGGCCCAAGACCACTGCCCCTCGCCAGACTCTGGAAGGAACTTCTATCGCCACTCAAGACGGCAACCAAAGCTCCTATGCGGTCTTACTTCGAACCGCAAGGACCCCGCTGTCCCTGAATCCGGTAGAGGAAAACACTACGATGCTGGACTATCGGGGGCACAAGGGAAATCCATACGGTCAAAGAAGAGACCGCATAAAAGCGACGGCCGTAGGCAAGCGGCCTATGCGGCTGCCAATCCTGGCCGCAGACAAGGTGTCCCATACGACCCCAACAGAAGCTCCGTCTTCGATCGCATCTCATGCGGGCCAGACCCCATGCGGCCCACAGAGAACATTGAACATTCCAAATTAGACTCTTCCTACTATGTACCTTTGGGTGCTAAGTCGAAGAAGTCTAGGGCAGTGCGGGTTCAACAAGCCCAACCAACTGTCCAATCTGCTGACGGTCAGCGGGTACCGTTAGTCGTTATACGGGCCCCTGATGGAAAGTTGTACAGGACCTCACACGTCCAGCCCTCGACGGCAAATGGACAGGATAGATCCCAAGAGTCTCCCCATAATGATCTAGAGCAAGTACTTTTACTATCCTCAGATCAGGAAGCAAACATGATACCTACGCACCCGTATGCCCGGGATATCCCGGCCCACAGAACGGATGCAAAAGGTTGATCAATCTGCTCTCGACTTGGGAGAGGTGCTCATCCACAAACGCAAGAAGAGAGAGGCAACCTTGGCATGCGGTGAGCCCTCTCTAGGACATCATTATACCCAATTCGTCATAACTGCTGCAACAAGTCGGTAGCACCCAAAGACCTCCGTCTTCCAATGACTACACCAGCCAGCACCTGTCCGACGAAAACTAGGGAAACAAGTGAAAATTTTAGGAGACGAGGAATTTCCTTTCACCTCCTATAATTAAATTTGGAAGGTTCCTGCCGGCAAGGGAGGAAAGAAGACAGGCTCCTCCAACTCGGCAACCTCAGCCAGCACGACAAGGAAACTCTCATCTAGAGGATTGCCACCGACGATCGCAAGGGGTGTCTACCTAGGCACCCGTTCAATAAAGAAACTTCCAATACCCGGGGGTTCATCTTCCATGTCCCTAGGGGTGAACGAACCCGGGGGTGGTTATCACACCCCGATTCGTAGAGTCATTTATTCACATATTTTACCTTTTGGAATCGATCGTCATCGCTTGGGCGTGATGCCGTACAAGTCTAGTATTGCACTTGTACAAGACAAAGATGGTACATAATCGATTTTCTTCAAATAGGGACACATCGCAGCGGTAGAAGCAGATAAATTGAAGTTAGTGAGGACAACGTTTCTCATTGAGTAGAAGTACATTACTTCTTTATAGCAGCAAAGATAAAAATATAACTTGAAGTTACACAGAGATATATAGAACTTTATTCTCATTATTGATAATTGAAGAAGAGTACAAGACTTGTATTGAAGTACAATACTTACAGCACACCTCACTTTATATTGAAAGCCAACTGAACAATGCTATACAGTTTACATTTGATATTTGGATACATTGGATTACAACTCGATATACCGACTTGGCTTACAACTCACTGATACAACTGATTACAATGTTCCATACATTATGCCCTTTATAAACAGAAGACATCATCTTGTACAAGGAGAGCTTCTGTATGCCCAACAAATCTTCGATACCGCGGGACCAATCAAGCCAATCTTCGTGTGTAGAACATTCCAAGCACGAGCACCTGCCCACAAAACGTGGGTCAGCACATCATCTATGTACTGGCGAGCAGAATCCAACCCACTCGCCTAAACCAACATTAACTGGTCAATTTAGCAAGCATTTAATAGAATGATCTTTCTACTTGGGGCCTAGTATCAGTTTACAGTTCTTGAGTAGAAACATTGAAGTAAGTAAACTGTCTTAGCTTGGTATAGCATTTCTTTGTGTAAGGCATCATCTAAGCAACATTGAGTTAACACATTGAACATATTATGGAAATACTTTCTGAAGGCATCGTTAGCATACTTGGTGTTATCATTCAACAGCTTATGGTAATGATCTTAAAGGTGATGTATTAGCAAATTCGCAGTTAACATGTTGGACATGTTATAGAGTTTTTCATTTTAAAGGCAACTACACAGCATCATTTCATTTAGCATGTTAAGCAGGCAAGTTGAACCAACATATACAATATCACAATTATGTGATTCCTTACCGATAGCCGACTTCTCATACCTGCATCAAATACAGGTTATCAGATATACTTACGCTGCATGCACAAAATATTCATTAGCATGCATCCTGACTACATGGTCACTGGTGTTGTTAAACCATATGGACTCTTTTCATTTCATTTCATTTCAAGATAATGCGGTCATCATAGTAGGTGGCGAGCCTCTATGCCACCCCGCCTTATCCGTGCTCCCATAGCACTCATCATTATTTCCACTTAGGCTGAATCGGTCCCCAGGGCCCTAGGAACCGTTCGAGGAAATTAAAACTCAAACCTTGTATACAAGTTGTCCATGACCATGCGAATGCGTGTCCGACTCGATTGTGAACAAAATCGCATGGTAAAATATATAAAGAAAAGTAAAGGCAACAGTGCATCATTAGTCATATTCAATGACTTCTTTATTTCATCATTACCATCATTTCATTTGGTGATCTCAACGATCCCATACTTCATCATTATTCATTCATTGCTTCATTGCAATGTTTCTCATATCATTCCTTTCGACAAGGAACATAACATTTATTCATTCTTTTATTTGCTTATAAGGGACAGGCAACATTTCATATTCTTGCAACAGTTATACAGAGAGTACATGATTCTAGTGTTTTATGCAGTTCATTGGTTCGATAGCATAGCCAGTTCATTTTTATTCTGTCATTCATAAGGCATCTCATTATTCAAGTGTTTTGTCGTTTCAGCAGCATTAAACATAAGGAACAATGTTATCAATTCATTCTCAGGCAGCAAATCACATTAGGAGTTCAATGTGTTGTATATTTCAATAATTCTCAACATAGACATCTTTATTATTCAGCAACTGAAACATGGGACATTTAGGGACAATAAATAGCATTTCAATACTTCATTTATTATGCATAAAGGAGTAAGGAGGAGGAAGGAGTGTTCCACTCACTTGCAATAAAGGGTCTTCCTGTTCCGATCACACACAATTCCACTATGCGTAGCTCCACCAGTGAGCCACGTTCCAATACCCATTTTGTCTAGCCAGCTAAGAGAGACTGCATCAGTCTCAATTCTCCTGATTCCCAACATAAGTGACGGTCCAATATTCTGATCCCATCCAATAAGTCAACCAAATGCCTCGTGTGGAGCGGGGCATTACATAATATACCACTCAGAAAAATTTTCGTCCTCGAAACTTAAGGAAATAACTCTTCTACTAGATTCACTTAGTCACAACGAGTTATTCATTCAGCTTCAATTCAATATTCATTTCAGCACACTCGATCATCTCAAAATAGCTATCCAACTGTACCATTTAATCCATCAACGATTCGATCTGTCTATCTCTTTTTCAATTACTTGTAACTTCTCATTGATTCACTAACATTTTCCTTGCATTTCTATCTCGGTCGTAACATATCACTTCATTTGGATCCATATACATATTTTAGGCGTCCCCAAAACATATGTATTTCAGCCAAAGTCCGCGCTAGTGCGATAATTTCTTCCCATAATGTTATCTCAGTCACAACCAATCACCTCAGTTGGATCCATACACATATTTTAGGCGTCCCTAAAACATATGTACTTCAGCCAACTTCCATGTTAGTGTGATTCGATCAGCCACGATATAACTCTATTTTCTAAATCCGACTTAGCATCCTTTCAATTGACTTATTACTTTATTCACTTTGCCACAATCACTATCTTCCAGTCCACAATACTTAATATCAGGGACAACTTGGTTAAGCTCTATACCCAAGCATAACATTTCTAACATTCGATCAAGGGACTTACTTAGAGCCAATCATATCAAGAGTTCACAACATAGAATCATATTCCTTCCCAAATCCAACAATATTTCTCACCGAGGCAATTCATCTTTTCTAGAAGATACGACCGACATCATCCACTATCGATTATCTGAGTCAGGGTATAACTCTATGCAACAGTCAAGGTTAACTTAGCTACCCGACTATAGGTACACTCAAGTCTTACCTTACGATTGCAATTCCCACTTTTGGTCGACATATAACTTAGAAGGGTCAACCATCTCTAAGGCACAAGTTGAAGCATACATTCCCTTAGGTCAATACTCATTATCACCGTCTCTCATTGAATGCCACAAGGTCATCCTATGGGTCTCCAATGGTCACCTATTATTCAGTCAATCTCTAAGGTTAGCTACACTCATAGCTAAACTTAATCGTTCAGGTGACTTCCCTAGAGTGGACGGCTATTACGGTTATACTAGTTTCTTATTCTTAAGGCCAACAAGCAACCAACAGTTCTAAGAAACTCTATCCAAATCTATAGGTATCAACTTAGTCTGAATGACTAATCGCCATTGTCGGCTATGCCAATAATTGGTAAGTCATCAACTGGTCGCCAGGGTCAAGTCTATCTATCCAGGATCTTCCTCAATGAAATAATTTCCACAGAGGCTCATTCTTAGACTTACCCAACGATCGACTAAGATCGATCTATCATCATTACGGTCAATTCCCAACCCGACATACGATTCTCATCGTTCTAATAATCCATCAAGTAAATTCCCAATGATTCAATTTCTATTCCAATTCCTTTGTACCCACACGAACCCATAAGCCAAGTCTAACTACTCAAGGGTCATCGATTCCGTTAGTCTCAACAAGACTATAGAACCATACTATTCGGTTCGTATGACAGAGTCACACCACTAAGTCATAAGCCAACAATCTATATCCCAACCAACAATCACCTATACCGACATTGTCAACACATTTACAATTTCTCGTTCCCATTTGTTTCTCAATCATCAAACTATCTTACGGGCATTCTTAAATATCATACAGCAATGGTCAAGTAGTTCATCCCATTCAATCCAACAATTTATGTATCACTTAACCATCCTCTAAGCAACACAAATAGTCAAGGTGGCTACTTGTTACTTTTCTAATCCTATTAAATTTCTCAGCATACATGCACATAGGCAACGACTATCCTTTGGTGATCAAGATGGATTAACATCTATTACACCTTAGGGTCAAAGCACAGATCTCTAATATTCCTTTGATTCACCAACGATATTTCCAAAACTTTTAGCTACGCAACCAACTTTGTATTAGCCACATTTGATTTACATCCAACCAATCGAAGTCAACATTCAGATGTTCTAAGCCACAACATTCTCTAGCCAAATCCAATTACCCATAGCATACTAACTGTCTTACTAGTCTGAGTCATCACTCGACTAAACAATTTCTAACCAAGCCACTAGTTACAATTTCCGACAATCTCGCTACTCAATATAACATAACCGTCAAGGAACACTCGAGTCATCTAGCCACAATACATGACTCCCAGCTAAGTCTCAGCACTACCCAGTACCCACAGATAGTCTCCTTGCTATCCTATGGAAAGGGTTAAGATACATCTAGTTCTGAGGTGGTAGAGGCAATATACCACTCAGAAATGAAGCCTCCTTAAACAATACCAACTCAAATCTATTCCAAACATTCATGATCTATAATGATCACAACACTTAGCCAACATCTCAGGGTCTTAAACCATAAGCCAACATTCTTAGGGTCTCAAATTCTCAGGGTAACATACATGAGTCAACTCAACAATTCTGTTAAACTCATCCATCCATGGTTTCGTTCCTAATTCCTTTCCAACATTACATGCAATTCCCAACTTGTTATAGCATACATAGCTACATCTTTCTTTATTTCCACATTCTAAATAACATTCAAAATATAGCATACTATGGCATCGAGTCATTATTGGGTTATTTGTGTCCAAACCAACAACAATCATTCATTCAGGACATCACAATGTATATAGACTTATTGTATGGACATCCAGTGAGCAGCCAAGAGGGTCAACAAACTTTCAGACACAAATAACATAGGATGATTGCAGAACAACGACAGCATAATCGTGGAAGCCATCTTTGATTTAATCTCGGAAGCAACGTTGAGTGATCGCGGAAGCAACTTTGGTTAATCGTCGATGCAACTTTGATTTGAAATGAATCAAAGAAGAGACCAAGGACGTAAAGCCGTGCTCTGATACCAATTTGTCACGCCCCGATTCGTAGAGTCATTTATTAACATATTTTACCTCTTGGAATCGATCGTCCTCGCTTGGCCGTGATGCCGTACAAGTCTGGTATTGCACTTGTACAAGGCAACGATGGTACATAATCGATTTTCTTCAAATAAGGACACATCGCAGTGGCAGAAGCAGATAAATTGAAGTTAGTGAGGACAACATTTCTCATTGAGTAGAAGTACATTACTTCTTTATAGCAGCGGAGATAAAAAGATAACTTGAAGTCACACAGAGATATATAGAACTTTATTCTCTTTATTGATAATTGAAGAAGAGTACAAGACTTGTATTGAAGTACAATGCTTACAGCACATCTCACTTTACATTGAAAGCCAACTGAACAATGCTATACAGTTTACATTTGATATTTGGATACATTGGATTATAACTCGATATACCGACTTGGCTTACAACTCACTGGTACAACTGATTACAATGTTCCATACATTATGCCCTTTATAAACAGAAGACATCATCTTGTACAAGGAGTGCTTCTGTATGCCCAACAAATCTTTGATACCGCGGGACCAATCAAGCCAATCTTCGTGTGTAGAACATTCCAAGCACGAGCACATGCCCACAAAATATAGGTCAGCGCATCATCTATGTACTGGTGAGCAGAATCAAACCCACTCGCCTAAACCAACATTAACTGGTCAATTTAGCAAGCATTTAATAGAATGATCTTAGCCTAGCATCAGTTTATAGTTCTTGAGCAGAAATATTGAAGTAAGTAAACAGTCTTAGCATTGTATAGAATTTCTTTGTGTAAGACATCATCTAAGCAACATTGAGTTAACACATTGAACATATTATGTAAATACTTTCTGAAGGCATTGTTAGCATACTTGGTGTTATCATTCAACAGGTTATGGCAATGATCTCAAAGGCAATGCATCAGCAAATTCGCAATTAACATATTGGGCATGTTATAGAGTTTTTTATTTTAAAGGCAACAACACAGCATTATTTCATTTAGCATGTTAAGCAGGAAAGTTGAACCAATATATACAATATCATAATTATGTGATTTTTTACCGATAGCTGACTTCTCATACCTGCATCAAATACAGGTTATCAGATATACTTATGCTGCCTGCACAAAACATTCATTAGCATGCATCCTGACTACATGGTCACTGGTGTTGTTAAACCATATGGACTCTTTTTATTTTATTTTATTTCAAGATAATACGGTCAGCATAGTAGGTGGCGAGCCTCTATGCCACCCCGCCTTATTCGTGCTCCCATAGCACTCATCATTATTTCCTCCAAGGCCGAATCGGTCCCCAGGGCCCTAGGAACCATTCGAGGAAATTAAAACTCAAACCTTGTATACTAGTTGTCCATGACCATGCGAATGCGTGTCCGACTCGATTGTGAACAAAATCGCATGGTAAAATATATAAAGGGAAGTAAAGGCAACAGTGCATCATTAGTCATATTCAATGACTTATTTATTTCATCATTACCATTATTTCATTTGGTGATCTCAAGGATCCCATACTTCATCATTATTCATTCATTGCTTCATTGCAATGTTTCTCATATCTTTCCTTTCGACAATGAACATAATATTTATTCATTCTTTCATTTGCTTATAAGGGACAGGCAACATTTCATATTCTTGCAACAGTTATACAGAGGGTACATGATTCTAGTGTTTCGTTCAGTTTATTGGTTCGATAGCATAGCCAGTTCATTTCTTATTCTGTCATTCATAAGGCATCTCATTATTCAAGTGTTTTGCCGTTTCAGCAACATTAAACATAAGGAAAAATGTTATCAATTCATTCTCAGGCAACGAATCATATTAGCAGTTCAATGTGTTGTATATTTCAATAATTCTCAACATAGACATCTTTATTATTCAGCAACTGAAACATGGGACATTTAGGGACAATAAATAGCATTTCAATACTTCATTTATTAAGCAAGAAGGAGTAAGAAGGAGGAAGGACAGTTCCACTCACTTGTAATAAAGGGTCTTCCTGTTCCGATCACACAAAATTCTACTATGCGTAGCTCCACCAGCGAGCAACGTTCCAATACCCATTCCGTCTAGCCAACTAAGAGAGACTGTATCAGTCTCAATTCTTCTGATTCCTAACATAAGTCACGGTCCAATATTCTGATCCCATCCAATAAGTCAACCAAATGCCTCGTACGGGCGGGGCATTACAGTGGTAGTCCCATGAACGTATGCGACAACCCGGTGTTCCAAGAAGATGCACAGGGGGTAGCGATCCACTGGAATTATGCAACAGACTTGGACATCCCCGAGGGTGATCGCCTTTGCCAAGACGATGCAGCTTCCTGCGCAGGGGGTAGCACCTCTTCCGAGTTCGAGGAGGAGAACATTCTGATGTTCTTCGATGATTTTTCTGTACGAGGGTACGACACAGAAAGCACATTCTCTACGGTCCCCTCCGTCTCTCCCCACGTACGGACGGTATTTATGGCGGGTGATGATCACGAAGGGCCTAGTGACCGACAACGTCTAGAAGTGCTTGAAGCCATGATCCTAACCTTGGTCAAGTCAGTAGACGAGATGAAGGCTGCCTTGCCAACTCAACCAGCAAGGACACCTGGACAAACAAGTTTGGACGCCGCAGTCAACGTGGACTCAAACATGACTGCTCCTCCTCTGGGTGACAATCCTTCTGGAATATCTGCTCCCTCAGCTGTAGACAAGGCCAAGGAGGCAAGGAGAGAAGTTCAGGAGCTTCGAGCAATATTCAATGCCCGAGACTCCTCCCGGGACCTCAGAATACGGCAGCCGTATCCCGTTACATGGAGAGATGTTCCTTTTTCTCCGCGGTACAAACCGTTTCATATCGATTCATATGACGGGAAGACCTCTGCTAGCCGAAACATGACTTATTTTGAGGTCACAACCGACCACTTACCGTATAATGATGCCATCTTCACACGACTATTTGTCGGAGCATTGGAGGAAATCACGTTTGACTGGTACCGCAACCTCCTGGACAACTGCATCCATTCCTTTGAAGGCTTCAAAAACATGTTCCTGGAAAGGTTCTACGAAGTAGGGCGTGATGTGACCATGTCGTCTCTCATGGACTTCGTTCAGGGAGAAAGGAAGCTAACGAGAAACTACATCGAACGGTTTCACCAAACTGCGATGAGATTGTCCCAAGGCAATCCGAAAAGCTCCTTGATTGAAATCTGCCAAAGAAGTTGCTCCCTGCAATCAGCCTCTGGATGGACGAAGATCAATTCAGGGATTGGACGACTTTCATCATAAGCGCTACAAATACGGAGGCAAAGTTAAAGAAGGCTCGCCAGCTAGGATTACACATCCCAGATGGAGAGGACAAGGGAAAACATCCTGGTACCACCTCCAATAACAATAATAGTAGCGACACAACCAATAACCGGGACACCAAAGGCAAACAGGCCATGGTCGCAGGTACAACCAAAAAGCCTGAACAAAAGTAAGCAGAAGTTCCGAAGCCCAAGGAGATGACATACTCTTTTAAAGATAGCCATGTCAAGCCTATCTTCGACATACTCCTGAAGGCAGGTAGGATCCGACTCCGTGATATAGAGCGTGAGCCTCGAGCAGCAGAGATTGAGGATCCGAAGTATTGTTACTTCCACCTCTATGTCCACCACCTCACACAGAAGTGCTTCACATTAAAGCGGTACATCCAGAACCTCATCAACTCCAATGCTTTGTCGCTGGATTTCGAAGAGGTTACCGTAGCTGCAAATATGGTATCCATTCAGTTCGACGACTTCCCCCCAACGAAAACTCAGGATGGGGTAGTACCTATTCCCCGGATAACGATGGAGGTTACTAACCTTCCACCTGTCCGGGATCAAATAACCGGATTGGTGCCTCTCACCACATCACGGGGAGAGGTCATGTGGGTCCACCCAGACTTAGTGCCCGAAGTTACCCAAGCGGTGCCATACTCAACTAGCAAAAGAAAGGGCGGGAAGTCCAGATCCTGCCACACAATCTCGGCCGAAGCTGAGGAGGCGACGGTCGTTGTTACCCGATCTGGCACACAATTCCAGCCCACTCTGGATAATTCAGTCGAGGACCCTCAGCCGACAACGTTGCCTGTTACTGATGTTCCGGGACCATCTCAGCCTCCACCGACAGATAAATCCAAGCCGAAGGAAACCCGCTTCGACAGGCCGCTCCGTAAGGACGTACCTCACGGGCTGGAGAGACCTTACAACTTTGACATACTAGCACAACTGGCTAATACGCCAGCAAAGTTATCGTTATACGAGCTCCTAAGGCTCACCAAGGATATTCACGTCGTATTGAGAGATGCACTCCAGAATGCTGATGCCTACTTAGCTCATGTCAAGCCTACAGGGGAAGACTCGTCAGCAGATCTTCAGGGTAGCAATTGTGTATATGTAATTTCCAACATCGTATTTACCCCACAGGACATGTTAATCAAAACCAACTTGCATGATCGCCCTTTGTACTATACTGGATACATAGGCGACATCAAGGTAGATCGGATGCACATCGATCCTGGCTCATCAATAAGCATCATCCCGAAAGATTTGCTTCAACTCCTGGGCATCCCTATGCATCGACCAACACTACCATTAGTGGTTTTAACTCAGGAAGAAGCTATCCCCTGGGAAAGATTCGCTTGAAATGTCAGATCGGCGACCTGAAGACGGAGGTTACCTGCTACGTCATAGACGTAGATACGTCCTACAATATCCTCTTTGGGGAGTCCATGGATACATGACTATATGATCGTACCGTCCATGCTCCACCAGTGCTTCAAGTATGTTAGTAAGCACGGCTTCGTAAAGACGGAATTCACCGACATCGATCCCTTCAAAGGGGTTGAGTCTTACTATTCATCTGAGGCTTGTCTATGTGATAAATCTAAACAGCACACTGTTGATGTGGGGACACAAAATGAACCAGAGGCCACAACAGGTTCTGAGGAACCCCTAAAAATCTATCTCCAGGCCCACTAACCAGGCAAAGCCGTACCCCTTGTCGTAACTTTGCATAAAGAAGTGCTTGGTTCCCCGCCCCAACCGCGCAGTTGGAACCGTTGGTCATCCGACTCCCGAGGTCTAGCCAGGAGCCAAAACCCGTCATGGAGACGATGGTGATCCGATTTCCAAAATCCAATCAAAGGCGAACGGAAGATACAAGGTCCTCTGTGGAGCCGATGGTAATTTGATTGCTGAAATCCAATCAAAGGCGAACAGAAGATGCAAGGTCCTCTGTCGAGCCGATGGTTATTCGTCTCCCCAAGATGAGCCGACAGCCAAGTGTTAATCCGAGACCCTCAGACAAACCGATGCCACGAGCGGAACCCTTGGTGGTCAAGATACCCAAGACATCATCCCAGCCTCTGGTCACGCAGGGGGTAGCAGAAGAGGAGGCTGAACTGGCAAAATATCTGGTTGCACATGTTGATAGTCCTTCTACCTATGATGTAATTCCTCTAGACAAGATACCTTATTTTATCAATAAAAGGTTGCCGCTGAACTATCCTGAGCACAATAAGCTTAATCTGATGTATGGAGCACGGTCTGGACATTAACCTGCACACACAGGTGACAACCATCTATACCATGAACCGACTTACTCCCATTAGAGGTGTCTACTTCCTAGTCCCAGACAGAGGAAAAGGCGATCACACAATCATCTTCGGCCGAAAAGAAGGTCCTCAACCTTTCTTGCCAAAAGAGTTCAATCTCGAACCCGATACTGGAAGATTGTCTACCTATATAGTTTTTGCACTTTTACCAAATTGTATTTTAGTGTATTTAAATTACTGCAACTATTTGGTGTCCAAGTCTAGCATGGATTTTTAGGCCCAAATGTGTTTTCACACATTCAAGACCTGTGCAAGTCATATTGGACTTGATTCATGGCCTTGGGTCCTGTATTTTAATTTTGGTTCAAATTATATACATGGACAAAATACGCAGATAATTAATTATTTAATTTCAATTGTGTGCAATGCTGTTTTTGATTTTTAAAAAAATATCTAGAGTACTATTAAAATTCTAGAAAAATAATATTTAGATACTATGTTACTTTAGCTAATTTAGTATAATTTTTGTAGTATTTAATTTACTGTTTTGCCACTAGTTTGGCTTATGAAACCAAAACTCATTTTCTGTATACTTAGGAAAGCTGATTTTTATAAAATATTTGTACTGGTTAATAAATTCCAGAAAAATCATAATAAATTTCTTTGATTAACAAGGATCTCTTTGATACTTTACTTTAAGTAAAACTAGGCTTTTTGTCTATCTCTAAAATTGTTAGAACACAATGATCATTTGATTTATTTATTGATTAATTACGACTTGTAGCTTTTGTGTTATTTTGAGTTTTAGCCGTGTTGAACCCCACCCCTCACTAGTGTAAAGACCCTAGAAACTTAGTTAAAGTAGTGTGTCACCCCACATTGGTCTCCTATGCCAAAGTCATCATTTTGGCTGGGTGCAAAGTCACAAGTCGTGTCGCACCAATTAGTGTCTTAGCGTTTTAGATTAGTGTAAAAACTAAGTTATTGTATTTATTTCTACAGTGACGAGTTACCGGACATCCATAGCACTTATATCGCAGCTTATTTTGCTTTGCTTTGCTAGAGGCAAGTACTTTCTACAAACTTTACATATTGTCACATAAGTGAACTGCCAATCCAACCATGTTAAATGCTGATCCTTGGGGTAGCAAGTTAAAATGTCACAGGTTGTACTTTCTATTACTACCATGCTTAGAACAGTCTTGATGTATCTCTCACATGATTAAAATATGGGTTATGGGAAAACTGATAGTAGTGTACGTGATCATGACCTCCCATTAGAGGTGTTTACTTCCTAGTCCCAGACAGAGGAAAAGGCGATCACATAATCATCTGACTCACTAGCCACATGTTAGCTCTCTATTTATATTAGATATTTCTATTACAGCTTTCTCTCTCTGTTTACATACTACACTTATTTCAGTACTTGTATCTTACTTTACTGCATGTTCATATTTTCTAACCTGCTATGAATAATTGAGATGTACTGTGCTCGCTCATGTCCTGACTGGACCTGTTGAAAATATTACAGAGGACGAGGAGGAGGCTGGCCTGGACACCTACTACGGGGCAGCCCTAGATGACACCTGTGAGCTGGACTCCCAGGAGGACCCAGCTCTAGCTGAGGAGATCACCCCGACTGCCTAGACTAGACTAGTTAGGCTTATCTTACTTTTGCAGTCTTTAGACATGTCCTAGTTAGACTTATTTGGAGCTATGAGTTGTATATATTCTTGTATCTGAGACCTTGTTCTGTTGGATATTGCTGGGATTATCTTAGTCTACTTTTATCTATTTCATTTCCTTGAGTTCTATTTCATATCATACTATCTCTTCCTTAGTTATGATTGAGTTTACTATTGCTATTGTCACCCCCATTTCGGGGAGTATAAACTGTTTAGATAGATATTGTTAGATGTATGTTGACCTAGGACAGCGTTCTACCGCCGACACTGCGGCGTAGGCTGGGCGTTGTTACGTTCTCGTACCCTCACAGTGGGTGCGGGTCGTGACACGTTTTTAGTGGTAGCCCATGCAGGTCGAGACTAGAAGTGTAGTGGTATTCGAATTAGAGTATCACTACATCCTGCAGTAGGATATAGGATATTAATTTTAAGGTACTCAATCACTTTAGGAAAATTTCTTTTATTGCCATCTAAATCCTCTTGTCAGCTGATCCTTTGAATTATAAATTGTCCGCCTTTGTTATATCGCTTCCTTCTCAGAAATTGATACTCTTGTTTGTCTATCTTCAGGATGGTAGAGACTCGATCGCATCGTGCCATTCATGAGGATGCTATAGAGGGGACTGCTACCTCTCAGCCAGTACAGCGGGGCCAGGGGACTGCAGCTCCTGCCACCTCTGCTCGTATTGAGACCTCGGCAGTAGCAGCAGGGGGTATGTTTCCACCGGCTCGGAGGCAGGACCCGGTTTTCCCAGAGGATCCTTACCAGCAGCCACCTCCAGGGACGGTAGATGCAGTGCAGCTGCTAGCCTTCTTCAGGCAGTACATGGAGGGTCAGCAGGGACAGCAGCAGAGGCAGACGGCAGAGCTCACTCGAGGCATTGAGCTGGCAGTGACAGCAGTAGAGAGAGTAGCGGCTCAGCCAGCAGCAGTCCAGCAGCCGCACCAGCCACGGGAGAAAGGCATCCAGGACTTCCAGAAGATGCACCCGAGAGACTTTTGCGGGACAGAGGGGATCCTGTATGCCGATGAGTGGATCGAGCATATGGAGGAGATCTTCAGGCTGGCCGAGATTTCGACGAGGCTCCAGATAGAGGCAGCGGCCAGCATGATGCAGGATCTGGCCCGGACATGGTACCAGACCGACCCGAGGGTCGGCACAGCAGGACAGACTTGGGCAGCATTCAAGAAGCTGTTCAAGGAGAAGTTCTTCCCAGAGGCAGTGCTGGGAGCCCTCGAGACTCAGTTCGAGGCCCTAGTCCAGGGGAGTCAGTCCGTGGAGGAGTATGCAGGAGAGTTCTGCCTGGGCAGATTTGTAGAGGACTTGTCGGAGGCGACGAAGGCCCGGAGGTTCCGGAAGGGCTTGGTAAAGGAGGTCAAGTCCTACACCAAGAACGCCCGCAGTACTACATTTGAGGAGATACTGGTGGACGCACTAGCTGCAGAGGATGACCTTGAGCTTAGGCTCAAGAGAGGGAGAGACCTAGTTGGGGGTAGTAGCAGCAGCGGAGTCCAGGCCAAGAGGCCTCACTTTCAGCACCAGCAGCCGATGCTGTTCCAGCCTCAGCCGATCCAGCAGAGGCCAGTTCATCATCAGCAGCAGCCGAGGCAGCATCAGCAGGGCCAGAGGCAGGTTACCATTTATGGCTACTGTAGGAGGTCTGGGCATATTACCAGTGAGTGCAGGAAGAGGCTGGGCCTGTGCCTAGTGTGTGGTTCAGCAGACCACCAGATGAGGGAGTGTCGCATGGGACGAGCAGTCCAGGAAGGAGGAGTCAGAGCTCCAGCAGGCCAGCAAAGAGGACCAGCATTGCAGACTCAGCAACAGAGGTTCGCACAGCATCAGCAGCAGGCCAGAGGAGGCCAGTAAGGACGAGCTTACGCCATGACACTTGAGGATGCTCAGGCAGTAGGATGTATACTAGCAGGTTCTGATCTTCTCGATTCCATTCTACCTTGTCTCATTATACCTATCCTGAAATTCTATTCCATCTATTTCTATTTGTTTCCTCATTGTTGATAAGTTTGATATGGTGTTTCGTTATGTTTGTTTTTCTTCTGAGAAAATCATATGGGCTAGGTCACCTCAGATATGGGATCTAGAATCTTTGATGGTCGTGTTAGTTGGCATAGTGAGGACATATAGTCAGATTTTGGATGTATTTTTCGGGTATGGGAATTTAAGGTTTTTGCCGTCGCATGCGGCAATGCGAAAATTTTAAATACCATGAACCTAAGAATACGTACCTTAGTCAAGGACTCTGTGATTATCGTAGCCATGCTCACTAGCACGACGAAGATTCTGAGTATCATGATTTTGGACAGATGCATATGATTATCTGACGGTATGTTTGAGACTTTGATTGTGGGGTGTATGACCTAGAAGGACTACTACCATTTTAATTTCGAGGACGAAATTTTTGTAAGGTGGGTAGGATTGTAACACCCAGTTTTTCAGAAGAGGGTAATTTTAAAATTTTGTAATTATAATTATTATTTAATGGTATTTATTTCATGTTATGATTTTTAGTGATTTTTAATTATTTTTAAACTATTTAAACTCACGACTTATGATTTGGTGCCTTGCTAGTGTTCATTTCCAGATTGAGGGGTATTTTAGTCATTTTTGTAATTTTAAGAATTATTTGGGATTATTAATTATATTTAAATTTATTAGTATTAATTAGAATTTATGGGAATTTTTAGAATTTATTTTGGATTTATTTGGACTAGTTTGATTTTTGGCCAGTTTTGACCCATGTAGACCAACCTAGGAACTAACCATGGTTAGTTGGGCTTGGTTAGGTCAAGTGACCCTAGTCTAACCTAGTGTGACTCAAGTTAGTGGATAGTGATTCATAGAACTAGAATTAGAAATTTAGAAATCATTTGATTTGGTGAATGGCTTGTGGTTTCATAAGTTATTATGTGACTTAGCTAGATTGGACTCAAACCTAGCTCAAACCTAACCCAAAGCCAAGTGGTCAGCCATCCCTAGCTGAACCTAGGGATTCCCCCATTATAAATATCCTCCTAGTTTTTAGGGCTAGCCTCTTTTAGGGTTCTAGCAAATTTCTAAGGAAGAAGGTGAGTTACATCTTTCAAAAATCATAAGAAATCCGATTTAATTCCTTTTTCCTTCAAACCAATTCCATTAGAACCTAAATTTCTTCCTCTTGCTGCTGGAATTAATTGGTTGCAGGAAGAAATAATTTGTGAGACTTGGAGGCTTGAGGAGTTTATTGCATTTGAGGACTTTTTCACCCATTGTTCTTCAAGAGGTAACTTCTCCATTTCTCCATGGATTTCCATTTTGTCTTCACCAATAGGAAGCCCTAAGGGTCCCCCTAAGGTCTGGAAAGATTTCGTGTCCTGTGTCATTGGATTCGTGTCCAAACAGGACACGTATCAGTGTCCTATACAATGTGTTTGATGAAATGCCACAGAGGACTTTTTGTGTGAATTTTTGAATTGTAATTGAATGGAAAATTGTGTTTTGATGTCGCTTATCCATTTCTGATGCACTGAGGTGAGTTTCGTGTCGTGTCGTGTCGAAATCGACGCGTGCACATACGGGTGCGCGCGCGTGTGCACTGGTTGTGCATTCCCCTGCTACTCATGGCCTTGTGCTCGATGCACAGGCCATGTGGCGAGCTAGGATTTGGCGAGGGGGTGGGGGCAGTGTCTGACATGAGGGCCCCCAAGCCTCGAGTCATCTCGTGTCGTGTCGGACACGAATTCGAGCGTGCACAGGGTGTGCACTGTGCGTATCTGTGTGCAGTCCAGTTCCTTGTGTTTGTTTCAGTTCAATAGTTTAATTCATGTTTTCTCTTGCTAAATAGATCCTAATTATGATGCATATTATATATTAGAATGGGTCTGCATGTTAATTTAGGTTTTTAATGAGAATTTGGGTTCGAACACTTGGTTTTGGCAAAATGAAACTACTTTCCTGATACACTGTGTGTATCAGTAATTTTTCCCTGTTTTAATTGTTCCTCACTATTTGTGTATCCCCCTTCATATGAGTTGATCCACATTATTAAGATAAATCTTTTCGAGTTTAGCTTTTATTGTGAATGGCCTTTTTGGCTATTGGGTTGGTTCAAATGAACTGCCATTTGCTTTTTGTCTGATACATGGTATCAGTCCTGTCCAGATTACACAGTTGGTTTTGGGTAAATTTTAACCTATTAACCAGTGTTAAATACATGTTATTAAAGCTCTATCCTACACTCCTAAGTGCTATGTACCTGTGGGTGTCTTGAGGAGGGAGTTTGGTTTCAAACTGTGGGATGTGTTAACTCTGAACACTCCTTGATTTTTTACTATTTTGGGTATTATCTTGTGTAGATTTTATAGCTCACTGTCATCCATTTTTTTTTCCTGTCACTGTTTGAATAACCTGAGAATGGAATGCCATGGTTGATTTGCCAAAACTGAGAATATATATACAAATGCATTTGTCAACCAGAAATATTGAAGATAGGTATTAGTTTTTTACTTTTGAATAAACCTGAGCTACCTTGACAGGGAATTGCCATGTTGTTTTTCAAGAACCTGAGAAATGGGATTGGTGTTATATGTATGTTGATAGTTTACAAGAATCTGAGTTTGTTGGACTGAAACTGGTTTTCAGCTTCATAAAACTTTTGATACTTGAGTACCCTCCTTTCTTTCCCTTTTCAGTCCTTTATGAGTTTACTTACACATTTTGTTTATTGCTGTGATTTGTTTAATTCCTGTACTCCTCAATAAATTGTCAATTCCTGCCCTCTTGTATCACCCACTCTTTATTTCAATTCCTGCATATTCATTTTTCCTGTACACTGTTTAATTCCTACCTCTTCTTCAATTACTTAATTTTCCTACATACTTGGCATGTGTACTCTTCACTGCCACTTAAGTCCCCTTCACTGATATTATTTCCTGCACTTAGTTTTACACACACTGTCACATTGTGTTACACCCTTCACTGTTAGACTTTCCTGAGCACACATTCTCTTGATTGATTTCCTGCACCCTTGCACACACACACCACAGGTCACTCACACACATGCTCACCCTCTCTATATATACTTGTGGGTATCATATTATATATATATAAATATAATCCATGTATGTATATATGCTATGTGTGAACCTATGATGTATGATAATCATATATGTAAGTATTGTATAAACTATATAGGTGGCTTACACATGAGTATATATGATTTTAGTCTACATACCTATATGTATACATATATGTGATTTTGTAAGTGAGTGTGGTATGTGTATATAGCCTATGTCCTATATATGAGTCTGCTTGACCTAGTTTAGCCTATTATAGACTAATGTAGACTAGTTTGACCATAGTTGACCTAGTTTGACTTCTAGGGTTGACCAAAGTTGACCAAGAGTTGACTTTGGCCTAGATTGACTTAGAATCATGTAGAATGCATAGTAGGACTCCATTTCACTATTCTGGACTTGTTGTGACTTGTGCTGTTCTGTTTAGGAGCCAGACACCACTCTTTGGACAGTACGATTCATATCGGACACTCAGATACAGGCGAGTACATTCTCTGATCATTTCATATCCTGCTTAGAATTATTTCCTACAGTAGATTACTTTACTTGTACTGGCACGTTGGTCACACGGATTGGTACTATATGGATCCCTTCTTGAGATGTTATCCTTAGGGAGCATCGGGTACTCTATGTTCTGTGCGTTTCACCTACATAGCGTATCACTATGCTTCGTTGATTCTTCGATCACTTGTGACATATACTCTTATGATCACAGAGTCTTCCTAGAATCCTTATCCCATTTATGGGACTAGTATGTATCACCTTCGGGGTCTATCACCTTCGGGGCTTATCACCTTCGGGGTCTAGCACTTTCGGGGTCTGTTACATAGCATCATATAACATAACCTGGCTGGATCCTTGTGTATTGATTGGGGGTACGGGGGAGTATAAATGGACATGTGAATAATACACCAGTAGTGTAGCATCAGAATCATTCCATAGTGTAGTATCAGAATCATCCCAGGCCATTTACATGTTCATATTGTACTCTGACTCACTAGCCACATGTTAGCTCTCTATTTATATTAGATATTTCTATTACAGCTTTCTCTCTCTGTTTACATACTATACTTATTTCAGTACTTGTATCTTACTTTACTGCATGTTCATATTTTCTAACCTGCTATGAATTGTTGAGATGTACTGTGCTCGCTCATGTCCTGACTGGACCTGTTGAAAATATTACAGAGGACGAGGAGGAGGCTGGCCTGGACACCTACTACGGGGCAGCCCTAGATGACACCTGTGAGCTGGACTCCCAGGAGGACCCAGCTCTAGCTGAGGAGATCACCCCGACTGCCTAGACTAGACTAGTTAGGCTTATCTTACTTTTGCAGTCTTGAGACATGTCCTAGTTAGACTTATTTGGAGCTATGAGTTGTATATATTCTTGTATCTGAGACCTTGTTCTGTTGGATATTGCTGGGATTATCTTAGTCTACTTTTATCTATTTCATTTCCTTGAGTTCTATTTCATATCATACTATCTCTTCCTTAGTTGTAATTGAGTTTACTATTGCTATTGTCACCCCCATTTCGGGGAGTATAAACTGTTTAGATAGATATTGTTAGATGTATGTTGACCTAGGACAGCGTTCTACCGCCGACACTGCGGCGTAGGCTGGGCGTTGTTACGTTCTCGTACCCTCACAGTGGGTGCGGGTCGTGACACGTTTTTAGTGGTAGCCCATGCAGGTCGAGACTAGAAGTGTAGTGGTATTCGAATTAGAGTATCACTACATCCTGCAGTAGGATATAGGATATTAATTTTAAGGTATTCAATCACTTTAGGAAAATTTCTTTTATTGCCATCTAAATCCTCTTGTCAGCTGATCCTTTGAATTATAAATTGTCCGCCTTTGTTATATCGCTTCCTTCTCAGAAATTGATACTCTTGTTTGTCTATCTTCAGGATGGTAGAGACTCGATCGCAGCGTGCCATTCATGAGGATGCTATAGAGGGGACTGCTACCTCTCAGCCAGTACAGCGGGGCCAGGGGACTGCAGCTCCTGCCACCTCTGCTCGTATTGAGACCTCGGCAGTAGCAGCAGGGGGTATGTTTCCACCGGCTCGGAGGCAGGACCCGGTTTTCCCAGAGGATCCTTACCAGCAGCCACCTCCAGGGACGATAGACGCAGTGCAGCTGCTAGCCTTCTTCAGGCAGTACATGGAGGGTCAGCAGGGACAGCAGCAGAGGCAGACGGCAGAGCTCACTCGAGGCATTGAGCTGGCAGTGACAGCAGTAGAGAGAGTAGCGGCTCAGCCAGCAGCAGTCCAGCAGCCGCACCAGCCACGGGAGAAAGGCATCCAGGACTTCCAGAAGATGCACCCGAGAGACTTTTGTGGGACAGAGGGGATCTTGTATGCCGATGAGTGGATCGAGCATATGGAGGAGATCTTCAGGCTGGCCGAGATTTCGACGAGGCTCCAGATAGAGGCAGCGGCCAGCATGATGCAGGATCTGGCCCGGACATGGTACCAGACCGACCCGAGGGTCGGCACAGCAGGACAGACTTGGGCAGCATTCAAGAAGCTGTTCAAGGAGAAGTTCTTCCCAGAGGCAGTGCTGGGAGCCCTCGAGACTCAGTTCGAGGCCCTAGTCCAGGGGAGTCAGTCCGTGGAGGAGTATGCAGGAGAGTTCTGCCGCCTGGGCAGATTTGTAGAGGACTTGTCGGAGGCGACGAAGGCCCGGAGGTTCCGGAAGGGCTTGGTAAAGGAGGTCAAGTCCTACACCAAGAACGCCCGCAGTACTACATTTGAGGAGATACTGGTGGACGCACTAGCTGCAGAGGATGACCTTGAGCTTAGGCTCAAGAGAGGGAGAGACCTAGTTGGGGGTAGTAGCAGCAGCGGAGTCCAGGCCAAGAGGCCTCACTTTCAGCACCAGCAGCCGATGCAGTTCCAGCCTCAGCCGATCCAGCAGAGGCCAGTTCATCATCAGCAGCAGCCAAGGCAGCATCTGCAGGGCCAGAGGCAGGTTACCATTTGTGGCTACTGTAGGAGGTCTGGGCATATTACCAGTGAGTGCAGGAAGAGGCTGGGCCTGTGCCTAGTGTGTGGTTCAGCAGACCACCAGATGAGGGAGTGTCGCATGGGACGAGCAGTCCAGGAAGGAGGAGTCAGAGCTCCAGCAGGCCAGCAGAGAGGACCAGCATTGCAGACTCAGCAACAGAGGTTCGCACAGCATCAGCAGCAGGCCAGAGGAGGCCAGCAAGGACGAGCTTACGCCATGACACTTGAGGATGCTCAGGCAGTAGGATGTATACTAGCAGGTTCTGATCTTCTCGATTCCATTCTACCTTGTCTCATTATACCTATCCT
The DNA here is from genome assembly GCA_029216955.1 of Iris pallida. Lineage (NCBI taxonomy): Eukaryota > Viridiplantae > Streptophyta > Magnoliopsida > Asparagales > Iridaceae > Iris > Iris pallida. The sequence goes on from JANAVB010009599.1 coordinate 28,926,143, forward strand.
GAAATTCTATTCCATCTATTTCTATCTGTTTCCTCATTGTTGATAAGTTTGATCTGGTGTTTCGTTATGTTTGTTTTTCTTCTGAGAAAATCATATGGGCTAGGTCACCTCAGATATGGGATCTAGAATCTTTGATGGTCGTATTAGTTGGCATAGTGAGGACATATAGTCAGATTTTGGATGTATTTTTCGGGTATGGGAATTTAAGGTTTTTGCCGTCGCATGCGGCAATGCGAAAATTTTAAATACCATGAACCTAAGAATACGTACCTTAGTCAAGGACTCTGTGATTATCGTAGCCATGCTCACTAGCACGACGAAGATTCTGAGTATCATGATTTTGGACAGATGCATATGATTATCTGACGGTATGTTTGAGACTTTGATTGTGGGGTGTATGACCTAGAAGGACTACTACCATTTTAATTTCGAGGACGAAATTTTTGTAAGGTGGGTAGGATTGTAACACCCAGTTTTTCAGAAGAGGGTAATTTTAAATTTTTGTAATTATAATTATTATTTAATGGTATTTATTTCATGTTATGATTTTTAGTGATTTTTAATTATTTTTAAACTATTTAAACTCACGACTTATGATTTGGTGCCTTGCTAGTGTTCATTTCCAGACTGAGGGGTATTTTAGTCATTTTTGTAATTTTAAGAATTATTTGGGATTATTAATTATATTTAAATTTATTAGTATTAATTAGAATTTATGGGAATTTTTAGAATTTATTTTGGATTTATTTGGACTAGTTTGATTTTTGGCCAGTTTTGACCCATGTAGACCAACCTAGGAACTAACCATGGTTAGTTGGGCTTGGTTAGGTCAAGTGACCCTAGTCTAACCTAGTGTGACTCAAGTTAGTGGATAGTGATTCATAGAACTAGAATTAGAAATTTAGAAATCATTTGATTTGGTGAATGGCTTGTGGTTTCATAAGTTATTATGTGACTTAGCTAGATTGGACTCAAACCTAGCTCAAACCTAACCCAAAGCCAAGTGGTCAGCCATCCCTAGCTGAACCTAGGGATTCCCCCATTATAAATATCCTCCTAGTTTTTAGGGCTAGCCTCTTTTAGGGTTCTAGCAAATTTCTAAGGAAGAAGGTGAGTTACATCTTTCAAAAATCATAAGAAATCCGATTTAATTCCTTTTTCCTTCAAACCAATTCCATTAGAACCTAAATTTCTTCCTCTTGCTGCTGGAATTAATTGGTTGCAGGAAGAAATAATTTGTGAGACTTGGAGGCTTGAGGAGTTTATTGCATTTGAGGACTTTTCTACCCATTGTTCTTCAAGAGGTAACTTCTCCATTTCTCCATGGATTTCCATTTTGTCTTCACCAATAGGAAGCCCTAAGGGTCCCCCTAAGGTCTGGAAAGATTTCGTGTCCTGTGTCATTGGATTCGTGTCCAAACAGGACACGTATCAGTGTCCTATACAATGTATTTGATGAAATGCCACAGAGGACTTTTTGTGTGAATTTTTGAATTGTAATTGAATGGAAAATCGTGTTTTGATGTCGCTTATCCATTTCTGATGCACTGAGGTGAGTTTCTTGTCGTGTCGTGTCGAAATCGACGCGTGCACATACGGGTGCGCGCGCGTGTGCACTGGTTGTGCATTCCCCTGCTACTCATGGCCTCGTGCTCGATGCACAGGCCACGTGGCGAGCTAGGATTTGGCGAGGGGGTGGGGGCAGTATCTGACATGAGGGCCCCCAAGCCTCGAGTCATCTCGTGTCGTGTCGGACACGAATTCGAGCGTGCACAGGGTGTGCACTGTACGTATCTGTGTGCAGTCCAGTTCCTTGTGTTTGTTTCAGTTCAATAGTTTAATTCATGTTTTCTCTTGCTAAATAGATCCTAATTATGATGCATATTATATATTAGAATGGGTCTGCATGTTAATTTAGGTTTTTAATGAGAATTTGGGTTCGAACACTTGGTTTTGGCAAAATGAAACTACTTTCCTGATACACTGTGTGTATCAGTAATTTTTCCCTGTTTTAATTGTTCCTCACTGTTTGTGTATCCCCCTTCATATGAGTTGATCCACATTATTAAGATAAATCTTTTCGAGTTTAGCTTTTATTGTGAATGGCCTTTTTGGCTATTGGGTTGGTTCAAATGAACTGCCATTTGCTTTTTGTCTGATACATGGTATCAGTCCTGTCCAGATTACACAGTTGGTTTTGGGTAAATTTTAACCTATTAACCAGTGTTAAATACATGTTATTAAAGCTCTATCCTACACTCCTAAGTGCTATGTACCTGTGGGTGTCTTGAGGAGGGAGTTTGGTTTCAAACTGTGGGATGTGTTAACTCTGAACACTCCTTGATTTTTTACTGTTTTGGGTATTATCTTGTATAGATTTTATAGCTCACTGTCATCCATTTTTTTTTCCTGTCACTGTTTGAATAACCTGAGAATGGAATGCCATGGTTGATTTGCCAAAACTGAGAATATATATACAAATGCATTTGTCAACCAGAAATATTGAAGATAGGTATTAGTTTTTTACTTTTGAATAAACCTGAGCTACCTTGACAGGGAATTGCCATGTTGTTTTTCAAGAACCTGAGAAATGGGATTGGTGTTATATGTATGTTGATAGTTTACAAGAATCTGAGTTTGTTGGACTGAAACTGGTTTTCAGCTTCATAAAACTTTTGATACTTGAGTACCCTCCTTTCTTTCCCTTTTCAGTCCTTTATGAGTTTACTTACACATTTTGTTTATTGCTGTGATTTGTTTAATTCTTGTACTCCTCAATAAACTGTCAATTCCTGCACTCTTGTATCACCCACTCTTTATTTCAATTCCTGCATATTCATTTTTCCTGTACACTGTTTAATTCCTGCCTCTTCTTCAATTACTTAATTTTCTTACATACTTGGCATGTGTACTCTTCACTGCCACTTAAGTCCCCTTCACTAATATTATTTCCTGCACTTAGTTTTACACACACTGTCACATTGTGTTACACCCTTCACTGTTAGACTTTCCTGAGCACACATTCTCTTGATTGATTTCCTGCACCCTTGCACACACACACCACAGGTCACTCACACACATGCTCACCCTCTCTATATATACTTGTAGGTATCATATTATATATATATGAATATAATCCATGTATGTATATATGCTATGTGTGAACCTATGATGTATGATAATCATATATGTAAGTATTGTATAAACTATATAGGTGGCTTACACATGAGTATATATGATTTTAGTCTACATACCTATATGTATACATATATGTGATTTTGTAAGTGAGTGTGGTATGTGTATATAGCCTATGTCCTATATATGAGTCTGCTTGACCTAGTTTAGCCTAGTATAGACTAATGTAGACTAGTTTGACCATAGTTGACCTAGTTTGACTTCTAGGGTTGACCAAAGTTGACCAAGAGTTGACTTTGGCCTAGATTGACTTAGAATCATGTAGAATGCATAGTAGGACTCCATTTCACTATTCTGGACTTGTTGTGACTTGTGCTGTTCTGTTTAGGAGCCAGACACCACTCCTTGGACAGTACGATTCATATCGGACACTCAGATACAGGCGAGTACATTCTCTGATCATTTCATATCCTGCTTAGAATTATTTCCTGCAGTAGATTATTTTACTTGTACTGGCACGTTGGTCACACGGATTGGTACTATATGGATCCCTTCTTGAGATGTTATCCTTAGGGAGCATCGGGTACTCTATATTCTGTGCGTTTTACCTACATAGCGTATCACTATGCTTCGTTGATTCTTCGATCACTTGTGACATATACTCTTATGATCACAGAGTCTTCCTAGAATCCTTATCCCATTTATGGGACTACTATGTATCACCTTCGGGGTCTATCACCTTCGGGGCTTATCACCTTCGGGGTCTAGCACCTTCGGGGTCTGTTACATAGCATCATATAACATAACCTGGCTGGATCCTTGTGTATTGATTGGGGGTACGGGGGAGTATAAATGGACATGTGAATAATACACCAGTAGTGTAGCATCAGAATCATTCCATAGTGTAGTATCAGAATCATCCCAGGCCATTTACATGTTCATTTTGTACTCTGACTCACTAGCCACATGTTAGCTCTCTATTTATATTAGATATTTCTATTACAGCTTTCTCTCTCTGTTTACATACTGCACTTCTTTCAGTACTTGTATCTTACTTTACTGCATGTTCATATTTTCTAACCTGCTATGAATTGTTGAGATGTACTGTGCTCGCTCATGTCCTGACTGGACCTGTTGAAAATATTACAGAGGACGAGGAGGAGGCTGGCCTGGACACCTACTACGGGGCAGCCCTAGATGACACCTGTGAGCTGGACTCCCAGGAGGACCCAGCTCTAGCTGACGAGATCACCCCGACTGCCTAGACTAGACTAGTTAGGCTTATCTTACTTTTGTAGTCTTAAGACATGTCCTAGTTAGACTTATTTGGAGCTATGAGTTGTATATATTCTTGTATCTGAGACCTTGTTCTGTTGGATATTGCTGGGATTATCTTAGTCTACTTTTATCTATTTCATTTCCTTAAGTTCTATTTCATATCGTGCTATCTCTTCCTTAGTTGTGATTGAGTTTACTATTGCTATTGTCACCCCCATTTCGGAAAGTATAAACTGTTTAGATAGATATTGTTAGATGTATGTTGACCTAGGACAGCGTTCTACCGCCGACACTGCGGCGTAGGCTGGGCGTTGTTACGTTCTTGTACCCTCACAGTGGGTGCGGGTCGTGACAGCTTCCTCCACCAAGATGGGACCTCGGCCGACAGACATGGAGAACCCAAAATACTGCCATTACCACCGCTACGTCTACCATGCTACACATGACTGCTACCAGCTAAAACGGTACATCCAAAACCTCATCGATTCGAACGCTTTGGCCATCGATTTCGAAGAGGTAACCGTGGCAGCCAATATGGTATTAGTACAATTCGGCAGCTTCCCTCCGACGGAAACTCAAGATGGGGTGGTCCCCATCCCTCTGGCAACAATGGAGATTGTTAATCTTCTACCTCTCCGAGATCAGGCTGCTGGTCTAGTACCCCTCACCACATCACGAGGGAAGGTCATGTAGGTCCATCCAGACTTGGTATCTGAAGTGACTCAGCCCATTGGCAAGAAGAAGAGTGGAAAAGTCAAGTCCTGCCGCACAATCTCGGCAGATATCGAAGAAGCTACAGCCGTCGTCACTCGGTCTGGGGCACAATCCCAACTTGTGGCTGATAACTCGGCTGAAGATCATCAGCCCGCTACAACTGACGCTCTGGGACCGGCTCAGCCTCCTACGACCGACAAGCCTAGGCCGAAGGAGACTCGCTTTGACAAATCTCTCTGAAAAGAGACACTGCAGGGGCTGGAGAAGCCCTACAACTTCGACATCTTAGCGCAATTGGCCAATACACCGGCCAAGTTGTCATTATACGAGCTTCTAAGACTCTCGAAGGATGTGCGGGCAGCTTTGAGCGATGCACTCCAAAATGCCGATGCATACTTGGCTCAGGTCAACCTCACAGGAGAGAGCCTGCCTGCAGATCTCCAAGACAGCGCTTGTACGGGAGCAATGCCCAACATTGTCTTCACTCCGCAGGATATGCTCATCAAAACCAACCTGCATGATCGCCCATTATACTACACTGGATATATCGGCGACGTAAAGGTGGATCGGATGCACATCGATCCTGGCTCTACCATAAGCATTATCCCAAAGGGTCTGCTACATCATCTCCGCATCCCAATGTATCGCCTGACGCCTACAAGCACCGCCATCAGCGGTTTCAATTCGGACAGGAGCTACCCAATTGGGAAGATTCGTCTGAAGTGTCAGATTGGCGATCTCCAATCAGAAGTCACCTGCTACGTCATAGATGCAGACACTTCTTATAACATCCTCTTGGGGCGCCCGTGGATACACGATTATATGATCGTGCCTTCCATGCTATACCAATGCTTCAAATATATCGACAAATACGGCTTCGTGAAGACAAAATTTGCTGATATCGATCCCTTCAAAGGGGTCGAATCCTACTACTCAGACTCCTTCATATACGAAAAGTCGAAGAGGCACTTTGATGAAGGAGATGTGAAAGCTCGTACCGAGACAGCCACAGGATCAGAAGAACCTCTGACGATCCACCTCCAAGCTCGCAAACCTAGCAAGTCTGCACCCCATACAGCCACTCTGCGTAAGGACACAATCAGCCTCTCGGCACAAGAAGAACAAATGATAATCCAGCTGCCAAGGTCTGGCCAAGTGCCAAGACCCACAATGGAGCCACTGACAATCAGGCTGCCGAGAGTCGGCCAGCCGTAAACGGAGAAGCTCAATCCCTCCGACAAGCCAATGACGATACGCCTTCCCAAGAAAAGTCTTCACCCCAAGGTAAGGCCTGGAACTTCTAGCGAACCAACCACTCCCCGCCCAGCATCGAGTACCAAGCTGGGGGTCGCTAGTCTGCCAGCAACTCCACGCTCTGCTCTACCAGCTGAACCCTTGACGATCAAGCTGCCCAGGTCGTCTTCTCGGTCTTCATTTATACAGGGGGTAGCCGAAGAGGAACCAGAGCTAGCCAAGTATGTGGCTGCCCACACTGATGTTCCTTCCGAAGATGATGTAATCCCCCTAGAAAAATACCTTACTTCATCAATAAAGGGCAATCTTTGAACTACCTCGAGCTTAATAAGCTTTGTACAATGTATGCTATAGAATACGGTATAGGCACTCACCTACACACACAGGTGACAAATATGTACTCCGCGATCCAGCTTACTCCAGCAGAAGATGCTTACTGCATAATCGAGGGAGGGGACCATCCAATCATCTTCGACCGGAAGGACGATCTGTATCCCTTCACCATAGAAGAAGTCGACCTTGGGTCAGATGCCGAGAGACTGCCTATGTATCTTTATAGCCCCCAATCCAAATACCTCATGCAGAAACAGGGGTATGATCTGGAGACGACGCCAGGCTTGAACTACGGTACTGGACGACGATTACCTTTGAAGCCACCGGTTCCGGCTGGCAAACTACGGGACTACTATAGCAAGACTCGATATGGGTTAGGGTATGTTACACCCACGACGACCCCCGAGAGTTCAGATGAAGAATGTGACTGGCATTCACATTCAACCGGGTCACCAACTTCTGATTCGGATACCAGCATCGGAGATGTATTCAGGCAAGTCTTGTCAGTCAACATGGCATTCGTTGACGCTTATGAAGAAGATGAAGACATTCCTAAAATCCTCGAGTTAGAGCCGTGGGCCCAACAGTTGGATGCATAATGGGAAAAGTGGTTCGAACAGAGAGAACCTCCTACTGAAGATGAGGTTATACAGGTCGACCTCGGCAGCGAATCTTCTCCAAAACTAGTTTTCGTCAGTAAAAGCCTAACAGACGAAGAGCGAGAATCGCTACTGGAACTTGTCAAAGAATATATTGATGTGTTCGTCTGGAGCTATGAAGACATGCCAGGGTTAAATCCCGATATTGCTCTTCATAAACTCAACATTCGGCCGGATGCAAGGCCAGTCAAGCAACAACAGCGACGCTTCCGCCCGAGCATCATGGATGCGATCGAAGTCGAAGTCAACAAACTGATAGCCAGTAGCTTCATTCGTGAGGAGCAACATCCTGACTGGGTCGCCAACATAGTACCCGTCCTCAAAAAGAATGGAAAGATTCAAATCTGTATCGACTTCCGTAATCTGAACGAGGCATGCCCCAAAGATGAATTCCCCTCCCTATTACAGACATCATGATTGACAACATATGCGGCTTCGAACGTATGTCATTCATGGATGGCTTTTCGGGGTACAACCAAATCAAGATGTCTCCTGACGACGAAAAGCATACAACCAAATCAAGATGTCTTCTACACAGTCATGCCTTTCGGTTTGAAGAATGCCGGCGCCACATATCAAAGAGCCATGAATATCATCTTCAGAGACCACTTACGCAAGACGGTAGAGTGCTATGTTGATGACATCGCCATCAAGAGTCGTTGTAAGGGAGACCATCTGCAGGATCTGAGGACGGTATTCGACCTGATGCGAGCGCACAATTTAAAAATGAACCCTACGAAATCCTTCCTGGACGTATCCAGCGGGAAGTTCTTGGGCTTCATCATTACCGCCCAGGGTATCCATGTAGACCCTGAGAAGACAAAGGCAATTATAGAGATGGGTCCCCCGAGAAATCTTCGCGAACTCAGAGGCCTCCGAGGGAGGCTAGCTTACATCAGGAGGTTCATTTCTAACCTCTCCGGGCGATGTCGACCATTCACCCATCTCATAAAGAAAGGCGTCTCGTTCGTATGGGACGAAGAATATCAGCGGGCCTTCGACAGCATCAAAGAATATTTGTTAAACCCTCCAGTCCTGGTGGCCCCGGTTGCTGGAAAACCATCCCTGCTCTACGTACGAGCAATGGAGCATTTCCTCGGAGCTCTGCTGGCACAAAACAATAATGCAGGCCATGAGCAAGCCATATATTACCTCAGTCGAATGATGATTGGGCCAGAGCACCGATATACCGTTGTGGAGAAGGAATGCCTTGCCCTGGTGTTCGCCATTCAGAAGACACGGCACTATGTCACTGGACAAACAATACATATGATCTCACGAGTCAACCCTCTCAGGGTCCTCATGACTAAACCTGGGGCACTCAGCTCTCGCCTCGCTACATGGGAAATATTGTTGTCCTCTTATTATATGATCTTCGTCCCACAAAAGGCTGTCAAAGGTCAAGCCCTGGCGGACTTTTTGGCAGCCCATCCGGGTTCGGAGTCATCCAGAATATATGAAGAGATCCCAGATGAGGTCGTCGACTCGCATGCAACCTCTCACGATGATATATGGCGAATATTCTTCGACGGTGCTTCGAGAACTGGACCCAAGGGCAATATCGTCGTCGAAGTCGGGGTGGTGCTGGTCTCCCCTTCCGGATTGGTGATTAACCGCGCTTATTCTCTCACAGAGCCCTGCTCTAACAATGTGGCCGAGTATAACGCTTTTATCATTGGACTCCAACTTGTAAGAGAGCTGGGGGTAGAATATCATGAAGCATACGGAGATTCTCAGTTAATCGTCAATCAGATCCGGGGCTCATACGAAGTCCGCCACGAAGACATGATCCCCTATCACCAAATTGCGATCGACATCATCTCATCGTTCGAAGGGTTTTTCATCGAGCATGTTCCCAGACTCTGAAATATCGAAGCCGATGCCTTAGCTGGCCTGGTTGCTTCCCTAGCAGTGCCAAATCATACTCATCAATCGGTAGATATGATAAGCCACGAAGTGGTCTGCCCCAAGAACAACGTTCAATTCGTGGCGAGTTATTCCGCTCAGACGATCGATGATGTCCCAGATTGGAGACAACCATTCATTAACTTCATCGTCTACAACATCCTGCCTGAGAACCCAAAGGAAGCCACCTCCATAAGACGACGCTCTCTCAGATTCTTCTACGATACAGAGACGAAAATGCTGTATCGGCGATCCTATTATAGATTATTGCTTCGGTGTCTGTCAAACGCAGAAGCCAAAGAAGCCGTACGAGAAGCTCATGACGGTGTCTGCGGGGCCCATCAGCCTGGCCCTAAATTACAAGACCGTCTTCGCCGAATGGGCTACTACTGGCCCACGATGGTAGCAGATGCAATAGACTATGCTAGAAAGTACAAAGCCTGCCAAGTCCACACGGACTTCATCGACCAACCATCTGAATTTCTACATCCGACAGTGGCATCCTGGCCATTCGAAGCATGGGGATGGATATCATTGGTCCAATCACTCCACCTTCCTCCCGAGGACATCGCTTCATACTCGCAATCACAGATTACTTCTCCAAATGGACGAAAGCTGTCCCGCTCGTAGAAGTAAAAACTTCAAACGTGATCAGCCTCCTTAAGTATCACGTCATCTATCGCTTTGCACTGCCCCGGAGGATCATTCACGATAATGGTTTGCAGTTTGCAAGCCACGCCTTCTATCGGTTCTGCGATAAGCACTGTATCCAGAATATTGCTTCGACGCCATACAATCCAGCAGTAAATGAGTTGGCAGAAGCATTCAATAAAACCATCATCAAGTTACTCAAGAAGTTCGTATCGTCCAACAAACGCAACTGGAACGAGAAGCTTGGTGAATGCTTATGGGCGTACCGTACCACGGTCCGAACGGCCACAGGAAATATAACATTCTCCCTGGTGTACGGGAGTGAGGCAGTTCTCCCATTGGAGACTCAAATACCCTCACTCTGCGTCGCCCTCACTTATTAATTGACGACGGATGATAACTACCGACGCCGACTACAAGAGTTAGAGGCCTTAGATGAAAAGCGCCTCCTGGCTCAGCAACGAATCGAGCTTTACCAAGCACGCATCTCTGGAGCCTTCAACAAGAAGGTTAAAGTCAGAACATTCCAAGTGGGTGATCTCGTTCTGGCAGTCCGGAGGCCGATGGTTATGACTCACAAGACCGCCGGCAAGTTCCAGCCAAAATGGGAAGGTCCATTCATCATTGAGGCTGTATTTTCCAACGGTGCTTACCGCCTCGTAAAGCAAAATGGAGACTTGCTCATGTTGCCCGTCAACGACAAGTTCTTGAAGAAATATTATATCTAAATGACACATTCCAGATTATCGAGTCATGTACCCGCTAGTGCCGCTGAACTCACATCCACCATATTCCAGATTATCGAGTCACGTACCCGCTGGTGCCGCTGAACTCACATCCACACTATCCCAGATTATCGAGTCACGTACCCGCTGGTGCCACTGAACTCACCTCTCCAAAATTCCAGATTATCGAGTCACGTACCCGCTGGTGCCGCTGAACACACCTCTCCAAATTCCAGATTATCAAGTCACGTACCCGCAGGTACCTCTGAACTCACATTCTGGTCACTCTTTCAGGTAGTAAGTCATGTATGACCATACCTCTGAACTTTCTCCCTGAAAGAGATCCTTCCTCATGATCCACTACCCGCACTCCCAGTGCACAAAAAAGGGTAATCGATCCACAAATTTTCAAAACGGCCATGTCCTCATTACCTCTGAGTCGTTTCACTTCCGCCAAAAACAAATCACCCCTTTACATAGAACTTCCATGTTCTCATTACCTCTGAGTCGTTCTATGTACCCCCCTTCATTGAGCCCACTCCTGCCATGTCCTTATTACCTCTGAGTAAGTATGATGATTCCCTTTCGATTTATTATCTGTACCCACAACCGGAGTACGCCAAGGATAATAGGTCCATAAATATTATCGTTGAGTCCACTCCTGCCATGTCTTCATTACCTCTGAGTAGGAAGACTCCACGGTAAAACCTCCGTACTTACCATGTCCTCATTACCTCTGAGTAAGTATATTGGTCCTCTCTCGTCTTATTATCCGTACCCAGAACCAGGGTACGCCAAGGGTAATAGGTCCACAAATGTCCTCTGTTGACCACAAATATCCTCCATTGAGCCCACTCCTACCATGTCCTCATTACCTCTGAGTGGAAAGACTCCACGGTAAAACCCTCATACTTGCCATGTCCTCATTACCTCTGAGTAAGTGTGTTGGTTCCCCTTCATCCTATTATCCGTATCCTAAGTCAGGGTACACCAAGGATAATAGGCCCATAAATGTCCTCTGCTAAGTCTCTTAGTACAGGCCCACCATTCCTCATCATGCCCCGGGAGCCCAACTGCTCCTTGGCATTCTATCTTCTGATACTTGGAACGTCCACAACAACATTACCGTGGAGCCGTTCTAGGTATCCCCAATCAAACTTGTTATCCGTACCTAAAACCAAGGTATGCCAGGGTAATAGGTCCACAAACAAATCTCCCATACGGGGCAAACATCACCACAATACCACAAGTACAACAAGCAATGCAAATGAAGGGTAGAAAGGAAAGTACTCTTTATTTGAAGGACGAAAAAAGTGTTACATGTTTTGGGACCACGTCCCTCTCAAAGAAAAAAATAAAAAAAAGAGAAAAAAACAGAAACGAAAGAAGAAAAGGCCGACTATAGCTCGGCATTACACAACTCCAAGAGGCAGTTTCTCACCAAGGCAGTACCCCCCTCAAGCCTCTGTCTAGCTCGGCGCTCAGCCTCCTGAGACAACCGCTCCCCATTATCCAGGTCCATGAGTGCCCGACAGTCATCATCCAACTTCTTCAGAGCCACTTCCAAGTCAGCCGAAGCTTTATTGACATTATCAGCTTCCTGGATAATCAGCCCTCTGCCGATCCGGGCAGCCTCGAGCTCAGACTCAAAGAAAGTTAACTTCCTCTGAAGCTCAAGGATCTGCTCCCGCGTGTCAGCAATTCTGCGAGAGGCAGTTGCTTCCCGAGCTGTAACATCTTCACTCTCATGGCTCAATTGATCATATCGATCAGACAAAGTACGAAGATCCTTCAGTATGGCTGGCCTAGTTTTATCCTGAGCTGCCTTCGCCTTCTCTATAGCAATAGTGAGGGAGCCGTGCTCCTGACCAATAGCAGCAGACAGATCAATCTACCGCAATATCTGAAGCTGGGCCACCAGTTGATCAGTCTCTAGCAACTTCGATTCCAGAAGCGCAGCCGCCCCTGCCCCACCAGGAAGGGCCTTAAGGATATCGATTTAACCTTGGGCGTATTGCCGGGCCAAGACGAAAGAGGTCCCTCTGTCTACAGTAGATTCTATCCCCCTTTTCAAGTGACGATGAAAGCTGTCGACCACGTCCTGTAACGATTCGTCTAGGACCTCTGTAGAAGATGGTGTCAGAGGGAGCGTGGCCGGCAACATCGAAGGAGTGGTGCTAGAACTTGGCACCAGGGGGCAACTTCCGAGCAGAACGATGCACGGATAGCGGCTAACTCTTCCTCCGCCACCCGAAGAGCCTGAACGCTTGTCAGGGCGGAGAGGTCGACTCTCTGGATCGCCCGAGCAGAGGAAGACACAAGGACCATCGTCCCCTGCCCCGATTGTCCCATCACCGGACTGGCCGAACTCGAGCCCGTAAGAGAACCATCAAGACGAGCCGAAGGGGGAGGAGGTACGCCCCTCTCCGCCAGTGCCCCTTCGACATAGTTTGTCTTAACAAGGTCCATCCTCGGCACGGGAGAGACAGGACCTGCATGTCCATGACAATGATCAATCGACGTGACCCGAAGGATGTGATCATAGAGCAGATAGGCCTCCTCGCAAGTTAAGATTCGGCTTATCTTACCGGGAGAGGAGCATCGAGGCTGCAGCTCGTTTGCAGCCGGCATGATCTCCTCACCCGTGATCTCCAAATTAAATCTGGCCAGCTCCCCCGACCCGACCACCTCAGAGGTAGAGGCAAGCTGATTAGCATCATCTAGACAGAATTCAACAATTTAAGGGGCAGGCTCACTAGAACCCCCGTCATCCCGAGTCACAATCTCGGCTACTCGAGAGTCCTCTTCTTCTGACGCCTATAAGAGGGAAAGAAGATGTTTAAAATCAAAGAAAGAAGAAAGGAAGGATCGGTAGTAACTTATTTACCTCTGATGAGGGGTCAATTTCTTCGCCCCTCTCCTTTATAGTTAGCCCGCGGTGTCTGATCGCAGCCAGTTTCCGAGAGCGAGGAATACCGCCGACAGGAGAAAGTTGCCTGTTACGCTTTTGAGCAAGGCCGGGTGCAACGGATGGCCGATCAACCATTATCTCATCTGGCAAAATAGGCAGCTGATCTGCCCCTACATCTGCCGCCGGAAAGGAAGGGTCATCTCCATCAAGCTCGTCGCCTTCGTCATCTGCAGCATCGGAGTCCGAATCCGGTACCTCGACTCTGTTCTTCCTCTTCCTTGTCTTGGCCCCCTGGGAACCCTCATCCAGGCCAGTACCAACGATGAAACTGGTACATGGGTTAAAACCGACAGGGGGCTTGTTCGCCATGACATGCTACAGAGCTGCCGTATACAAGATATCTACTAACACCTTGATAGCGGGAACTGAGAAAACGGTACGGGTATGGAATGTGTCATAGTAATGTCAGGCCCGGATACTATCTAGAAGGCTACCTTCAAAGCCCAGACAAGAGCTGGGGCTGTCTAGAAAAGCTGACTATACCCAAATTGTCGGGCGAATCTGCTAGGCAGATAGGGCTCCAAAAAGTCAGTATTATGGTTGCGATACACCAGATGAGCGGGATGGATATTTTACAACCACAGAAGCATTTGGTCGTCCAGAAGTTGAGGGGGCCCAATACCGTCAAGATGGACAGCAGTTATTTCCTCATCAGTAAAACGAGGGACAGATGCAAAAATATTGTACATGTCTGCCCTCGCCAGTGCCATCCGGCAAGCACATATGGTCTCAAATTCCTAAGACTCATTACGATAGCGGAAGATAAAAGCGTCGTCATCAGTTACGCCGTCTCCAGAGCACGGTCTCATCAAAGACGGGTAATGCATCAACAGCCACCCCTTCAAATAATGATAGGGCAACTCGATCTGTTCAAAATCTTCGTCACATCACGGACAAGGACCTTGGATGTGAAAGTGCGAAGGCCACGGTGTATACTGCACACCATGGCCGGGAGGAGAGCTAGTCGGACCCGCAAAACTAACTTCACAGCCGGAAGGATGAAATTGCGACTGATCCTCTCGATGGAACCTGCTCCACCCGAGACTACACAGTTTCGTAGCCGTATCATTAAGAATCCCGCTAGGAGCGCTTTCTCCGACAACTCATGGGTGTCCTGATAAAAATAACCGAAAGAGTCGGTCTGACTCCCGAACCTGTCACTAGAGGTGGCCACCCTCTTAGCTGAGGACACTAAGGCTTTCACTGCCTCCCAGGACTGAGGACGGCAGGGAGTAACTTGACCTGAGGCATCCGCCGTGAAGAGATATCGCATCCAGTCCTTGGTATGAGGGGCATTCCCTTCCGAGCTGTTCTCCTTTTTGGCTATTTGATGACATATGGTATAATGGCACAAAATCTCTTGATAAAGAGCCACGAAGCCTGGATACCGCCTTTCCAACTTTTCGAACTCCTCGTTCGTGGGAGTATACGCTTCAAAAGCTTCGTCCCCCCAAGGAAGCTTGGAGATCGCATGCATTTCGTGGAGCGCAAGCCCCATTTCCCCTACGAGCGTATAGAAGGTCCCCGTGCGGCGATTATACATCTCCAGCAGAGATATAAACAATCTCTTGTTTATAGGCAAGCCATAGCTAGTGCCCCGAATAGCATGGTAAAGACCAATCTCATACAGAAAGGTCTCATACCTTCGTAAAATCTACGTAGACAGATTGGTCCACGAGAGAATCGGATGTATCCAGCTGGGGAGCATCAACCGACCAATGGAATAGGAGCCCTTCTGAGCGAGTTGGTTCATAAAAGTGTCGTCTGTAGAAAATATGAAATTGGGACCCGCCATATTCAAGAACGTACCCGGGGCTAATCCTATTACAGAATGGCTGGTGTGCACCTTGCCCGCGCACACTGACTTCAGGCTGTTGTTATAATGGATGTCCCCACGAATATCCCACTCCGGGTAGTAGTTAAAGAATCTTCCATCTTTCGGTCTAGGGGGAGCATATTGAACCAAGATAAAGGGAAGTGACGCTCCATCTGGGGAATGCGGATTGCCATCCCGTTAGAAACATAACTCCAGTTCTCTGACACCTCCAGAATCTGACTGTTCTTCACAGTCAAGGCATCTCCAAAGAATAATACGGGCTTCAAGTATTCCCCTTCTAACTTCCCCGAGGTCATCATAGTATTAAGAAAATAGAAAGGATGATTCTTAAGGGCATTCAATCTTGCCGGAGGCTCGTCATTCAGGAACTGGTCTGCCATATGCTGAACTATATGGTCGTACCTATAGCCTAGAGCAGCTTGGGCACTGCCTACCAGGAGTTCTCCAGCAGCATTAACCGGCAAATTCACTAAGAAAGAGACAGAAAAAGATATATTAGAAGGATGGACAAAAAGGAACTAATGGGTGCTTTTGAGATTGACCTCAGATTCGGCTACCACCAGATCAAGGTCAGGAAGATTGACCTCAGATCCGGCTACGACCAGATCTATAGTGAATTCTTTCTAGACAAGGTTATAACTGATGAAGTTATATGGAGAGAGAGTTATCTAAGTATGAATTCTTTCTAGACAAGGTGGATTTTCTTGGCCATGTTGTCACAGGAGAAGGAATTTTGGTATACCCTAAGAAGATAGCTGCTATAGAGAAGTGGTCTACCCCGAGCTCAGTTGTTGAAATCAGAAGTTTCTTGGGCTTGGCTGGCTACTACCGAAAGTTTGTGAAGGATTTTGCCAGAATTGCTGAACCAATGACGAAGCTTACCCGAAAGAATAAAGAATTCATCTGGACGGAAGATTGTCAGGCTGCATTCGAGGAGCTGAAGAAGAGGCTTACCACTGCACCAATCCTTGTGCTACCCGCAGGAACTGGTGGTTTCTCATTCTATAGTGATGCCTCTGGAAAAGGACTGGGTTGTGTTCTTCAACAAAATGGGAAAGTGATTGCTTATGCATCTAGGCAATTACGAAACCATGAGAAAAACTATCCCACACATGATCTGGAGCTTGTTGCAGTCATCTTTACATTGAAGCTATGGAAGCATTATCTCTATGGAGAGAGAGTGGAAATATATACAGACCATAAAAGTCTGAAATATATTTTCACTCAGAAGGAGCTAAACATGAGACAAAGAAGGTGGCTAGAACTGATGAAGAATTTTGACATCGACCTGCAGTACCATCCGGGTAAGGCTAATGTGGTTGCTGATGCACTTAGTCGATACCCAGTGGCGATGTTCTTGACCAAGGAGCGACACTTGTTGGAGGACATAGAGAAGCTTGGTCTGGAGATTGTACTGCCTGAGGAGAAGATAAAGGAACTGGGGCGAGAAGCTGATGTACCTGGAGCTGACTCAACCATGATGCAGTTGCAATTGCGTTCAAGTCTGATGGATAAAATTAAGGAGACACAATTTCAAGACGAGACGCTTTGCAAACTCAGAGATGAAGTGCTGGCAGGAACACTTGAAGGTTTCTCTATCGCCAGTGATGGAGTATTGAGGAATGGTACGAGGCTGTGTGTACCATCTAGCGAATTGAGGAATGAGCTAATGTAAGAAGTGCACCAGTCGCAGTATTCCATACATCCTGGAGCTAATAAGATGTATCGGAATATACGTACCATCGTTTGGTGGTATGGAATAAAGAAGGATGTATCCAGATTTGTGGCTAGATGTTTGATTTGCCAACAAGTGAAGGCTAGCAGACAGAGACCCGCAGGACTTCTACAACCGCTGGACATTCCGGAGTGGAAGTGGGAGCACATAACAATGGACTTTGTGTCAGGACTGCCTCGATCCCAAGGAGGGAAGGACGCCATTTGGGTTATTATGGACCGACTGACTAAGTCGGCTCACTTTATTCCCTTCAAGGTTGGTTTATCCATCGAGAAGTTGGCGGAACTGTACATGCGGTACATCTATCGGATTTATGGAGTACCGGTAAGTATTGTATCTGACCGAGTTACTAGATTTATCTTACATTTTTAGAAGAGTTTGCATGACAGCTTGGGAACAAAATTGAAGTTCAGCACAGCCTATCATCCCCAAACTGACGGACAATCTGAGAGGACCATCCAGACGCTAGAAGATATGCTGAGATCTTACGTCTTGGAATTTAGAGGGTCTTGGGAGGACCACTTACATTTAGTGGAATTCTTCTACAACAACAGTTACCAAGCTAGTATTGGTATGACCCCATTTGAATCACTCTATGGACGTCGTTGCCGTACTCCACTTACATGGGACGATGTAGGAGAAAGAGTATTGCTGGGGCCAGAGATGGTGACTGATGCAGCAGAGAAGGTGAAGGTGATTAGAGACAAGCTCAGGATCGCCCAAGAAAGACAGAAGCATTGGGCAGATAGCAGTCGTCGACCACTGGAATTTGAAGAAGGAGATAATGTCTTTGTGAAGATTTCTCCTACCAGAGGAACTATCCGATTCGGCAGAGCTGGGAAGCTGAGTCCCAGATATATCGGACCATTTAAAGTTTTGAGCCGAATTGGTGAAGTAGCGTATCGGTTAGCTCTACCAGCTAATCTTGAGGGCGTGCACAACGTCTTCTATATTTCGCAGCTCAGACGCTACATCCCGGATCCGAGTCATATTTTGGATCATTCGGAGCTAGAGATTGGACCGAGCCTCACAGTACCAGAGAAGCATGTAGCTATTTTGGATAGAGGCGAGAAAAGGACTAGGACTTCAGTGACTCCCATAGTCAGAGTTATATGGAGGCACGATTCCCCAGGCGAGTCTACCTGGGAGCGAGAAAATGAGATATGGGAGTAGTACTCGTACTTGTTTGAGACCTGAGGTAATTCCTAACCTTATCTCTTTAAATTTCGAGGACGAAATTTCTTAAGGAGGGAAGGTTGTAAAACCCGTAAATTTTTTATTTCTTTTTAATTATTAAATATGTGTTTGCCAATTTAATTTTTTAAAAATTATTATTAGTTAAATAGAAAATTAATTTCAAAATAAATTAATTTGGATTTTTGATTGCCTGGCCTAGTCCCGAACCCAATTCTGAGCCCGAATATATTTTAGAATTACAAAAATTTTAGTTACAATTTTTCCTAAAAGAAAATCTTTACATCAATCCATATTTTTTTTCTTAAAGTCCATTTACCTTTTAGCCTTAAGCCCATAAAACCAAACCCATTAAGACCAAACCCATTAAGCCTTTACTAAAACCTATTTTTTTTCTTTCTCATTCCATCTCTTTGTTTTGAAATGAAAGGGTTACGGTTTCCTCGACGTCCCAAGCTCTCCCAAACCGTCGCCGCCGCCATCACTCCGGCGACCGTTGGCCTCCCCGAACGGTTGCCCCCTCCTCTTTCGGTAACCCCCAAGCCTCCTTCATCTATAAAACCCACTCTTTATCCGTCTCCTTCATCACTACTACCAAAACCCTCTGTGCCCTAGCCATCATTTTCGACGAACCCGTGCCCTTTTCGATGATCGTCGGCGCTGAGTCACCCTCCCGAGGCCGTGCCCCCTAGGCGACCCCCTGCAATAGCCCACGGCCGCTTTTCCCGAGTGCCCGGCCGACCAGCGACCCCGCGCCCAGCCATCCAGGGCCGAGTGCCGCTCTCGGGTCCCCGTTCCCAGGCCGCCCGACCTTTTGGCCGGCCGATCCCAGCGTCTCCTTGTGCGCTGCCCCGCGTGCACCTCGGTGTCGACCCGATTCCGCGTTCCGGCTGCTGTCCCGACAACGTCCCTGTCTTCGGTTGATTTTGCGTAGCTCTGTGATCGTTCGGCTGAACCCGTTGTCCGATTTCATTCCCGAGATTTATCCTGCGGCTCCCCGACCAAAGGATTTGGGTAATCTCTGATAATCACAGTAGTTCGTCCCCTGTCTTGGTCTGTGATGATTTTTGCTCCAAGAATTCCCTGGGAATTTGGTATGCGAGATTTTCGGATTTTTCGAAATCTTTTCGAAAATGTTCTGTGAGTTTTTAGAATAATTCTTTGGTTGAGTATTCTGTTGGTTTCGGGTTCTCTGAGTTCTGTTCGGTTTTTTCGAATTTCGGAAGAATTATTGTGGATATTTTCGGGTTCGATATTATTTTAGAGTTCTGGTTATTATTATTATTGGTTGGAAATTGGTGTTCCCTAGTTTGGGACAGTTATCGATGTTTGATTTGGCATTTTTCCTAGTTTTGGATTATCCCAAAAATAGAGGGAATGCTGCCGAAATTTCTATAAAATTTAATTATATAGTTTTAAAATGATTTTTTGGAAAATATAAAATATTTAGATTTATTGGGCGGCGACCGTATTGGTCAATGGGCCCTGGCTAAGTGCAAACGAAACCGGTTTCGCCCGGACGTTGAGGCATTAGCTATTTTGAAGAATGGACCAATATTCTGAGACTCATAAAATAAATTCAATTTAGTTATTATTTTTATTTTGTAAATTTAATTGTAGGATAATTTTCAGGACTAACCATACTTTTATTCTTATTTAAATTCATGTAATTGGTCTGTAAGGGCATAAGCCTATTTAATTATTTTGGTTGTGAGATTGTAATAGCTTAGGTTTTATTTTATTTTTCTTTTATTTTTCTGGATGATTTTGGTCATGGGAACGTAGTATAAAATGATAATTATTTATTGTATTTTAAAAAGAATATAAAAATAAATGTTTTGTCACTTAGCAATCAAGTTGTAAATTTTAAAAATGGAAATTCATGTATTTCTCATTAAAAAGGAAAATCTTAGTTTTATATTTATATATAATTATAAAATACCAATTTTTTCCAAATAAACCGATAAATACAATTTTCTCGAAATTAAATATGAATTGATGTTTCTTAATTGCGACGCACTAATAAATAGCGTTTTGGTTGTGTTAGCTAAATAAAGACTAAAATTGACTAGGACACAACTAGAGATTGCAACTAGTATAGCATCATTGGTAACTTTAGTTTTCTGAGACAAGTTTCCGAATGTAGGATCTCAAGAAAGAACTTGAATTTCCATCCCGACGTATCGACCCATCCAGTCAAATCATTTGAGGCAAGTACATTTTTATGGTAGATTGTAATTAGTTAATAATTATTTCAATGCAAGTTTAAACCACGATACAACACGGAACATTGACTGTAACTACTGTAACTATTGGGGACTGGGGGAGTAGTGTAGTGGATATGACCACATCCAATAGTATAACTGATTATATTAGCTTACCCCTCAATCACACGGGGATAAGCCATACCATATCACTAGGATATTACTGTAACAAACCCAATCCGGTCATATTCATTACCTATTCATATCACACTATTTTTAACTGTTGGAAAATCATTTATTTTAAATTGTTTAAAAGTGCATATTCCATTATTAATTTCAATTGTTAAAATATCATGAATTTGTACTTTGCTCCCTCCTGACTGGAGACTATATTTTTAGGTCCTGTTGAGGATGCAAAGCTACTGATTAGTAGCTACTATGACCCTGAGCTATACCCTGCTGTGCTTCCTGAGGATGGCTTACTTGATGAGGATGTTGTTTTTTTTTAGATGCTATTTTCCAGTTTGTTAGTTTTGTCTAAAAATAATGTTATTTAAGTTGGTGGTTTATGTTTGTACTTTGTACTGAACAAGTTTTTAATTTATCGAATAAATATTGTGGCAAATTTAGTTTGAGTTATTGATTACCTGTATATGAAAGTTACAGCTTACTGCCGCCGTCAAATTAACGGTACAGGCTGGGCATGATCCGATTCGTTCCAAGTAATTAGGATCGGGTCGTGACACCAGCAGCATTAACCGGCAAATTCACTGAGAAAGAGACAGAAAAAGATATATTAGAAGGATGGACAAAAAGGAACTAATGGGTGCTTTCGAGCTCATGCGGCTCCAACTTAACAAAGTCTCATGCGGCTCAGGAGAACACTTATGCGGCTCTAGCTCACTGAAACCTCATGCAGGTCAGGGGAACGCTTATGCGGCTCTAACTTACAGAAGCCTCATGCGGCTCAAGCTCAGCAGAACATTCATGCGGCTCCACTTAATGAAGGGTCATGCGGCGGTACTTTCATAAGGCCCGCAGGGATCGGATAAGTTCGTACGGACCACGTGAAAGACATATGTGTGTGAATCTATACGGCTTACTGTAGCTTATGCGGCTTTGTTGGCAAAGCGCGTATGCGGCCACAGTAGCTATTCTTATGCGGCTCGCGGCTCGACCATAGGACGAACATGCGACTCACATGAAAAAGGCTCGTGCATTGTAACGCCCCAGTCCCAAAATACGTAGGACTAGGAACGTAGACATGCCAGCTGTATTCATACGAAGTATACTCCAATATATGGAAGCCTCGTATAAATACATAAGCTGTAAAATACAGTAGAACCATAACTAATCTCATCCACACAGAATAAATGAATAAAAGATAACATATAATGAGAATGAATTTGTCTTGATACAATATGTTGGGCGGAGACAAATCCACTACCAACAAAATAAAGAAAAGTACATAGAAAATGAAATGAGTGGCGAGCGAAGCGAAGACGATCCAAGTGCAATCATCCTCGAAGAATAGCAATGATCATGGCTAGAGCTAGAACACCTGCGAAAGATAATAGCACACACCTGGCAAGACAACCAGGTCCTCAGAGGGACGTAACAAGACACATAATATCATACCATAAAAACTGAATAAATACTGCTCAGTAAATAAGTAAATCGAATTATAACATATTCCAATACGCACCTACTGAACGAGCGTACCATCCCCCCAACCAAACAAGGACAGGAGATGGTAAACTAATTCACGGTAACGTATCTTCCCATGCTATGAATCCAATATGGTATCCGGACCCCAACAAGGTTCAATACCTTCTCATCGAAGTAGTAAGTCACACCTACAACCAAACAAGGACAAGATGTGACGAACTAATCCGCGACAAGTTATTGTTCTAAGTCACGGTCAGATACAAGTACCCAAACCAAAAGTACTCGTACCTAACGGATAAGGTAACCTACCGTTCTAAGTGATATGTAGTTAAGAACAATCCTTCCTACGCATGAGCCCTGGCTGAATAGGATCGGCGTAGTCCCCCTTGGGCACCAGAGGCCCCATCAGGAAGAGCATGACGTTCCACAGAATCGTCAGTGGCCGTCAGTAATCTTGGGTCATCAACCCCGTATCTCCAGCGAAGAGTCCGGGTCACAAGGGAAGTGCATCGAAGCCCATACGCTAAGGAATTGTCCTCTCCGTCCAATGCCTACTGTGTTGCATCCACAACATAAACCACTATAACCGCTAAGTCAAACTAGCATGCAATCTCTATTAGCGGTTATTCCTATCGCACGGCTTGTACGTACTGGTGGCCAGCCAATCACGCACTTTCGTGTTCTACATGCGACACACAACTTCGTATTTACAACGTGTCAAGGCCAATGAATGCAACACACAAGGTGGTCCCTTAAATCTAGGTTTAATTTGTAAGAAAAATAATACACAGCAAGAAATATAAATGAACAGTAAGTTCTAACAGTTATGCCATGTATCACAGTTTATTTTGCATAAAGAAAATAAATAATGCATGAAACATGAGCTAAAATAAATAAATAGCAAATGGCAAGGTGTCTTGCCTGGTAGTACGCCTGGTGTGCTGCGATGATCAAGGTGGCATGATCTGCAACTTTGGTGCAACAACTGTACAAGGGGACCTCAGATGGTGGCACGGACGGTTCCATTGGGTCCAGAAGGGTCAAAATAGTTAGGATCGACATAGGGTAGTCTAGAATTGGCGGGGGTATAGGAATAAATGGGCTGGTCACGGGCAGAAGGATAATCAGAGGAATTTAGATAAATAATATATATACGATTTATGGAATCTATTTATAATATTGAAATATAATCTATTAATCAAAATATGCTTTCAAATAAATATCCGAAAAGTTGTTTAAAGGTAAAACTGTAAGTTTGTCAAAATAAGTTTTCTAGGTAAAAAAAACTAGATTTAGTTAAAATACTTTTAGGTACCTGTTTAGAAATTATTTTTAAAAATATATTTTCTTAGTTAAAATAATTTATAGTTAAACCTTTGAAAATACAGAAAAACTCATTTTAAGGAAAAACCTATTTTTTTTTTGTCAAAATAACATTTGTAGGTCAAAGCTACAGAAAATATCATAAATAATACTATAGTTAGGCTTGGAAATTCAGTTTTAAATTTTACGGATAAGGTCAAGCCCTAATACGTAAATAGTTTGGAAAAACAATATTCTCATAGAAACTTCCAAAAAAAATAAATAGTTTTTAGCAATAAGAGCAATAATAATCTTAATAGAAATAATATGAATAATAATAATACTAATAATAATAAATTTTGGTTATACCAATATACGTACATACTTACAGTCTCTACCAATATGGGCCTTAAAACAGAAAATAACAATAATAATAATAATAATAAGGATAACAATAATACTAATAATAATAATAAGGATGTAATAATAGATAATAATAATAATCATTATTATGAGAAACTAATAGTAATAAGAGTAACAGCAAACAAAACAATCAAAAAAAAATAATAATAAAATAAATGAGCTCACTCCTCTTACTGAGTGAGGAGAGAGATTATTGGGATAAGGAAACAGAAAAAAAACGGAGGGGAACAGTCGGGGCTAAGAAAGGGTGCGGAGGAGGCGAAGGAAGCGGGGCGGATGTCGGCCGGCGGTGAGCGGGGAACGGTGGCGCGGATGACGGAGAGGAACTGAGGAGAGGCGCGCGTGAGGGTTTCCGGCGACAGGGGAGACGCGGTGGTCGGACGCGGAGGTAGGCGAGGAAATCGAGAGGGGAGCTCCGGCGCTGAGGGTTTGGAGGCGCCGGCGGCTCGCGACGAAGGGAATCGGCGGCCAGCGGAGTGTCACGCCGGAGGGCGGACGCGGGTGGCTAGGACACGGTGGCGGAAGGCTTAGGGCACGGCTCTGCTATGGTTTTTGGCCGGGGAGAGGCGGTGATGCGGCGGAGGAGGAAGGGGATCGGCTTTCGGGAGGTGGAGGCGCGGTCGGGCACGGCGTGCGGCGACCGGAGAGAGAAAGGAGAAGCGAAGGGGGTGGTTCCCTTGGCTCGGCGGCAGGCCACTGTTGTCGCGGCGGACGTAGGCGACAGCGGGTGGTCGGCCGGCGTGGGAGCGGCGTCGGTGAAGACGAGGCGGCTGTGACAGCTTGGTGAAGGTTTTCCTCTCTCTCTCTATGCATTTATTTTCTTTTGGTTTGTTGGTTTCGGTGGAGCGCTACAGTTCGACCGCGGTGGTGGTGTCGGGAGATCACCGCCTGGGCGCGGGATGGCGGTTTGGTTGTCGTGGGGTCTGGTGACGGCTGGCTGGGTTAGGATTTTGATGGTGGTGGTGGTATGGGAGTTGGCCGGAGTTGGCCCGGCGGGGTTGGCAGATGGTAGCTGGTGGCGGTGGTGTCGATGTGGCGGACTGCCGCGGTGGCGGAGGTTTTTGACCAAAGTTGGTTGGGGTGGCTGATCGCGGGGCTGGTGTGCTCGGGTCGGGTGGCCGAGGAGGGGGCTGTCAACAGTAGGCTAGAGTTAGGGTTTGGGTTAGAAATTTAGGATGCGTCGTATCGGGGATGTCCGACACGACAAGGTTGGGTGTGGATGTCGGACACGGAGGAGATCTATGTATTTGTAACAGAAAAATTTTAGTGGATGGGAAGGAGGACACCGACACGATGCACGTAGATTTGTGGAGAAAAATTTGTTGTGGATCAATAATGAATTGGAGGAGTACCTGCCTATTTATAGGATGTGGGAATTCCCAATTAGATATGGACTAGGATATTTAAAACCCAAATTAGATAACTCATGTATTAATTTAAATCAATTAAATCCAAATCCAAACCAAATCCAAATTTTAGATCTAATTAAATCCTATCCTTTATTTTAAAAACAATTAAGATAGATCAATTTACAAATATAAATACTTATTTAAATAAATCCAAAAATTAAATCAACATTTAAATCTTCACCAAAAAGTTTGAAATATATTTTCCAATAATATTAATAATAATAATTTCGAAAATTACATTAATATTTTTAAATATCTTTTGGAACAATAAAATATTTATATTAATAAATCTAGAAAATTACATTTTTATTTAAATAATCTAGCAACATATTTATGAAATATAGGTATGAACGAATAATATTATTTATTCTCATTGAAAGGCTTTTCATAAATAAAATTATAAATTTGAAATGATAGCTAGAAGTAATTATTACCTATATTATTTTGAAACTATAAAATAATAAATAAAATATTTTTCTAAAATATGTACGCTCGCACATATTCGCACTCGTCGAGCAAAAATAAAATTTCGTGCGCGACGTAAAATACGACTACGCAACGTACAATACAAAATTTTAAATCCGTACAAATATTAATAAAATAAAAAAAAATTAGTAGAAATTTAGGGGTTTTACATCCTACCCAACTAAAAAAAATTCGTCCTCGAAATTAAGAATTAGTAGGGGGTGAGAGGGTACAACGGTAGATAGAAGGGTTCAAAGTTTATATGGTCGTAGTCTAGGTTGAGGATACGATTAAGAGACGATTGTAATCACTCTTAAATTCAAGTGATTAGAAAGTCAAAATGGTAGAATTAGGGTCGAGGGAAAGGACGAGTAGTTAAGACAAAGATATAGGCACATTGAGTGTTAATGGTCACAAGAGATAGGATAGCTAGGGGAACTTCAAGTACAGCGCATTCGTCCTTCTTAAATAGGTGAAGGCGAAAGCAATCTAGAGTTCGAAGGAGGCGTTATCGAATACGAAATACGTGATTCAATGACGATCGAATAATTTCAAAGAAATTGTCTAGGCAGTCGTGGATGGGACTCTAAAGGACAAGTTTAGCTATGTTCCCATCCACGTAGAATAATTGACAAAAGCGAACCAAAGTGCACTCGGTTGATCAGACCATCATGCACCGGTTCTGATTAGGCAATATGTTAGTGAGCGGCCGCTCAATAGCATAAGTCATGAACAAACTCGATAAATGGATGAGTTTGCAAAACTAGATTATAGTTGCAACATTAGTCAACGTGGTAAAAACATAGGCACGAGAGTTTTAGATTAAAATAAGGTAGAATGATTCTAAGTCATACAGTTGTCCTATAGTCTTTTTGTCCAAGTCCTTGGTTGGCTAGAAGGGTTAGGTCCTCTAGATTCTAGAATCTAAATAAGCTTGCTAATATAGGTCACTAGGTCAAAGGGGTTGCTAGGTCATAAGGTAGTCTACCCAACTTAAAGGATTAACTAATGGTGTTTTGGGACAACTAACTAGTAAGGTCACTCTCTAATAAGCACAAAGGAAGATAAGAATAATGATAGAAGGAATCAAGCAAGATACAATTGATGAGTCAAACGGTAGATAAAATCAAGGAAAGAGGTCAAGTATGTGGATGAGATCCTAAACTTCTAATCCTATTTGCAGGCTTGCTTGGTACGGTAAAGTAACCAAACAATTTATCTTGACCTGCATGGGCCACCACAAAAACATGTAATGCCCCAGTCCCAAAATACGTAGGACTAGGAACGTAGACATGCCAGTTGTATTCATACGAAGTATACTCCAATATATGGAAGCCTCGTATAAATACATAAGCTGTAAAATGCAGTAGAACCATAACTAATCTCATCCACACAGAATAAATGAATAAAAGATAACATATAATGAGGTCTTGATACAATATGTTGGACGGAGACAAATCCACTACCAACAAAATAAAAAAAAGTACATAGAAAATAAAATGAGTGGCGAGCGAAGCGAAGACGATCCAAGTGCAATTATCCTCGAAGAATAGCAATGATCACGGCTAGAGCTAGAACACCTGCGAAAGACAATAGCACACACCTGGCAAGACAACCAGGTCCTCAGAGGGACATAACAAGACACATAATATCGTGCCATATAAACTGAATAAATACTGCTCAGTAAATAAGTAAATCGAATTATAACATGTTCCAATACGCACCTACTGAACGAGCGTACCATCCCCCCAACCAAACAAGGACAGGAGATGGTAAACTAATTCACGGTAACGTATATTCCCATGCTATGAATCTAATATGGTATCCGGACCCCAACAAGGTTCAATACCTTCTCATCGAAGTAGTAAGTCACACCTACAACCAAACAATGACAAGATGTGACGAACTAATTCGCGACAAGTTATTGTTCCAAGTCACGGTCAGATACAAGTACCCAAACCAAAAGTACTCGTACCTAACGGATAAGGTAACCTACCATTCTAAGTGATATGTAGTTAAGAACAATCCTTCCTATGCATGGGCCCTGGCTGAATAGGATCGGCGTAGTCCCCCTTGGGCACCAGAGGCCCCATCAGGAAGAGCATGACGTTCCGCAGAATCGTCAGTGGCCGTCAGTAATCTTGGGTCATCAACCCCGTATCTCCAGCGGAGAGTCCGGGTCACAAGGGAAGTGCATCGAAGCCCATACGCTAAGGAATTGTCCTCCCCGCCCAATGCCTACTGTGTTGCATCCACAACACAAACCACAATAACCGCTAAGTCAAACTAGCATGCAATCTCTATTAGCGGTTATTCCTATCGCATGGCTTGTACGTACTGATGGCCAGCCAATCATGTACTTTCGTGTTCTACATGCGATACGCAACTTCGTGTTTACAACGTGTCAAGGCCAATGAATGCAACACACAAGGTGGTCCCTTAAATATAGGTTTAATTTGTAAGAAAAATAATACACAGCAGAAAATATAAATGAACAGTAAGTTCTAACAGTTATGCCATGTATCACAGTTTATTTTGCATAAAGAAAATAAATAATGCATGAAATATGAGCTAAAATAAATAAACAGCAAATGGCAAGGTGTCTTGCCTGGTAGTATGCCTGGTGTGCTGCGATGATCAAGGTGGCATGATCTGCAAATTTGGTGCAACAACTGTACAAGGGGACCTCAGATGGTGGCACGGACGGTTCCATTGGGTCCAGAAGGGTCAAAATAGTTAGGGTCGACATAGGGTAGTCTAGAATTGGCAGGGGAATAGGAATAAATGGGCTGGTCACGGGCAGAGGGATAATCAGAGGAATTTAGATAAATAATATATATACGATTTATGGAATCTATTTATAATATTGAAATATAATCTATTAATCAAAATATGCTTTCAAATAAATATCCGAAAAGTTGTTTAAAGGTAAAACTGTAAGTTTGTCAAAATAAGTTTTCTAGGTAAAAAAAACTAGATTTAGTTAAAATACTTTTAGGTACCTATTTAGAAATTATTTTTAAAAATATATTTTCTTAGTTAAAATAATTTATAGTTAAACCTTTGAAAATACAGAAAAACTCATTTTAAGGAAAAACCTATTTTTTTTGTCAAAATAACATTTGTAGGTCAAAGCTACAGAAAATATCATAAATAATACTATAGTTAGGCTTGGAAATTCAGTTTTAAATTTTACGGATAAGGTTAAGCCCTAATACGTAAATAGTTTGGAAAAATAATATTCTCATAAAAATTTCCAAAAAAAATAAATAGTTTTTAGCAATAAGAGCAATAATAATCTTAATAGAAATAATATGAATAATAATAATACTAATAATAAAAAAATTTGGTTATACCGATATACGTACATACTTACAGTCTCTACCAATATGGGCCTTAAAACAGAAAATAACAATAATAATAATAAGGATAACAATAATACTAATAATAATAATAAGGATGTAATAATAGATAATAATAATAATCATTATTATGAGAAACTAATAGTAATAAGAGTAACAGCAAACAAAACAATCAAAAATAATAATAATAATAATAAAATAAATGAGCTCACTCCTCTTACTGAGTGAGGAGAGAGATTATTGGGATAAGGAAACAGAAAAAAAAAACGGAGGGGAACAGTCGGGGCTAAGAAAGGGTGCAGAGGAGACGAAGGAAGCGGGGCGGATGTCGGCCGGCGGTGAGCGGGGAACGGTGGCGCGGATGACGGAGAGAAACTGAGGAGAGGCGCACGTGAGGGTTTTCGACGACAGGGGAGACGCGGTGGTCGGACGCAGAGGTAGGCGAGGAAATCGAGAGGGGAGCTCCGGCGCTGAGGGTTTGGAGGCGCCGGCGGCTCGCGGCGAAGGGAATCGGCGGCCAGCGGAGTGTCACGCCGGAGGGCGGTCGCGGGTGGCTAGGACACGGCGGCGGAAGGCTTAGGGCACGGCTCTGCTAGGGTTTTTGGCCAGGGAGAGGCGGTGATGCGGTGGAGGAGGAAGGGGATCGGCTTTCGGGAGGCGGAGGCGCGGTCGGGCACGGCGTGCGGCGACCGGAGAGGGAAAAGAGAAGCGGAGGGGGTGGTTCCCTTGGCTCGGCGGCAGGCCACTGTTGTCGCGACGGACGTAGGCGACAGCGGGTGGTCGGCCGGCGTGGGAGCGGCGTCGGTGAAGACGAGGCGGCTGTGACGGCTTGGTGAAGGTTTTCCTCTCTCTCTCTCTCTATGCATTTATTTTCTTCTGGTTTGTTGGTTTCGGTGGAGCGCTACAGTTCGACCGCGGTGGTGGTGTCGGAAGATCACCGCCTGGGCGCGGGATGGCGATTTGGTTGTCGTGGGGTCTGGTGACGGCTGGCTGGGTTGGGATTTTGATGGTGGTGGTAGTATGGGAGTTGGCCGGAGTTAGCCCGACGGGGTTGGCAGATGGTTGCTGGTGGCGGTGGTGTCGATGTGGCGGACTGCCGCGGTGGCGGGGGTTTTCGACCAAAATTGGTTGGGGTGGCTGATCGCGGGGCTGGTGTGCTTGGGTCGGGTGGCCGAGGACGGGTGGCCGAGGAGGGGGCTGTCAAAAGTAGGCTAGAGTTAGGATTTGGGTTAGAAATTTAGGATGCGTCGTGTCGGAGATGTCCGACATGACAAGGTTGGGTGTGGATGTCGGACACAGAGGGGATCTATGTATTTGTAACAGAAAAATTTTAGTGGATGGGAAGGGGGACACCGACACGATGCACGTAGATTTATGGAGAAAAATTTGTTGTGGATCAATATGAA
This sequence comes from Iris pallida, assembly GCA_029216955.1. NCBI lineage: Eukaryota > Viridiplantae > Streptophyta > Magnoliopsida > Asparagales > Iridaceae > Iris > Iris pallida. Next base: position 28,956,773 of record JANAVB010009599.1, read on the forward strand.
TTGGAGGAGTACCTACCTATTTATAGGATATGGAAATTCCCAATTAGATATGGACTAGGATATTTAAAACCCAATGTAGATAACTCATGTATTAATTTAAATCAAATAAATCCAAATCCAAACCAAATCTAAATTTTAGATCTAATTAAATCATATCCTTTATTTTAAAAACAATTAAAATAGATCAATTTACAAATATAAATACTTATTTAAATAAATCCAAAAATTAAATCAACATTTAAATCTTCACCAAAAAGTTTGAAATATATTTTCCAATAATATTAATAATAATAATTTCAAAAATTACATTAATATTTTTAAATATCTTTTGGAACAATAAAATATTTATATTAATAAATCTAGAAAATTATATTTTTATTTAAATAATCTAGCAACATATTTATGAAATATAGGTATGAACGAATAATATTATTTATTCTCATTGAAAGGCTTTTCATAAATAAAATTATAAATTTGAAATGATAGCTAGAAGTAATTATTACCTATATTATTTTGAAACTATAAAATAATAAATAAAATATTTTTCTAAAATATGTACGCTCGTACATATTCGCACTTGTCGAGCAAAAATAAAATTTCGTGCGCGACGTAAAATACGACTACGCGACGTACAATACAAAATTTTAAATCCGTACAAATATTAATAAAATAAAAAAATAATTAGTAGAAATTTAGGGGTTTTACATGCATAAAGCATGCGACGTAGCCATAGCAGTTAGGGTTCTTCAAAACCACATAAAGTCCTTACCAGCAATGGGAGGATGGACGTCAGGGCGAGCTGCGGGCACGACGACCGGCGGAGGAACGGCCGCGGCTGAAGTAGAGGCAGTCTTCTTCGACAAAGATGTCGCCTTCTTGCCCTTAGCCGCAACGGTCTTCTTGGGAGCCATTGGCAATTAAAGAAGAAGATGACAATGGAGTAGGGAAATTTCGAAGTGAATGAGAAAGTAAAGAAGTTTTCTCTCTCAAACTCCTCCTATTTATAGGAAGACAAGAGAGGGGGAAACACGTAGATTGATAACCGCCTCGGAAAAGATGAAACCGAATCCTCGGATTTCGTCCCCTCTCTCATAAAGGAGATTCACCCAGAGCAAAAAATCCAAAAGATTTAATGAGCCGACCCTTGGGATCTCTCCTAAAGGCGGCACTAAAACGAATTTGAGACAATTAATGACGCGCACACGTGGCAAGGAGCAATGTGGCCCAAAAGTCCCTGCGGCTAAGACACTTATGCGGCTCAAAAACCCCTGCGGCCTAGTCATCCATGCGGCTGAGACATCCATACGGCCGAAACATCCATGCGGCCGAGACATCATATGCGGCCAGAAGAATGCATGGCCATGCTTCTTATTCAAAGTATTACAATTTTGCAAATTGAAAACTTTGAAGGGAGTCTTGTAGAAGCATGGAAAAGAATAAAGAAAGATCCATGCGGCCAAAGAGCCCCCTGCAGCTCAGAGAGTTCATGCGGCTCAAGTATCCATGCGGTTCGAGCGTCTATGCGGCTCAAACAAGTCCTATGCGGCTCAAAGAGGAGCCACGTGGCCTACAAACAGCTCTCTCGTTTTGCATTAAATGCCTTGATGGCTGACAGCTTTGACGAAGTGATAGTTCTGACACGAAGATATCATTATTCCCTCATAATGAAGGACTCCTTGAGAAGCAAAGAAAATCTCTGACACGATCCCCCGAGAGTCAGAAACAGTCATGCGGCCTTGACACGTGGACAGTTGTATACGGCCCAAGCGGAGACTAGCTCCATGCGGCTCACGAAGACCAGCCCTATGCAGCTCACGAAGACTAGCTCCATGCGGCTCACAAAAACTATCCCCATGTGGCTCACGAAGACTAGCTCCATGCGGCTCACGAGGACTATCTCCATACGGTTCACTCATACTCATGCGGCTCAAATCATTCCATGTGGCCCAAATATTCAGGGGGGCCACTCTTGGGAAGCCTTGACACGTGGCCAGCCTTATACGGCCTAACTTTTCTGCGGCTCAAATTTCTGCTATTTTGACACGTGGCATGATAGCAGGGCACGTGGCATCAGATTGATCGAAATCTCTCAACAAATCCCAATAAAATATTAGGATCAAATCAGATCATTTGCAAATAAGCCAATTAAAGACATGTGTCGAGGAATCCGAGGTTAGCATGATAAATCAGGAGGATTTATGTCAATCAGTATCAATTACCCATAAAAGATTTGATGCAATCACATTTATTGCTCAAACTCGATGAACGGCCCAGCTCCAATGATCCTTAGCCGACTACTTTCAAGAATGGGCAATTATTGTAAACCCTAATGAGGCCCCCCCCCACTCTTATAAATAGCAGGGTGCCATTCCCTTACGAATACACACACAGAGAGATATAGAGATAGACGCACATAGAGACACAGAGAGACAAAAAGCCTGAAGAGAGAGCATTTCTTCATCAACGCCAAGCAGTTCTTCCATAGAGCCAAAAAGATGTACCCGATCGTCCAAGGAGTAAAGCAGAGCGGCCGTCGCTTTCCCGAGCCTCTATCGTCACCCCCAGAATCTAAAATAAATAATTATAATTAGATTATTGTACCTAGGTTTTCGTCCCTAGGCTTTCTCTGTACAAGCGAGTTTGTATTGTGAAGTAAAAGTCCAGTCCTCCGATAATTGTTCTGTCCTTTTATATTTCATGGCAAACACTCCCGAGGTATTCACATGGACCCCGATAAGACAAAAGCAATCTTGGAGATGAGTCCACCGAACCTCGGTGAACTTCGAGGCCTTCAGGGAAGATTAGCCTACATCATGAGGTTCATATCTAACCTCTCAGGACGATGTCAACCATTCACACAACTCATGAAGAAAGACGTCTATTTCGTATGGAATAAAGAATGTCAACGTGCCTTTGATGACATTAAGGAATACCTATCGAATCTGCCAGTTCTGGTAGCCCCGGTCGCTGAAAAGCCCTTCTTGTTCTATGTGCGAGTCATAGAACACTCCCTTGGCGCTTTACTGGCACAGAATAATGACATGGGATATGAACAAGCCATATATTACCTCAGTCGAATGATGGTAGGGGCACAGTATAGGTACACCACCGTGGAGAAGGAATGCCTTACTTTGGTATTTGCCATTCAGAAAATACGACACTATGTGACAGGACAGACCATCCATGTGGTCTCACGAGTCCACCCCCTTAGGGTTCTCATGACCAAGCAAGGCACACTCAGTTCTCGTCTAGCCACCTGGGCGATATTATTGTCCGCCTACGACATGGTTTTCGTTCCGCAGAAGGCTGTCAAAGGTTAAGCTTTGGCCGACTTCTTAGTAGCCCATCCAGGCTCAGAAACAGCCAGAATCTATGAAAAAATCCCAGACGAAGTCATCAACTCAAACATGACTTCACATGATGCCGTTTGGCGAATGTTCTTCGACGGTGCTTCAAGAACGGGGCCCCAAGGTGATATCGTCGCTGGAGTTAGGATAGTATTAATTTCTTCCTCTGGATTGGTAGTCAATCAGGTGTACTCTCTCACAGAGCCATGTTCAAATAATGTGGCCAAATATAATGCTCTGGTCATCGGGCTCCGATTCACAAAGAAGTGGGGGTCGAATACCTAGAAGCGTATGGTGACTCACAGTTGATTGTTAATCAAATCTGAGGCTCATACGAGGTCCGCAACGAGGACCTGATTCCTTATCATCAGACAGTGATTACCATCATTACAACCTTAGAAGGGTTCTTTATAGAGCATGTTCCTAGGCTCCAAAATATTGAAGCTGACGCCCTAGCAGGCCTCGCCGCTTCTTTGGCAGTTCCAAATTATGCTCATCATCTAGTCGACGTGATAGGCCATGAGATGGTCTGTCCTAAAAATAACGTTCAACTAGGTACGAGTTACTCCATCCTGATAATCAACGACATACAAGACTGGAGACTCCAGTTCATCGACTTTGTAGTCTACGGAATTCTGCCGGAGAATGTGAAAGAAGCAACTTCAATCAGAAGGCGTTCTCTCATATTCTTTTATAATACAGAAACAAAAATGCTATATCGATGATCCTACGATGGACTACTGCTATGCTGCCTATCATATGCAGAAGCCAAAGAAGCCCTACGCGAGGCTTACGATGGCATTTACAGGGCTCACCAACCTGGCCCGAAGTTGCAGGACCGTCTCCGCCAGATAGGCTATTACTGTCACGCCCCGATCCTGCAGAGTCCTTTCATCCTCACTTTGGACTCTTTGAGACCGACCGTCCTTGCTAAGGCGTGATGCCGTGCAAGCCTAAGTTGCGCTTGCATAAGGCCAAGACCTTAAGCAAGACAAGATAGACAAGATTGACACTACGCAGCGGAACATATTGTAGATAATTGAAGTAGCAACAGACATATTTCAGAATATATGCATTGAACACAATGGTAGAAGAAACAATTCTCTTTATTGATTTCATTTGTACAGATTATAGGCTCTCGATTCTCTCTAATACAATATTACATTCTCTCAGAACTTTACAGATTACAATGATCCCGTTCCCATACATTACATCCCTTTATATACAAAACCAACTCTTACAATAAATATCATTGCTTGGCATCTCTTCTGATTTCTGCCTCCTGAGGATGAGACTCGGGCTATCACTTCGGACTATCCTTATCGATGCATATTGCACCTGCATCCAGACTGATGGTGGATCAATATATTAGCATACTGGTGATTGTGAACAAATAGCTATATTTGTCTGAAACGATCACTGTTCATTTAGTAAGAAAATATTTCTTGTGATGTGATCTTGCTACTTTTACCTATGTTCATTCCATGCATACAGAGTCAGTTTACATCTTTTTAAAAACATCTTTGAAAAGCCACAGTTCATTCTTTTACATATCATTTCAAGCATACAAGGGACTATTAATTTCTGTGGAGTGCGCAGGGTGTTTCATGAGCATATTCATTTTACTGTTCAAGCAACTCTTAGGAACAATTATAAGCATGATATCATATCTTTTCTTTAATGGAACATAGCATTTCTTTGCAACGGATTAATCTCTGCAAGCAATTCATATAAGAAACTTAAGCAACACATATGTATCACTTTTCAGTGATTCTTACCATAGCCGACCGTCTATCCCTGCACAAGACAAGGATTAGTATAAACATGATAAAACCAACATTGTTCCATGTTCGTCTCTGCATTGTTAGCTCTTAGCAGAACATTCTTTTGCTACTTATCTATATGCATGACTATAACTCTTGTGGTCCATGGGCATTACCCATATTAGCAATTGGGACGTTCTAGCCCATCTCACTAATAGACTGACACCCTCCTCTGGTTGCGGGAACTTCTAGCCCCAGGTGTCCTGTTCTCTCTTAGGCTGATCGACTCCAGGTGCCTCCAGAATCGATCGAGAGATTACCACTTGTGCACAAGGCATCTAGACCAGTGCAAATGCAGCTATCATATAAAACTATCATGCACCAATCAAGAAACTTGTAAACGTATTCATCTTTTCTTTTTCATATAATCGAGCCAGTAGCTCTACTCTTTTCTCTATACGGACAAGCCGTATAATCTTATTTAATAACACAAAGTGCCTTCTCTGTACATCTCTTTCTTTATAGCAACAATTGAGGGACAATAAACAATCTTTGTTTAAGCAAGTAACAACAAGCATAAACTCTACTCTTGATAGCTTACTATTTATGGACATTTGAGCATTCTCTTTTCTCTTCTTATTAAGTATGGCAATAGTTCTTTGATTAAAGGCAACATCTCTACTTTTGCATACACGCATCAGTTCGTTTCTTATGAGCAAGCAACAGTTCTACTTCTTAGCATGCAGATTATCTCTTTTCTCATATTAGCATAGCAACATGTGGATTCTCTTAAAGCATACTAAATGATTTACTATCTTATTATTAACAATAGCATTCAATCAAAAACTCAGATTCTTATTAGGCGTAAGCGAATCAGCAAATGAGACTTCGTCCACTTACACAAATCAATTGTCTTCTTTCAAAGCCAGCAATCCGATCTCTCTGTTTATCTAGTGCCTTCGCGGAGCAGGGTACTACAATTACTGGCTAACGATGGTAGCAGATGCGGTCGATTATGCAAAGAATTGTAGGGCTTGTCAGATCCATGCAGACTTCATACATCAACCATCCGAATTCTTGCACCCAACAGTGGCCTCTTAGCCATTTGAAGCATGGGGAATGGACATTATTGGCCCAATCATCCCGCCGTCATCCTAGGGACACCGTTTTATACTTGCAATCACCGATTACTTCTCCAAGTGGGCAGAAGCTGTTCCACTTGCAGAAGTAAAGACATCAAATGTGATTAGTTTTGTAAAACATCACGTCATTTACCGTTTTGGACTGCCTCGGAGGATTATTCACGAAAATGGTCTGCAGTTTGCAAGCCATGCTTTCTATCGATTTTACGACAAAAATTGAATTCAGAATGTGGCTTCAACGACATACAACCCATAGGCTAACGGTCTGGGTGAAGCTTTTAACAAGACCATAATCAAGCTTCTCAAAAAGTTTGTGTCTTGAAACAAGGGTGACTGGAATAAAAAGCTGGGCGAATGCTTATGGGCGTACCGCACTACAATTCGGACGGCTACAGGAAATACATCGTTCTCTCTGGTTTACGGGAGCGATGCAGTTCTTGTCACGACCCGCACCCATTTTTTTCTACGGATACAAGACGTGTCCAAGCCAGCCTATGCCGCAGAGTCGACGGTAGAACGCTGTATAGCCACAATGCTCAAAATCATAAATAGTGCTCATTCACAGAATTAATTTAAACTTACAATATTCCCAAGTTTTATATTTGCAAAAAAATATAAACTTGTACAAATATTGAAATGACTACAACTCAGCTATCTAGCTAGTCTCTAGGCTTTTGTCTGCAAGTACATCCGTATCTCCCATGCTAAGTAAATTTACGGCTAACCTAAAAAATATTGGTTTCCAGTCAGGAATAGAACGAGTACAATTCACTGAATGCAGTTTCAATATATGAAAATGACTATACGACAGAGGTTAGCCTTTAGACATATGATTCATAAAATAAAATGAAGAAGGACAGAATAAAACTGAATGCTAAGAATATAAAATGAAATACAATAAAATACTCACCAACTGACCTATTGAAATACCTTTGATATGTGATCGGTCTCGGGACAATTACACGACACTGTCTAAAGTTACACTGTCTACACTGTCTAAAGTTACATTGTCTATATTGTATAAAGTTACACTGTCTGCATGAAATACTACAATAAAGAAATACGGTCTATACGGTCTACTTTGCAATAATAAATTACTGTTTACACTGTCTACTTTGCAATAATAAATCACTGTCTACACTGTCTACTTTGCAATAATAAATCACTGTCTACACTGTCTACTTTGTAATAATAAATCACTGTCTACACTGTCTACTTTGTAATAATAATTCACTGAAATCACATCTTTATCGACTAACAATAATGCATAGTAAAGATCAATACTAAAAACAAACAATAAACTGTACTCACCTGTGGTCCTGTGCTGGTGAAACCGATAATCTGAGCCACTCAGTGTGCCACAATAGTCAAAACTCGTACAATAGTCTTCGGACGCTGAAATAAATATTACCAATGTTCTTAAAATAGTCAAAATAGCTAGAATTGTCTGTCGTTAAGTCCAATTCTGGATACAGGGGCAAAACGGTAATTTTAGGTCAAAACAGTGTCCGTCGTTGGACCCGCTTTGTACCGAAAAGCGTGCCAGAGTCAATGATCTCTAAAGTCGTCAAACTATATGTCTACAGATCCGATACGAACCCAACCGTATATCCAAAGTTGGATTCCGACGGGCCGTGCACAAAATCGTCCGTTGAATCGGACCGTGGGGCCCACAAAACGGTGATCCGATCAACTGTCTCAGAATCGGACCAAACTTGGCATACAGGACCAGAAAAATGATACGGTCCTGTTGGCACAAGTTTTATCTCGATCTGACGAACGTGCACAAAGTAATCGAGAAATTTGCACAGAGGCCGATACGGTGAATTTCGACGGATACGCATCAAATTCGTCGCGCACACGCAACCAATTTGAATTCCGTCAAAGCCCACACGTCCACGAAGCCGTTACGCACCTTTTGATGCTTTCGATTCGTGACCAAGTTGCCCGAATTAGTGGGACGCACGTCGTATCGAAGGTTTTTTATGGTTTTCTAATATTTCGAAAACGGGTTTTTGGCCAATTTGAGACGCCGATTTCTCGACGCTCAGTCGATCACATCGACTTCTACAAAATGGGTTACAGAGCCGTATAGGTTCTCTAGGTCTGTCTTTAAAAAGATTTTCAAAACCGTCGATGGATCGGCTAGGAGTTGCCTTCCAAATCACTGTTTTAGATGTTTTCATTTTGTCCTGTTTTCTCGAAAATCTAGGTTTTTCTTTCGATTTTGATTCGATTCCTTGTCGAATCTCAAACAGTTTGGTACGAACTAAATGATGAAGTTCTAGATGGTTAGGTTGTGAACGAATCTCTGAAAACGATTTACAATACCATCTAGGGACGAGGGAGAATTCGTACCTCAAACAGGGGGTTTGGGGCTACCGAAGCTGCTGCCTTGCTTCGTGGCTGTGCACTGCTGCCGCAGCGGCTCCGGCCGGCGGGCGGTGACTGTCAGCGGCGCACGTGCGGCGGTGCGCGCAGGCGTGGGTTGTGGCGAGTGTTGGTTTGGTGGTTAGGGTTTCCAGCTCCTCCCTTCGGTTTCAATCGAATATATACATACGGCTCTCGACGGTTTCTCAGGGTCGGGTTGGTGAACAGTAGCCCATAGGTTAGTTCCATATAAGTCCCTATATCCTCAGTATTTACATCTGGGTCCCTGGGGTCCTTTTGCAATTATAAATTACAAATAAAACTTATTCTATATATATATATTTATATATATATATATATATATATATATATATATATATATATATATATATATATATATATATATATATATATATATATATATATATATATATTTATATATATATATATATATATATATATTTATATATATATTTGTCTTGATAAACCCAAATAAATCCCAATAGCATTTGCTCCTAGTGTAGGGCTTATTTATATAAATATGAGCAATATAATAACATTTATTTGAAAACTAAATAAATATAACCAATATTAGTAATTAATTTTATATAAATAATAACCTCAATAATAATGATAACAATAATAATAAAATAATAATAATAATAACAAAATTCCATAAATCAATAATGGTGTATATAAACCATTATGTACATTCGAATAATCCCAAAATACACAAGGACCCATTTTATACAAAAGTCACTGAATATCACCAATAATAATATTTATAATATTTAAATACGAATACTTAGAAATATTCATCAGGTTATTAAAACGGAATACAACACAATCTTACCAAAATGTGTCAACACGAATGTCATTGGACGTCTCGCATGACTACATGGGCTTGTGCTCAGTTCGGGTCCAGTCCGGGCTAAAATGGTATAACCGGTTTCCCTAAAACACAATAATATAATAAGTAAATAAATAAATCTTCGGTAAGGGTTAAGTCGCAACTCAGCCTGGTTTTCCTAGTTAGGACATCACTATGGCTCGGCCTTCCCTACCAGGACTAATACTCATGTCAAAGCACGCCATTGCACTATCCGTGCCACGATTTCTAATCACCATGCACTCCAAAACTCAACTATGGCTAAAGTCATCCACCGTAATAATTAACTAAATAATTATTTATAAAAATTCTAAAGATCACCTTTAAATTCAAATAAATAAATAAATAAAATATTCTCAAAATTTTGGGAAGAGGGGTTACAGTTCGTCCATTGGAAACCCAGATCCCTCGCTTCGCGTGGCCCTTACTTACCGGTTGATGTCGGACGATAACTACCGACGACGGCTGCAAGAATTGGAAGCCCTAGACGAGAAGTGTTTACAAGCTCAAAAAAGCATCGAGCTCTATCAAGCATGCATCTCTCGAGGCTTCAATAAGAAAGTCTAGCAGAGAACATTCCAAGTAGGCGATCTCGTCTTGGCCGTTCGCAGACCGATGGTCATGACTCACAAAACTGTCGGCAAATTCCAGCCCAAATGGGAGGGCCCATTTGTCATCGAGTCTGTATTCTCCAACGGCGCATACTGGCTCGTAAAACAAAATGGAGACTTGCTTATGATGCCCATAAACGGCAAGTTCCTGAAAAAGTACTATGCTTAAATCTCCTAGACTGTCAAGTTATGTACACCAAGTACCTCTGAACTTAACTCTACTAGCTCCAAGGGGATTCACATCGCATCTCCCTGGCTGACAACTCATGTATACTGATACCTCTGAACTTTCACTCTAATGCTTCAACCCGCCGGAGTCAACCGGGTTCTCTTTGTTGCCTCTGAGTAAACTTCCTGGTTTTGATTGTCGTATGTCACGTCCACAGTATCTCTAATATAGATAATCTCCTAACTTAACACATGTACCCAATCTAGGATAAAGTTACGGTGTTAAGGCCACAGAACCTATTATGTCCATATTACCTCTGTTAGGTTTTGTTTCAAAATCTATTACTCACGCCACATGTGCACAAAAGGGTAATAGGTCCACCAAAAATTGTTCAAATCTATTACTCGCACTACCGGTGCGCAAAAGGGTAATAGGTCCACAAAAGTCGTTCAAATCTATTACTTGCACCACCGGTGCGCAAAAGGGTAATAGGTCCACCAAAAATTGTTTAAATCTATTACTCGTACCACAGGTGCACAAAAAGATAATAGGTCCACAAAAGTCCCCCAGTGGGATGTCCTCTGCCAACCACAAATGCTATATTAGACCCTCTAGTACAAGCACCCCAAATGTCATAAGCAAAGAAGGAAGTTAATGTGTACACTTTTATTCAGATGTCATAAGCAAAGAATGAAGTTAATGTACACTTTTATTCATGGGACTGCATCCCAAAAAAAAGGTGGAAGACCCACTACAATTACGACTGCTCATCAGCAACACATAGCTCAGTGAGTATCACCTCAAGCTGCGCCGTTAAGCGATCGATCTTCAGTTTGGCTCGACGTTCAGCTTCCTGGATCAGCTTTGCAGTATCCTCAAGATATACATGAGCCTGCCAATTGTCCTCTACTTTCTTCAGTATACCCTCCAGAGAAGCAGAGGCACGTGTCACCTTGTTGGTGTCTTCACAAATCAACGCTCTCTTCCGATGGGTAGCTTGGAGCTCAGTCTCCAGGGACGCCAACTTAGCCTGGAGTTGTAGGATCTGCTCATTAGTTTTGGCAATCGCGCGGGTCGTCGCCTCCTCCCGAGTCAAGCAATCCTCCCCCTTACGGCTTAACTTGTCGTACTTTAGAGACAGTTTTTGATGGTCTTTCTTTAAAGCGGGTTTGGTCGTCTCCCGTACGCCATTCACCTTCTCCAAGGCCGTTAGGAGGAATGCACGCTACTGGTCCACCGCAAGGGGCATGTCAACTTGCCGTAATTTTTGTAGTTCGGCCAGGCGCTGATCAGCCTCTACTAGTTTATGCTCAAGGAAATCAGCCATCCCTTCTCTATCCGGGAACGTCCTCAACAGTTCAACTTGGCTGTGGGCATAATGATGAGCCACGACAAATGAGTTCCTCTCCGTAAAGCATCATCGATCCCATGCCTTAAGTGGCGGTAAAGGCTCTCAATTATATCCTTTGACGATTCGTCTATGTTCTCCAAAGAAGATGGCGTCAAAGGAATAGCAGCCGAGAGAGCTGAAGGTGATTGGGAAGGCGACGCATCAGAGATTGATGACCCTATCAAAAGGGAAGCAAACTCGAAGCGATGAGATTCTCGCGCAGCAGCAATTTCTTTCTCTGCGGCATGAAGGAGCCGGAGACTAGGCAACTCAGAGAGCTCAATTTTCGGGGAAGGGGAAGCATCAACTGACCCTGCGTCCACTGATGCGAGTGTAGGAACCACAACCTCTGTGACCGGCGTCTTCATGACGCACACCGCTGTACTCAATTCAATGGAGGGTCCATCATCTTGAGCCGAAAGGAGAGGAGGTACACTTCTTCTGTGTAAAAGGTCAACCCCGTGTCCTCTTCTATCCCTTCCTCTGCGGCCATGTCCTCCATCAACAGTGAGGAGGCAGGCCCTATAGATCCAGAACAACTAACAATTAGCTTGATTCGAAGGATATGGAGTTGGAGCAAAAAAAATCTCCTCATTGGTAAGAATATGACATAGCTTACAAGGGGAGGGTTACAAAGACTGGGGCTCACTCAGAGTAATCATAGCTCCTCCAGCGGCCCCCACATCCTCCATGACCTCAACGGCAGTACTCAAGCCGTCTACGGCTGCCTCGCCACTCCAGTCGCTCTGGAAAGAAATGTAGCTGTATCGGTGCCAGTCTGTTGAGACCATGCAATCATAAGATCAGGTCCCGCAAGGCTGGCACCTTCTCTGACCAGGGTATCCGTAGTCTGCACCAAAGGAAGAAGTTCAGGGGCAACAACGGGTTGCAGAGGGTTCATTCCATCTGATGCCTGCAAAAAGGAACATACAGATAATGTCCCAAGAGCAACGCTGGGGTTTGTCATGAAAGAGCTTACCCCTGAGTTAGCTTCGACATCACTGCCCCCTTCCTCGACGACAGGCCCACGGACCTTAATCGTGGCCCGCTTCTTAGAACGGGGCCTATCGATAACAGAGGAACCATGCTAGTTCTGCTTATGCAAAGGACTTGGTGCAAGAGAGGGCGAGCGCGTCGCCAGAGGAGTTGTAGGGAGCAGCAGATCATCAGAGTCATTTTCTGCCTCCGTACTAGTTGAACCAGAGTCGGAAGCCTTCGCCTTCCCCCTCCTTATCCTCTTGCGAGACTCCCTGTGTCGTTCCTCCAGTTTAGTACCAGTAATAAAACTGGTATTTAGATCGAAGCCGATGGGGGGCCCATTCACAGATACATGGTGAAGGCACGCCATGTATAAAATACGTACGAAAGTCTTAGCGTCCGGCTAGTAGAAGTAGGCCTGGGTGTGGATCGCGGAGTAGTAATGCCAGGCCCGAATGCCATCCAGGACGCTGCCCTCAAAATCCATGCAGGGATTGGGTTTGTCCAAAAATAATTGATTATACCCGAATTGCCGAGAGTATCGGCTGGGTAAGTAAGGCTCTAGGAAAGCGATATTGCGGTTGCGGTACACTAGATATGAAGGGCGGATATTCTGCAACCAGCAGAATATCTTTTCATGTAGGATCTGAGAAGCAACAACGTTATCATGTTACAGGCGGCCCATTTCTTCGTCGATAAAAGATGGGACCGACACAAAAAAGAAATATTTGTCCAGTCGTGTGAGCGCAGCTTGAAAGTCGGGTACAGTAGTGCAAGTCTAAGACATGTCTCGATACTGATAGATAAAGGCATCGCCACTCATCGTGTTACCCTCGGGGCCAGGCCGCATCAAAGAGGGACAGTGTATCCGCAGCCATCCCATCAGATAATGTTAAGGCAGCTCAATCCGGTTGAAGGCCTTCGTGGTTTCACAAGCAATGACTTTCGTCGTAAAAGTACGAAGACCTCGATGAATGCTGCACACCATAGCTGGAAGGAGAGCCAGCCTGCCTCTAAAAACCAGCTTGACTGCAGGAAGGATCAGAGTGCGGCTGATTCTCTCAATAGAACCGGAGCCCTCTGAAAACACACAGGTCCTCAGCCATATCATTAGGAACTCGACCAGGATAGCCTTATCGGACAAAGGTTGGGTATCATGATAGAAGTAACTGAAGGTATCGCTCCAGCTCCCGAATCTGTCACCTGCAGCTCTGTCCCACTTGGTGTCTCGTACCTGAGCATCCACCCCCTCCTGAGTCTGAGGGCTCCGAGGGGCGACCCGACCTGAGGCTCCAAGGTTGAATAGGTAACTAATCCAAGCCTTGGTATGGGGAAGGTGCCCTTCAGAGCTTGTATCCTTCTTTTTGGACATCTGCTGACAGGTGCTATGATGACATAGCACTTTCCTGTATACAGCAAGGAACCCAGGGAACCGTCGCTCTAGTTCCTCAAATTCTTCATTGGTTGGGGTATACTCCTCGTAAACCTTGTCTTCCCAGGGCAACTTGGAAACATCGTGCATCTCGTGGAGAGCGAGCCTCATCTGTCCACCAGGAGTAAAGAAGGTCCCCATACAACAGTTATACATCTCAAGAAGGCTATGAACAGCTTCAGGTTCATAGATAAACCGTAACAGGTGCCCCTTATGGCGTAGTAGAGGCTAATTTGCTGCAGAGTATCCCTATATTCCGTCAGGATCCAGGTCGTCAGGTTGACCCACGGAGGGGAACGATGTACCCAGTTCAGCAGCGACAACTTGCCTGCGGGGTATGACCCTTTGCGAGCAATCCGATTCAAGAAAGTGTCAGCCTCAGAAAATAGGATATTGGGCTTCAGTTCATGGATGAAATTGCCGAGGGCCAGTCCAACAATGGAGCAACTGATTGTCTCCTTGATCGAGACCACTGTCCACGCATGTTTATTATAGCGGATGTGGCCTATAAAAACTCCATATTGATCCTAAGTTAGGGGACCCGACATTTTTCCCTCAATGGGCACCATGTTGAACCTTGATAAAGAAAAGTGGCATTCCATCTGGGATATGTGAATCGCTAACCTATGGGAAGAGAAATCCCAGTTCTCGTATACCTCTATTATGTACGGGTCCAAGATGGTCAGGGCATCCCTGAACAAAGCATAGGCTTCAAATAAATGCTGTCCAGTATCCCAGAGTTCATCATGCCGATTAAATAGAAATACGACTGGCTCCGGAACTCCTTCAACCTGGCTTCAGATTGACCTCTGGTAATTTGAGTCGACACGTCCTCGACTATGTGGTCAAATCTGACACCTAGGGCAGCCTGAACATACCCTATCAAAACTTCCCCCGAAGAAGCCGTAGACAAAGTCACTACAAAGGTCAAAGAAAGAAAATAGTCAGAAGAAAACAAAGGGAATGGGTTCCTTTCAACTATGCAGCCTGGTTATGAAAAGAGCACATACGGCTCAAATCAGGTGATGCATATGCGGCCTAGTCGGGCAGAGCCTATGCGGCCTGGTCATGAACAGAGCGCCTGTGGCTCAAATCGGGAAACGCATATACGGCCTAGTCAAGCAGAGCCTATGCGACATAGGTATGGGAAGAGCACAAGCGACTCAAATCAGGTGACGCATATGTGGCCTAGTCAAGCAGAGCCTATGCGGACCAGATATGGAGAGGGAACATGCGGCTCAGTCATATGACTCCTATGCGGCTCAGTCTATGTGGTCCAGTCACACAGAGCACATGCGGCCTAGCGAGACAGGGAACACATGCCCCATGGAAGCCCGAATGTGCACAAAAGGCGTTGAAGCCAAAGCACAGCAGTGATATGTGGTCAGACCTGCGCATAAAGCATGCGACATGGCCATTAGAGTTCAAATGTTCATTCTTTCACCATCTTTACCCTCGATAGGAGTCTGTACATCGGGATAAAAGGAGGATGAAAATGCAATTCTAGACGAAGAGACAGGCGCTTTTCTTTATCAACAACGCTTGTAGATTTGGAAGCATTTGGGGCCATGGCTGAATGAAAAAGACGAAGAGCAAGAAATAGAAAATGAAAGAAAAGAAGACGAAAGAAAGCAAGGGAAGTTCTCTTACTACTATACGGCCTGCATTTATAGGCCATCAAAAAGCGTAAACGGATGGATGCCTCTTCGTTTATCGCGCCCATTAAAGATAATGATGATCCTCAAAGATTTTATCCTTCATAACCGTCATGTTGATCTCGAAAAGATAGCCCCAATCAAAGCTTTAAATACGGCAGTGACAGCCTGGATAAAGACTTCCCTGCGGCTCGAAATCATATGCGTATCTCTATGCTTCTTATTCAAAGTATTTCAAAATTTACAATTTGAAAACTTTGAAGGGGGTCTTGTAGAAGCATGAAAATACCGATCGTCTAGGCGTTATGCGGCCTAGATGATTTAGGCCGCAGAAGGAATGCTCATATGTCAACTCTGTAGACTAGCTGATCCGGGCCGCATAAGGAATGCTCATATGTCAACTCTGTAGACTAGCTGATCCGGGCCGCAGAAGGAAGGCTCCTATGTTAACTCTACGGACTAGCTGATCCGGGCCGCAGAAGGAAGGCTCCTATGACAACTCTGCTGCCAAGTTAATTCGAGTCGTAGAAAGAAAACCCCTGAGACCACTATACGACCAAGATGAAGCAGGGATGTCCTACGACCAAGGGAGGCTACAACCTACTTTTGAGCCGCATGAGCCTTATGCGGTCCAAAATTTGCCAAACTCCCTCAACAAATTTCCATGGTATGACACGTGGCGAATTGACAAAGTCTTGAACCACCCAGATATATTGTAAAAAAATCTCAACAGACACCCAGTTGGCCGCTGAAGACTGGGTCTTGGTGTGCTGTTACGGCCACGTGGCTACTTGACAACCTATACGGCCCAAAATATGCCTCATTCAGAAGCCTCTATAAATAGTAGGGTATCACACCCTTGCAAAGAGCTGGCAATTTTTTCAAGAGCAAAGACTGCATCTGATAGTCCAAGGAGTAAGGCAGAGTTTCTACACTTCTTTCGAGCCTCCACCGTCACCCCCAGAATCAAAACTAAACAATTGTACTTAGATTATTTCCTAGGATTTCTTTCTAGGCTCTCTTTTGTACCTGCGAGTTTGTAATCAAATCCAGTTCCCCTGTTGTTCTTATTTTGATAATTAATGGCAAACAGTGATACATACAATATTTAGGATTGTCAGTTTTACCTACTTTATCTGACTGTTTAGCTTCGGGCAGTTGAAGTTTGTTGTTTTTTATCAGACAATCAAATATGCTCATAATGTCGTCCTCTTTAAAGGAATATTCCTTCTTAGGACGTGGTGCCCTCTGTGGGGATGTCGTCACGGTAGGTGTTGATTGACCCACATTGATGACAAGGTTTCTTTGCCTTTGTGATTGTTCTGACGTCCACCGATGTTGGTTATAGAATTTTCATCTTTGTCAAGATTAGGCATCTTGATGCCTAATTGTTTGAATTTATCAGCACTATCCTTGGCTGCCCTGGCACTTATTATAAAGGAGGCCCAGTCTTAGAATTGTATGGATCTGATCCACATGCTGACTATAGGTAATAAGTTTGATTTGCATGTATCTATAGTCAATACATCTGGAGTGCCCAGAGGCATCTTGAGTGCTTTGTGACGGAAGCACTCTATGAAACGTTCAGCAGTTTTATTAGGCCGTTATTTAATCTTGATGAGGACTGACATGGTCATGTCGTTTGTTCGCTTATAGAATCATTTTAGGAACATTTGCTTCAATCCTACAAAAGATGTTATACAGCTATCTGACAAGCTACAATACCAGTTGTAGGCCACACCCGCCAAGCACCCGACGAATACTCTAGTGAGTAGAGCATCGTTCGGTTGGAGCTGATCAGTCATTACCTTAAAATGGTTGAGATACTGACTCGGAGATGAGATGCCGTTAAACAGCATGATGGTTGGTGGCTTGTACTTAGATGGAAATGGGACTTCCTTCCATTCTACAGGATAAGGATGTTTGATTCCTAATTTTTGTAGACCATCCTTCTGCTTAAAAGCTTCAAACTGATTATACAGGAGCTTCACTGCCTCAAGAGGATCCCCTAATGCTTGAGGAGCCGAAGATTGGTTTGATGTATTAGGAGGCAAAAACGTATGATAAGTACCACCCCCAGCACCAAACTGACTTGGAGTAGCCTGAGCTGGTATAGTAGCATTGAGAGGGGATTGTACCCCCAGGCCAGTATTGACATGTGCAAATGCTGCTATATGTTCTTGGGTTGGAATTGGATTCACAACCGGTGGAATAGTATATTATGCTATGATTACAGCATGCATACTTGTAACCATTTCAGCCATGTTTTTCAAATTGGCCTCTAAAGCAGCAATCCGTTGCTCCTGATTGCTGGAGCTAGAAGCATCTTGTTCTTCATTAGTGACATAGGCAGTCACTTCTCTAGCTATCGAAAATGAACTAGTGGAAAAGAGAGTCGGATCAGAGCTCTCACTATCAGCATCGAAATCATGTAAGGAACTACACCCAAGATGAGGAGTGGGAAGATTCCTTTAACTGAAGAGATCTCGATCAAAATTAGTAAGATTTCTTTGTACGATTATTTCTTGGTCGGGAAGAAGATTCCTTTGATCGATTATTTCCTGTTCGAAATTAAGAAGATTCCTTTGATCGAGGACATCTCCAAGACAAGGAGTGGAAAGATTCCTATGACTGAGTAGATATCGACCTATTGACCTTGTATTTTGGTAGACCCCTTCGTTGGAGTCACAGATACGGTCAAGGTATTATTAACTGAAATTGTGAGAAGCATTACGTCTTGGACATTTTTTCCCCCAGTAATTCGGGACGTCATGTTGACCAAAGCGTACATCAATTCATCTTCGTCCACCACAATAAGTTCAGGAGTCCGAGTAAAGTTCAAACGATCGAAGACAGACCGTTTAGCTGATTGACATCAATATTTGATCACTACTTTATGGTAATGATTACAGTGGTGTTCCTGATGTAACTCAGGTGGACAAGATGGTCCTGCGATCTTTCGCTTTTGTACAAGAAGTTCGTAGAGATCAGTTACAGTGATAGGTTAATGATAAATCAGAGGTACATATTCCTTGATTATGTTAGGAACATTATTCCGGTTCTTGAGATGCCTTGTTCCCTGTGTGCACAGAGAAGTACTGAGTTCATTGGCATAGGTGAGAGGATTCTTGATTTGAAAAGCCTTTACTGTACATAATTTGGTAGGTGGCATAAATTATTCTTGATGCAGACTTGATAAAGTTGATGTTGTTCTGCACTGGTTAAGGTAAGTGCGCATGTCAGAATTATGCACCACCTGGCTGTCAGTCTGAGACACCCTCAGTTTTCCCTGCCTTGTTCTTGATATGCGTAGGAAAGGAAGATCCTAGTTCTGCCTTGGTTGGAGCTAGCCAGTTTGAAGAGGAATGGGCATGATTGTCTGTTGTCCTGTACACCCTGTTCTAGCGTATTTTGCGTGACATTGATTTGATTGTCTTTGTCAAGAGAAGTAGAGTTTCTACTCAGAAGTGTTTGAGCATTGACTGGCACAGAGGCACCATCTGATACATTTTCTTCCGAGTCCCGGACTAGAGAAGGATAAGGAAAGGCCATAGGGCACTTTTCTTTATTCTGTGTAGGGGCAGTGATATGTAACTTCTCCACCAAGTTTAGAAGTAGGAAGAAATAAGGATTAGCAACGGGGCATTTTCCTTTGTTCTGTGCAGAGATAGTAGTTGGTGCACTCTCCACTAAGTTTAGAATTGGGAAGGAAGAGGGAGTAGCCATATGGCGTTGTCCCTTGATTGGCACCGAGGCAGTGATTGGCCTGCCCTCTACCAATTTCAGAATTGGTGAAGAAGAAAAAAATGGCTACAGAGCTTTTCTCCTTGCTTGGCACAGGAGTCATGATTGGTGCATTGGAGGACTTTGGAGTCCAGATAGCACGCACCTTGTTCTTGGCAGCAAAAGTGGTAGCGTGCTTGGCACCCCCTGTGCCAATCATGGCTTCGTTGGCAGTTTGGTCAACCTTCATGACCAAAGTCTTCTGCGTCGTGTCGACCGATGCAACATCGCATTGAGTTGTCACTTTCTCGTCGAAGAAAAAAGTCATCCCCAGCAGAGTCACCATTTTGTTTGCAAAAACAAAAGTTTGATTACAAACTAAGAAATGTACAAGAGTATGATTTGATTCCTGGGGAAGTATAACTATAGGAATCTGATCAGAAGACGATCACTTTATCCCTTGGACGATGCGATGTCGAAGAAAAAAGCCTTTGGAGAGTGTAGCAGCAAGTGCTCAGGAGATTATGATCATTAGTGATGCTTGTGAAGTGATTTAAAACTCTATTTATAGAGTTTAGAGATAACTGTTAAGTAGTTATCCTGATTGGCGTACACTACAATTGGTGGGCTATTCACCCAGTTGCGCGAACGGTTAACTTAACTGCATATGACGCATGGCATTCTTTAAGAAAGATGTGCTTGGTCGTAGGCAGTGTCGTGTGTATGTTCTTCGAGATTAGTGGCCTGCATGCCATGTCATCTAACTGCTTCTAGATGTTTTGATCGAATAGCGCCAACTGTTGAATGGCGCCAGGCGCTACTTGCGGTTTAATGTCGTCTGCTTAATATAATGATATTGATTATCTTGTGCCAAATGCAAATGGCACAAGGCAGCTGTCAATCATTATGACAAATCTGACACAATCTTCTTGAGCCCCGCGCTCTCGGGATTCGAACGGATTTTCCTCGACTGACTTAATGTCAGTCATGATGACAACTATTTCGACTTCTCGAGGAATCTTGCCACGTGGCGGCCAGCGCCACTTAGGTCCAGCGCCAACTGATTCCATGTGTCATCTGATGACCAGCGCTATTTAATGATTTGGTTCCTGGCGCTATTTATTAGTAGTGCATGGTGATGTTTATACTTTTTGAGCTTCTACAGTAAGTGACTAGACTTTGACACACTAATACTGTCATTAAAATATACTAACTCATTTTGATTCTTTCTCTCAGTGTATTTAGAGATGAAATTAAATTGAGGACACCTAATATTAATGAGACAGAACTTCAAAGGAGGTTGATTGTAACATTGCGTCATGGTTTAACAAATATGTAAGCAACTCAAATAATAAGTTAGATGTACTGTCGCTGCCATTTTCATCTATGTCGCTAATAACATGCCTATAAATACAAGTTTTCTTGCCTACAGTAACACTCGTAAACGAGAGCCTTCGTTATCTCTCATTGGGACCGATTAAGGAAGCAAGGACTTGGCCAGGCTATGTGATTAATGGTTTCAAGTTTAAAGCAACTCAGAAACCTATAAATACAGAATTTCTTGCTGACATCTTAAATACAATGGATTCTGGTGTTTATATAAGAGGGTCCATCTACGATGAGGAGCCAGAGTTTTACTATTATGGTGTGCTTCGAGATATTGAACAATTGCAATATCCGACTCCATATGACATGAATATTGTGATGCTCAAATGTGATTGGTTCGACACAATACCAAATCAAGGATGGAAAGTTAATAAATAATTTGTATTTGTCGATATAAACCGGCAAAGAAGATATAGAGGGTCCGACTCGTTTGTACTAGCAAGTCAAGCTGTTCAAGTCTACTATGTAAGTTACCCATAGCATCGTAGAGATCAATTTGACTAGTGGGAAGTATGTAAGACTAAACCAGATGGAAGAGCCTTGTTTGGGACAACATTCAGAAGAAGATATTGATAACATGGACGTTGAAACTATTATTGAGGAAAATAGAAGGGGGGAAGAGGTTGATATACAACTCTTAACTCACAAACAGATAATTGGCTATATCGACCAGGAAAACGTCTATGAAGAGGACGTCTCTGATGTAGAAGAAGAAGAACTTGACGATGACGACAACGACGACGATCATGATGATGATGATGATGAGGATGACAATGACATATAGCATGTATCTTCCATAAATCGATATTTGTTACTATAAACACTTCTATCTTTTACTAAAACTGGTATTATCTCTTACATAGAGCATATAGCTTCAAAAAATGTCTATATTTGTTATCAATTATATTCTTTGTTTCCATCAATTTTAACAGATAGCACCTATGACCCGAGCAGTGGCACGTCACTTGGGAGAGGCACAGATTGATGTGGTGGCTCCTCCTACTGTTAAGGAGGAAGTGGCTTCTCCTACTGTTAAGGAGGAGCCACTTTCTCCTACTGTTAAGTAGGAAGTAGCTACTTTGACGGTTAAAGAGGATGTAGATCCTCCTACTGTTAGTAACACCGGGAGTTCCAGTCATCCAGTACCCCTAACGGAGCTTCATAACATGGATCCCTCTTATGTAAAGTGGCTTGATCACAGCACCTATATCGTTTCCAATAGTTTGGGCTTTTGTATTAGACTTTTTAGATGATGGTCATAATACAACTTGCATTGTTTATGTATTAGACTTCTTGAATGCTATCTTCTTGGATGTTGTGAGACTCGTCTCACAGTATAGGTTTGATACGGATACACAGATATTTACTGATTTATTAAGTTTTATTGACTTTGATTAT
The DNA here is from genome assembly GCA_029216955.1 of Iris pallida. Classification (NCBI taxonomy): domain Eukaryota; kingdom Viridiplantae; phylum Streptophyta; class Magnoliopsida; order Asparagales; family Iridaceae; genus Iris; species Iris pallida. The sequence goes on from JANAVB010009599.1 coordinate 28,979,026, forward strand.
TTATAGATTGTTCGAGATTGTTAGAATACCCGCTGGCATTGCCATAGACCTGTGTTAGGATCGACATGTAGAATGGTGAACCCAAAAAATTCTCTAAGTAAAGAGATTTTAGACTTTTCGGGTCGTACGTCAAAAATTCGTAGATAACCGATAGATTATCGAAATGTCCCCAATTTATATACAAAAAGTTGATATGATGATCCGGATCATCTGTCAAAATTTTACGAAAATCAGCTGAATCACCAATAGAAATGAGATATTTTGATGAATAGTACTTTGATATTTTGATGAATAGTATTAATACATTCTTTCGTCTAGTGGTTTTTTGGTTTTGATACGTCTTATTATCCATCGGTTTCTTGGTTTTCTTGGATGAACGATTCAGATTAATCCTGATCGAGTGGCGGATCGCGATCGACGGTCACGATTAATTCCCCTTCTCTATATATACGAGCTTGATTTTTTTTACTTTCTCTCTCCACTCTTATTTTCTTCTCGTTTCTACGCTATATTCCTCGAGAGCTTAGAGCTTGGTCTCAAGATCTCAGAGTGTGGTTTCTGAACCCTCATGGTGGTGGAGTTGAAGAGTTAGGCTGGAAGCTATCTTAGGCAAGTACATCTTGCCGAACTACTGGACATTTATAATTTTATAGCTGTTTTGATTTCTGTAGGCTTGATAGTTCATTATTTCATAAAACTTGTTTTACGACCCATTTGTCGCGGACATACCTACCGCTAATCACACAATGCTTCGACATAATTATTGCTAAGTGGTATGACATATACCATTCAAAAATCGAGTCACTCCTCGCATCAAACTTTTCATTGGTCCGACATCTACTTCGAACTAATCATATCGCGGTGATCATGCCGATCACAACATAACTTCGCTTACTCAAGGTTTGACACAACAACTCGGCCAACATACACATTCACTTACTTAAGTTTGACACACAACCAAACCAACTCATTCTATCGACTTATGATTTCTCGATCTCATCCGTTGCATCTCGTGCAACTCTTTAATTCCCAATTCTCCAAGTCATTACTCAAATTTGTTCGACACATTCACTTCCATTTGTATAGCCATACACAATGTACCATTTCCTAGATTGACAACCGTGGTTGGGTTATTCCATTAGCTTTTGATCCTTGATCATGCTTAATCGTGCTGATTTATTCAAATTATTTTTTATCGTGTCAAATCGTGTCATTTCTTAAATTTTGAGGACAAAATTTTTCTAAGGTGGGTAGATTTGTAACTCCATATTTTCCAAAATCAAGGATTTGGTCATTATTCAATTGATCTATTATATATTTTGAATAATTATATAGTTTTAGTATTTATACACTTAAAAAAATTTGTTTATTAAATCAGCCTTTATTTTATGGCTCATTTATTTTAGCTATTGTTTACTTCTGTCAAACCCATCAAGACTGGCCCAAGTCAGCCCACAGCCATTCATAAAAAACCAAAGCCCATCTTTGTACTTAAGCCATTTTTGTACTTAAACCTATTTTAGGCCGAGCCCATTGACTGGATTGGGTCTTTATAACCGATTGATAAGAGACTTCAGAAGAAGTCTTTTGCTTCTTCTTCTTCTTCTTTCACTTTGAAGTCGATGGAGTACCGACCAAGGAGAGCGGAGATGCTCGACAACCTCAACCAAGTCCAGCAACTTCCAGAAGATTCTTCCTCACCGACTTCATCCTAACCGGCCTACACCGGCCCTTCACCATCCACTGCAACCGACTTAACCCCGTTGACCTTTACCGCACGATGATAATCGCATCTCCCTCTCGCTGTCCTATAAGAACGGCCCTCTGACCTCTGGTTTCTTCATTCTCCTTTCCATGGCAAAGCCCTACTGAAATCCTTCCTCGTCCTTCTTCTTCCTTCTCCCTACCAATCAAGCTGCGGCCATGGCAAAGTTGCAGAGCGAGAGTTTAATGTCAATTTGAGTGGCAATCATCCTACATAGGTGAGATGTTTTCCTCACTCCTCTGATTGTTTCGAATTGCTCTATCGACGTTTAACGAACTGTTTCTTATTCTGCCATGAACTATCCAATAATCGATTCTCTTCTCGATCAACTTGGTGTCGGTAACATCACAGTTGGTCCTGCAATTGGATTAAGTGAGTATCCTAATTTCTTTTCTTTGAATGGATCGATCGGCATTACCTAGGAATTGATATGTTTTTATAGGACTGAGCATTTGTTCCTGGAAGACCAGTTGATCGATCTCAAAGCTCAAGTTCGATTAGGTGAGTGGAGTTCCTCTACATCTACTTCTAATTTATGTGTTTCTTTTGAAATTATTTAAAATTCCTGATTGAATGATCAAGGAATTGATATTCGTTTCATTTCTTGGTAATGCATGTGTAGTGTTCGATAGAATGCTCAAGCCGATTTTACTATCAGTTTTGGACGCGTGCATATCAGTATCGGACATGAAGCATGCACCAGACACCATAGTTTCCCTCGTGACTGTAAGTACTTTCTATAGTTCCTCTCTGCTGGTGGGATCATTGGTTAGTAGCATAGGAGTGTTTTGTGAGCAATTGTTAGATCGTGTCCCATAATCTGTTAGAGATCGAACACAAGGTTGTGATTCTGACACGAGTAAGGGACACGAAGAGTGTGGACTCATGACGAGGGGATATCACAGTAGATCACTATCTCTGCTTTATAGAGCAACCTTTGTATGCTAGGTGATGACCATTGGTATAAGTTATATTTGAATAAGTTAGGTTTGTGTTTGGTTGTTACTGACCATGAGTTGAACTTTAATAATAAGTAACTGTTAGGGATTAGGATCATTGATGGACTTCAATTAATATGTTGATGGGCTTGGATAGAGGAGCTAGAGTATTAATTTGAGAATAGCAATCTTGCGCTAGGACCAAGTATTATCCAGAGTTGTTTTACATTAATACTAAGAGTTGAACTGAACGATCTTTGGACCTACTGCTAAGGATGGGTGTATTTCCAGTGATAGGCCTGAATAAGCATGAAAAAGTGCAACAGCTATAAAAGCGCATGAGACCTAAAAAGTTGTTGTGCATATCCAATTGATAAGAAAAGTGCAGTGTATTAAAAGAGATACTTTATTAAATCATAATTACAAAGGTCTAGTACATATTCTTCATGATTACATATGAAAGTTATCTACTCAGCCTACAAATACGTAGCCTACAAGTGTGCGGCCTACAAGTGCACAGCCAGAGCGAATCACTTCCTAGTCAGGAGCGCAGCACTTTCTCGCTCTAATATGGCTAATGAAGCAGTTATTGAGTAGAACGGGGACGCGGCTCCTACACAAAGCTCACAGTGCAAACTGTGGCTCTTCTAGCATAATGAAGGGCCAGCCATCGACCCAAATCCAGTATCTTGGGCCTCGAAGACCTCCAAGATGTTGTTCAGGTTCGAACCCCCATGCCACACGCTTAAGTGCATCTCAAAACTTTAAAGTTGTTATTCCACAAGACTACAGCTTCTTTGAATGAAGAGATCTACAACCAATACTCGACTTTTATAAGGCCTACGACCATCCGAAGCTAAGTCAGGATCGAACATGACAGAGGAATGTCAAGAGACAGTAAACAAAGGCTTCCTCAAAAGCTTCCCTTTATATAGGCTGTGTGTGGTCTAACCCATGCGCCATGTGGCAGCGAGTCAAATGCTCTGGGTTAATTGGATGAACCTAGAATTCATCACAATGAATCTCATTTAATGAGGTTTTTGACTAAGTCTTTTAGTCATTGCTTCTCGAGCCCCTTAAAAGTGGCAGCAATTAAGGAGGCATTGATCTAGTCGCCCCCAAAGCGCAGTCAACAGTCATCCCAAAAGCACAGTGACACATCACATCAAAAGCGTAGTGATTCGTCACATCAAAAGCGCAGCGACTCGTTACTTCAGCATTAATGACACATCAAGCTGAAGTGTCAGAAGATAGTAAAATGATAGCTATCAAGTTGTCAATTGTCAAGATAGCAGTTGGTAGATGTTAGTCAAAAGCAGTCAATGCAACTCCAGAAGCGCAGTAACGCGACGTCCAGAAGCGCAAGAGAGCAACCTCTATGGTGCGCAGTTCACCCACTGCCGGGCACTTTGTTGAAAGATGCCGAGTAGCCAGTAAGGCTTCAATGACATCCAAAAGTGCAACCTCTATGGTGCGCAGTCTCTTCACAGCATGGCAGTCGGCCAGTATGGACTCAACGACGTCCAAAAGCACAGCTCCCACAACGTGCAGCTTACTTATGATGTGGTATTTGTCCATGTGGCCATTATAGCAATCGTATCTCTTCAGATACAATCAAATCCAGTTCGTTCAAACTAACCCCAGGTTGTTCAGGACCATATCTCTTTAGATACAATTAAAGCTATTCTGTTTCAACAGAAAGAGATCTTTGAGCAATGCGCACATGCCATGTGTCATTAACTCAGTCATATTGATGAAAGGGTGCTAACCACCCAAGATCTCAGCAACAGGAGAATCCTAACAAGTACCACGTGTCAGCTCAGCAGCAGCCCCAATAAGACAGTTACAACGGATTTTGTAAGAACCTTGTGCGTGCAGCGCTCCTACACGCCAAAACCCTTATGCACATCGTACATATGCATGCCTACAAATAGCAACAGTTTCTTTTCATTTAGGATCTTCAAAAATCCTTCGATTGCTTCTTGATTGGCAACCCAGATCACCACTCAAAGTCATTCAGAGAGTTAGAGCAAGTTCGTTTCATCGTCAGATCGTCAACGGAGTAAAGGAGTCGCCATAGTGCTCGATCTCTATTGTCACACTTTTCTAGAAATATTTGTACTTAGATCTCATGTACTAGAGTCTTTTTTACTCTTTTTAAACGTTTAAAATACAAAAAGTTCTTCAACTTTTGTTTATGGCAAACAGGGCCAGTAGTTGGCAGTTGTGGTTGCTAGGTCAGAATGTAGGTTGGGTGTAATAGTTGTTGTAGAGATTCATTTAATGAGATTGGGCTTGAGTTGTTAGCAGCACATGTGAGTAATTATGAGCTAGCCTAATTATTTAATGATTGATTGGTGTAATATTTGTGATGAGCAAGAGAATTGAGCTTCAGTTGGGCTTCTGACCCAGTCGTCTAGTAGGCTATGACAGGCTAAGGATATTTAGTGAGTTAGCACTTATTAATAAATTTGTAATAACTAGAACTTAGATAGTAGTTGAACCATATTAGTTTGATTTAAAGGATAATTAGGAAGGTTAGTAGCCTTAGAACTTGTTTAGGAATTATTTAGAATGTTTCTAAATATTCTTTCCCTATTTTAGGTGACTTAGAAGACATTGACAACTTCTGGGACAAAGGCAAGTACTTCTATGACTTTGTTGCATTTACTTCATGTGGTATCGTGTTTCATATTGGCACATTGCTTACACGACTTAATCAGGTATTTTTGGTTCTAGTACTCATCATGTTCTTGTACTTGTATCTTGGGGAGGGGAAATACTATGGATATGTGACCAAAGCCCAATATTAGGTATTGCATAATAGCTTAAGTATCACACAAGTGCATGTGGGATTTAAGCCATACCCTTACTTGTTCTTGTTCATAATCTTTACCCAACCGGTCACATATTACGTACGTATTTCAAATCAAGAGTCATGATCTTCTTGTTTTATGTTTCAGTAGGTCATTGCATCTCAGGTGATTTAGGTTAGTCATGATCAGTGCATCTTTACTTGTGCATGTGTTGTACTTGTTTCATTGTTATAGATTATACTTTGCTCCTTTTCTGACTGGATCATTGACATATTAGATCAGGACAAGAGGATGAGGATGGCTAGTTTGGAGGACGACCACTGGAAGCTTCTGGAAGACTATAGAAGATTAGGATATATTATTTAGATTGTATCAGATATTTTTGTAAATATTCTGTATAGAAAATGTATAATACTAATGATAAGGATTATCATATTTGTTTTCGGATACTGGATATGTATGATGTACTAAAAAAATATAGTAACCTGTGATCATATGATGTATGTTGGATTATTTTATTTACTAGATCTGTGATTGAACCAAGGTTAGATATTTTGATATTGGAGTTTCTTGAGGTTTAGATACAACTTACTACGTTGTATCCATACTGTAGGCCGGGCGTGTCCGACTCGTGTCTAGAAATCTGGAGTGGGTCGTAACATGGTTGTAGGAACGAAATCGTAAAGCAGAATACTCTAGAGGGGGGTGAATAGAGTAGGCAGCGGAATATTGCTAATTAAAAAGTTGTTAGCAGTTAGATCACAGATATAAAAATAATCACAAAGTAAATAACAGAAATAAAAAGTGATTAGAAGGCAAACGCAAACACCAAGATTTATACTGGTTTCCTTCTTGTGAGGACTAGTCCAGTCAGAAGAACTCTAGCTTCCAGTTGAATCCACTAATGGAAAATCCTGCAAGTTTTCATACGAAGTCCTTGCAACTTCTACAGACGCGAGCTTTGATACGAAGAACTCGACCAACTTCAATTATGAAGAGTTGTATCTTCTATCAAGCCTCTGATTACAATCGCTCTGAAACTTCTAGACCGTACCGTACTGGCAAATCGACTAGAGGATTGTAACTGGTTTGGGATTTGAAAATGAAAGCTTTTGAGAACTCTTTGGAAGAAAGTAAGCTTAAGAAGAGAAGAGATTGAAAGTGAATTGGTGATTTGAAATGATCGAAATACTTATCTATTTATAGTTTTTCCAAAGACAAAACTCTGACAGAATTCGGGCAGAATTCGGACAGAACTCTTTGTAACAAACCGCAACTAAAGGGTGACCAAGTTCCAAATCAAACATTCACTAACGTTCATCTTGGCCGAACTCTGGCCGAGTTCTGCTAGGGTTCTGCCAGTTCATTTTTGAGAAAAAATTAATTTGGCTTTTTGAAAAGTCCTTCAGAAGCTTTTTGTAAAAAGGATGTTTTTCAAAAATATAGGTCATTTGTAAAAGAATAGGGTGGTTTTGAAAAACGATTTCGGATAGCCTATTTGCCAGTACGACTTGGTGTACAATGTATTCCTAGACTCAATAAAATGAAAAATTATATTGCTTCAAAGGAAATACATTATGAATGGCAAACGACTTCAGTCTCGAACATAGTTGATATCCATCGTTGAGGAGTGTCCAAAATGGTGTAGGTAAACATCTGAATTGACTTGCATTTATATCGAGACAGAGTTTGATCAATTATTAAAATCAGGTTTGACCATGACCAATGGGCCAACAATCACCCCCATTTTGATAATTGACAAACCTTGCCGATATAACATCTAAGCTTGGATCAATTCAAAAATGTATAATATCAGAGAAAACTAAAATTGTTCATAAACTGCATTCATGAAGATGTTAGATCTATTTCTCCCCCGTTGTCACTTAGCAAAATAATTGCAAAAGAGAAAGCTCCCCCGCAATAAATGCATAAGTAACACACAGTGAAAAAACACAAAAAAATATATATATAACATTCATCACAGGTATGGTATAAACAGTTAAAAAGAAATTGTATAAACAAAACAGGCATGGTATTTGTCACAGGCAGTTTATATGGAAGCAAGAAAAGTATTGCTATAGTAAAGCTGAAACAAATAAAATGTTGAATAATAAACTAAGTGAAATGTATGCCAAACTGAGGCATAATAAAAATATGTCTATGAAGAGTCACATAATAACTAAAAAAATGCTGATAATAACTTGGAATGTAGGAGCATTTCCAAGTAAACATAAGACATAAGTATCAGTCTCAAAAAATCATAACATCTCAAAAATCATCATCCTCATCATCAGAAGGTAGAGCGTAAAATTCACCCACATAGTCTCGAGGTAGAGAGCTAGTAGAGTGACCCGTCTGCACAAATCTCAGATTGGCGAAGGAGTTGGCAATAGCCTGGAACCGAGTCACCTCACGGAACTCATGTTCCCTGGAAGTGTCAACATAAAATGACTGCAGATCTGATAGGTGTTGATGAATACCCTCAAATGTCATAGGGTAAGAATGAGGAGGACCAGGTGCTATGGGAGTAGGTACAGGAGGAGCAGGTGCAGTAGGTGGAGAAACAGTGGCAATGCTGCGACGAAAGAGTTTGAGGAACTTGGGTTCAGGGTCAACAGCGCAAGTAGATAGGTCAATGTCAAATCTCTGAAAGATACGTAGGATGAGCATCGCATAAGAGAGGTTGCGGTCTCTTCCGTGACATCTACCCATCATCTGAATGATAGTCTTAGGGGCAGAAAAAGGAATCCCCTTAAGAATGTGATAGAGAGCAGAAAGCTCAAATGCAGTGACATCATCTTTGGAAGTAGATTTTGGAAGTAAAGTGGAATAGATGATGCGATATAATTCATAGTTAAACAAGTTCAAGTTATTAGCCTTGAACTTTCCAGGACGAGCGCGTGCGGGCGTACAAAGCTCATTCTTGAAACTAACGAGAGTCGTACCATCGGGGAAATCAAAATCAGTGATGTCATCGAGCGGGGCACCTTCGTTTGGAATACCAAGAATTTTTGCTAATATTTCATCAGTAAATTCGATATCGATCCCTCCGACACGTGTTCTCGCGGTAAAAGTGTCTAACACAAAATTACAATAGAATAATCTAATGGCATTAGTAGTAATAGAGAATTATAAAGTAACAAAGTGTTGTAACCCTAATGCCTCAAAGTAAGGGCAGTGATCGGGAAAAATAGTCTATTTAATCGGTGAACCGGTACAAATAGTACACATAATGAAATCAGCATACCATAATAAAGCTTGGTTGGAAGTTTTAAAGTAATACTCGTCCGATGCACCATCGTCCGATTGGACCGGAGAAAAGAGGCAATCCGTATGCGGATCCGAAGATGATGATTCTTCACTGGCATTGGTCTTCTTCCTCTTGAAGGAATTGAACTTAGGCATTCTTTTTCAAAATTCTAGAAACCCTAAGAATTAAAAAGTGGAGGAGAGAAGAAATTATACCTTCCAAGAATTGGATATGTTGTTGAGGACGAAATTCTCCGCACGAATACAAAGTTTGGACGAAGATCTCCACGTGGATTGAAAGAACAAGGGTGGAGAAGAGCTAGGGTTTGGAGGCACGGCTGCTACTGTTTGAGGATGTTTGGAAGAATGAAGAAGATAGGGGCCTCGGGTTCTGGCTGGTACATATATATACACAGCCGAACTCTGGCCGAATTCGGACCGAGCTCGAGCCGAATTTGCCAAGGGTTGCCTGGCTATATATATATATATATATATATATATATATATATATATATATATATATAGGGAAGATTTATGAAATGCCCAAAAACTAAAAAAGTTTTATGTAAAACCCACCGCTAAAAAAACTTTCATTGCGTGCCCAGAATTAGAGAAACTTATCCAAAGCGGGTTCCAAATGACCCTTTTGCCCTTCCTTTTAATTTATTGAAAACACCCACGAAACTGCTCTTAAAAAAGTTTCGATACTTCATCTTCTTCCTTACGCTGCTCACTTTCGAATCTAGGTTTTCTCCTCAAAAATCTTCAAAAACTCGTCGAAAAATTTCGGAAAGACTGGGACAAACGACAAAAATGCTAAAACGGAGGTCCAAACATCATTTTTTGCGAATCTAAAATTTCGAAAGGCCGTCTAACGATGAAGCTGTTACTTTCAGTCTCCTCGACGATACGCTCATTTTGCGACAAACGGGACCTCGTTTCGACCTCCCAGTCAAAAGTTATGGCCCTCCAAAGTTTCAGCTGACCATAAAATGCAGGAGAATGGCCATTCTCCGTTTAGAACACGAAAAATGTTAATTTCACATGAGGGTGGTCATTCTCCGTATTCGTAACACGGAGAATGGCATTCTCCGTCTTAATTTACACGGAGAATGACCATTCTCCGTGTTAGTAACACGGAGAATGACATTCTCCGTCTTAATTAAGACGGAGAATGTCATTCTCCGTCCTGAAAGTTACACGGAGAATGGCCATTCTCCGTCATAATTTAGACGGAGAATGGTCATTCTCCGTCTTAGTTTACACGGAGAATGGTCATTCCAGTGTTAAAATGCAAGAGAATGACCATTCTCCGTGTTAAAAACACGGAGAATGCCATTCTCCGTGTTAAATAAAACGGTGAATGTCATTCTCCGTGTTAAATAAAACGGAGAATAACATTCTCCGTGTTAATTTAAACGGAGAATGTCATTCTCCGTGTTAAATAAAACGGAGAATGACATTCTCCGTCTTAATTTAAACGGAGAATGGCCATTCTCCGTGCTACATTAAGACGGAGAATGCCATTCTCCGTTTTATTTAACACGGAGAATGACATTCTCCATTTTATTTAACACGAAGAATGGTCATTCCAGTGTTAAAACGCAGGAGAATGACCATTCTCCGTGTTACTAACACGGAGAATGCCATTCTCCGTGTTAAATAAAACGGAGAATGGTCATCTCCGTGTAATTTAGCACGAAGAATGGTCATTCCAGTGTTAAAACGCAGAAGAATGACCATTCTCCGTGTTAGAAACACGGGGAACGGCATTCTCCGTTTTAAATAAAACGGAGAATGGCATTCTCCGTGTAATTTAGTTTTTTTTCATGAACAAAGAGTTTCATTCTTCTTTCAAAACGATGATAATTCTGATGGAAAAAAAGAAGAAAGATATTCTCTCCACAATTGACCTAATTGTCGGAAAACTTCAAATGTCTCCACGATGAAGATGAAGATGATGATGATGATGATGACGAGCGATGATCTGAGTTCGACTGAAGAAAAGCACACCGAACTACGAACGATCTTTGCGATCTTTGCTGAAGATGAGAGCAATGGAATTCAGATTTCCAGTGAAGAAGAAGAAGACGAAAATCATAATCTAGATCTGAGTTTTTTGAATTCAAATACATATAGATGACCAATTCGCGCGGAGGGGTAGTTTCGGTATTATAAAAATAGCAGTTTCTAGTGGGTGGCATCTAAAAGGGAATCTTGGAATATTTAATGTGAAAATACTTAATTCTGGGTATTTCATAAAACTTATCCAGCGGGTGGGCATTTCATAAAAGCCCACCCCGAAATTGGGTTTCTCAGCAATTTCCAGATATATATATATATATATATATATATATATATATATATATATATATATATATATATATATATATATATATATATATATATATATATATATATCAAAAAATAATAGAAATGGGGCCACATCTTTTTCATTAATTCGTTTCAAATGTTTAATTCAGAGTTTAGTAATTTTAAATCTCAAAATAATATAATTAATATTATTTTATAAATTAATATTCTTTACTCAACATCTGTCTCAGATTAGCTGTAGGAGTACTGTTCCAGCTAACGGAGGTTCACCAAGGAACTTTTAAGTACCACTTAGCTTCGACCGTAGTCGTGGTGACAGACAGACTCTTTTTAGGCTTGTCTCGAAAACAGTTTTTGAGTATCGAATAAATAATTAATAAAACAAAATTAATTAATATTATTGACATCTAAAATGCCTAATTCTCGACATAAATAATTGAAACGGTCTTCCGCTAAAGGTTTTGTGAGTATGCAGCTAATTGATTCTGAGTGTCTATGTATACAAGGTCTATATCTCCATTTTATTGATGATCTCTAAGAAAGTGATGTCTAATTTCGATATGTTTAGTACAAGAGTGACATACTGGATTCTTAGTTAAATTAATAGAACTAGTGTTGTCACAGAAAATGGGTATATGTGTAAAATGCAATCCATAGTCTTCTAAAGTTTGTTTCATCCACAAAATTTGTGCACAACAACGTCCTGCAGCGATATACTCAGCCTCGGTTGTTGATAATGCAACAGAGTTTTACTTTTTACTAAACCAAGAGACTATAGTTTTTTCTAGGAAATGACATGTGCCGCTAGTGCTTTCTCTATCTACTTTGCATCCAGCAAAATCAGCATCAGAATAACCGGTTAGGTCAAATGACGTGGTTTTGGGATACCATAAGCCGACAGAAGAAGTGCCTTTAAGGTATCGGAAGATACGCTTAACTGCGCATAGATCTGATTCCTTAGGATTAGCTTGAAAGTGTGCACATAAGCAAACACTAAACATAATGTCTAGTCGACTAGCAGTTAAATATAGCAAGCTACCGATCATACCTCGATACTTACGTATGTCGACAGGTTTGCCTTGTTCATCAATATCAAGCTTGGTTGAAGTCGCCATTGGAGTGCTAAGTGGCTTTGCTACTTCCATGTCGAATTTTTTTAATAGATCCTTTGTGTACTTTGCTTGATTTATGAACGTCCCATTGTTGGTTTGTTTGATTTGCAGTTCGAGAAAGAATTTCAGCTCTCCCATCATGCTCATCTCAAACTCATTATGCATACACTTTAAAAATTCTTGACAGAGAGATTCATCAGTAGATCCAAAGATAATATCATCTACATAGACTTGAATCAAAAGAATATTGTTATTCAAAAAATTTATAAACAAAGTAGTGTCAACCTTTCCCTTTGAAAATTCGTTATCAAGTAGAAAAGAGCTTAGACGATCGTACCAAGCACGAGGGGCTTGTTTTAAACCGTATAAGGCTTTTTTCAACTTGAAAACATATTCAGGAAATTTAAAATCAGTAAAATCGGGAGGTTGAGCTACATAAACTTCTTCTTTTATAAAACCATTTAAAAATATGCTTTTGACATCCATTTGAAATAACTTAAAATTATGAAAATATATAAATGCACATAACATGCGAATGGATTCTAATCTCGTAACAGGGGCATAAGTCTCATCGTAGTCGATACCTTCTTCTTGATTGTATCCTTGAGCTACGAGTCGAGCCTTACTACGAGTCACTAAACCATTCTCGTTCAGTTTATTTCGGAATACCCATCGGGTGCCAATGATCGGATGATCAATAGGCTTGGGAACAAGTTCCCAAACTTGATTCCATTCGAATTGGTTTAATTCCTCTTGCATAGCATCTAACCAAAAGTTATCACTACATGCTTCATCAATATTTTTGGGTTCAAACTGCGAGACAAAAGCAACACAAGAAGCTATATCTTTATTAGAGGAACGAGTACTTACACCCTTGGTAATCTCACCAATTACAAAGTCCTTTGGATGATTAGCCAAGAATCTCATCTCTTTTGGTGTAGTCTCAAGATTGCTAGTTCCGGCTTCTTTTCTTGGAGGTTTATCTGATGCCTGATGTGATGGTTCTGTATCTTTGTGTGAAGGTTTTGCAGTAGCTGTACTTGGTACGATTATGTCTTCATTATCATCATCGTCTAAGTGTTGATTTAGCTCATCAAACTTGACATTAATAGATTCTTCGATGATCATGGTTCTTTTATTGAAGACTCTGTATCCTTTGCTCTCTGCTGCATAACCTAAAAATATACCTTCATCGACCTTTTCATCAAATTTACTAAAACTATCTTTAGTATTAAGAATAAAACATTTACAACCAAAGATCTTGAAATAAGAAATATTTGGTGTTCTATCAAACCATAATTCATAGGGAGTCTTCTTCGATATAGGTCGAATTAGAACCCTATTAAGAATATAGCATGCTGTATTTACAGCTTCAGACCATAAGTATCTAGGTAGACTAAATTGGTTTAACATAACTCTAGCCATTTCAGATAGAGTTCTGTTCTTACGTTCCACAACTCCATTTTGTTGCGGAGTCCTAGGGCAAGAGAATTCATGCAGATAACCGTGTGTGTCACAAAATTGCTTGAATTCTGCATTCTTAAATTTGCCGCCATGATCACTACGAATACGAGTAATCATGAACCATTTTTCATTCTGTACTTTCTTGCAAAAGGTGACGAATTCTGTTAAATGCATCGTTCTTGCGTGCAAGAAAATAAACCCATGTATATCTAGAAAAATCATCTATAATAACAAATGCATATAACTTACCACCTAGACTAGCAATTTTGCTGGGTCCAAATAAGTCCATATGCAACAGTTGTAAAGGTCTAGTGGTACTTACAGCGTTCTTGGATTTGAATGCAGATTTGGTAGCTTTATTCTTTTCACATTCACTACATACCGTATCTTTTTTGAAAGAAATATCCGGTAAGCCGCGTACCAACTTCTTCGTAGATAATCTTGAAATTGTATCCATGTTTGCATGATCGAGTCTCATATGCCATAGTTGACTCTCAATGCTTTTGGCCATCAAACATCTACCTACTGTGTTAGCATCTTCCAACAAATAGAATACATATATATTGTCTTCCCTAATACCTTCAAATATAGTACTACCAGTTGAACTATCAACTATAGTACATTTATCTTTTACGAAGTTAATACCATAACCATGATCAGCTAAATGGCTTATGCTGAGCAGATTATGTTTTAACTCGGTAACTAGACAAACATCTTTAATCACTGGATAAGGAGCCTTACCAATGTCACCGATACCGATTATGTACCCTCTTAAATTATTACCGAAGGAGACGTATCCTTCTTTATTCCTCTTCGACAGTGTTGCGAATAATGAAGCGTCACCGGTCATGTGCCGTGAGCAACCGCTGTCGAGGATCCATTTGCTCCTACCATGTGAAGGGCGTCCTACCTACAAAACAATTTGCTGATGGAACTTTTGGTACTCATTTCTTGTTGGGTCCTGACTGGTTAGTTTTCGGTATCCATGCATAAACATTTAAATCTACTAACTTTCTGATTTTACATACAGAAGATATATGACCAATAAGGCCACAATAATGACATTTAGCATATTGAGTGTTGAAAGTAGTGTGAGGTGCATGATTGGTAGGTTTTGGTTTTCTAGTATAGAAGAATGCATGCCTATTAGTCTTCTTGGGCATAGTCTTGGTATGGTTTGGTCTGACAGTGTTGGGCGTGTTTCGATGATTCGGTAATTGACACGTGTTAGAATAGGAAGCAGCAACTTCAGGCCGTTTTCCTAAACTAATTTCCAACTTTTTGGAAGTGTCATATAATCTAGTATAGTCAGATGTAAGTTATTCTAATCTGACCTGTGCACACTGGAGACTCTTTCTCTCCTTAGATAGGTCTTCCTTTAACTGGATAATAGTTTGGTCTTTTTCTTCGGATAGCTTGACAATCTCGTGTAACAACAATTTAATAGAAGAAAGCTCACCAGACTCATTTGAAGAGTTATTATCTCTAACATGATCTAGTAGGTCGGTAAGTCTTCGTATTTCACCTTTGTACTCTTTGAGTACCTTCTTAGACGTTTTATATTTACTACGCAGTTTCCTGTAATCATCTAACAGTTCACTGAAAGCCTCTCCTAGTTGCTCAAAGATGAAATCATCATAAGGATCAAATAGAGGATTAGTAATTACCTGATCACAAGCCATCAAGCACACATTTGCAGCATCATCTGATTGTTCATCTTCTGAGTCGCTGGCTTCACTTTCATGCCATATGCTTGTGTTGGCATACTTTTTTATATAGATTTCTTCAGGTGGCCTTTGTCATATTCGCTGCTTTTCTTTGATGATGATGTTGAAGGACAATCTTTCTTCATGTGTCCTTTCTTCTTGCATCCGTAGCAAATAGGATCTTCCTTATTGTTGTTGTTGTTGTCTTTGCTGTCCTTTGTTCTCCTGTTAAATCTCATGAACTTCTTGAATTTTCTTACCATAAGGGCTTGATCTTCAGAGTCGGAGTCGCTGTCGTCAGAATCATCTTCGATGGTTCTTCTATGTTGAGCCTTGAGAGCGATCGTCTTCTCTGACTTCTTCTTTGGTGTAGCATCTTCAAAGTCTTGAAGTTCTAACTCGTGAGTGAGTAGCTTACCCATGAGTGTTTCTAGAGACATTGTTGAGAGGTCGTTCCCTTCAATGATTGATGTAGCCTTTGGAATCCAGTTCTTTGTAAGGGCTCGTAGATGTTTGCTAATCTTCTCATGGTTACTGTAATCCTTGCCTAGTGAAGACAAAAGATTTACAATATCCAAGAATCTTGTAAACATCTGAGTGACTGATTCACTTGGCTTCATTTTGAACGCCTCGTACTCCTGAGTAAGTCTGCTGATCTTTGACTCCTTGACTTGTGTTGTTCCTTCGTGGATTACTTCGAGAAGTTTCCACACTTCATTTGATGTTGTGCAGGTAGACACCCTGTTGAATTCAGTTCTGTCTAAAGCACAAAATAAAGCGTTAATAGCACGTGCGTCAAGTCTGGCCTTTTTTTTCTTCCTCTGTATATTTGTCATGGGGTTTTTCAACCAAAACGCCATCAACATTAATACGAGGTAGCTTTTTATAGCCATCAATAACTACAGACCATAAGTCAAAATCAAGAGATTTCAGAAAGAAACTCATACGTGTTTCCTAATAAGTGTAGTTTGTGCCGTCAAACAGTGGAGGTCAGTTTGTAGCTTGGCCTTCACTTGTGAATTTGACAGTTGCCATGTGTAATGTTGTGATCTATATAAAAATTGAATATAACTGTAATTTTACCTTGCTTTACCTGTATAACCCGCTTTGATATACCTCTAGATGGAGAACCTGCTCTGATACCAATTGTAGGAACGAAATCGTAAAGCAAAATACTCTAGAGGGGGGGTGAATAGAGTAGGCAGCGGAATATTGCTAGTTAAAAAACTTGTTAGCAGTTAGATCACAGATATAAAAATAATCACAAAGTAAATGACAGAAATAAAAAGTGATCATAAGGCAAACACAAACACCGAGATTTATACTGGTTTTTCTCTTGTGAGGACTAGTCCAGTCGGAAGAACTCTAGCTTCCAGTTGAATCCACTATTGGAAAATCCCGTAAGTTTTCATACGAAGTCCTTGCAACTTCTACAGATGCGAGCTTTGATACAAAGAACTCGACCAACTTCAATTATGAAGAGTTGTATCTTCTATCAAGCCTCTGATTACAATCGCTCTGAAACTTCTAGACCGTACCGCACTGGCAAATCGACTAGAGGATTGTAATTGGCTTGGGATTTGAAAATGAAATCTTTTGAGAACTCTTTGGAAGAAAGTAAGCTTAAAAAGAGAAGAGATTGAAAGTGAATTGGTGATTTGAAATGATCAAAATACTTCTATATTTATAGTTTTTTCAAAGACAGAACTCTGACAGAATTCGGGCAGAATTCGGACAGAACTCTTTGTAACAAACCGCAACTGAAGGGTGACCAAGTTCAAAATCAAACGTTCACTAACGTTCATCTTGGCCGAACTCTGGCCGAACTCTGGCTGAGTTCTGCTAGGGTTCTGCCAGTTCATTTTTGAGAAAAAATCAATTTGGCTTTTTGAAAAGTCCTTCAGAAGCTTTTTGTAAAAAGGATGTTTTTCAAAAACATAGGTTATTTGTAAAAGAATAGGGTGGTTTTGAAAAACGATTTCGGATAGCCTATTTGCCAGTACGACTTGGTATACAATGTATTCCTAGACTCAATAAAATAAAAAATTACATTGCTTCAAAGGAAATATATTCTGAATGGCAAACGGCTTCAGTCTTTAACATAGTTTATATCCATCGTTGAGGAGTGTCCAAAACATCGTAGGTAAACATCTGAATTGACCTGCATTTATATCGAGACAGAGTTTCATCAATTATTAAAATCAGGTTTGACCATGACCAATTGGCCAACAATGGTGTGCGTGGCCATGTAGCTACACTTGAGGGCCTACGACTGGTAAGAGGCAAAGAAATAGTAACTCCATAAATCCGACCATGGCACCAAGATCTCGTAGGAGGTGTTCAGGCAAGCCTTCCTGGATTAGTATATTCCTCGTGTCGTTCGTAGACAGAAAGAGGACGAATTTATATCCTTGAAACAAGAAAACATGTCAGTTGACGACTATGGCACGAAGTTCACAAATCTTGCAAAGTTTACCGGAGCTTTCCTGCCAAACAAGGAAGCATGGTGCGAGCGCTTCCAACAAGGACTGAATGACGATCTTTGATAGGGATGTCATGAATCAAAAATGTCAGACCTACAGAGAATATAGCGAGCAGGTCTCTAATCAAGCATCGCAGAGGACAGTGTCAGCCGTCCGTAATAATTTCAACAAACGTCCCTACGACGCAGGAGGGTCGTGAGTGCCAAAGCGCTAACATGCATTTGAGAATTCGGGGGTGTGCTGCAATAAATACAGACTGAACGGACATCGTACATTCGACTGCCATATACGCGGAAGCTTTACGTGTGGCCAGGTGGGCCATAAGGCGGCAGATTGTCAGATGGGAAGGGTGAACCAACATCCTCCGAGAAATATTCTGAACCAACATCCTCCAAGGAACATCCAAAATTAGAATAGGGCGCCTCCGGTCCATGGTGCAAATGCAGTGACAGTGAACCCACAAAATCTTCAGGGGGTGTAAGGCCGAGTCTATGTGCTGACTCGTAATGAAGCATTCACATCTATCACTGTTGTAACAGGTATATTTCTCTATAAAAATATGCCTGCTATGGTACTGTTCGATTCGGGTGCTACGCATAGTTTCATATCTGCTGACTTTATAGAAGAAAATAAATTACCCATATAATAACTAGATGTGAATCTTAGTGTTAACACTCCATCGGGAGTAGATATGCCTGCCACTCAAATTTTTAGGGACGGTTACATCTGTATCGGTGGGAGGATCTATCCTTAGAAGTTATCATCCTTGACATCAAGAAGTATGATATAATCCTCGACATAGATTGGTTGGGTGCATGCCATGCAACCATCGAGGATGAGGAGAAGAGAGTTATGTTCCTTCTTCCTGACGAAACAGAGTTCTCGTACTCGTGTGGGGCAGCATCGAAGATGGCGATGGTGATATCGGCGAATTCGGCAAGGCACATGTTGTATTCTAATTTCAGCGGTACCTAGCATCAGTTCGAGACACGGCTATGGTGGTTAAACCAAAATATGACACTAACTCAATAAATTAATTAAATAATATTAAATTAATCAAAAATTATAAAATATCAAAATATCTTTATTCTAGAAAGTGGTAGTGACAAAAAGAAATTCTGACAGAGGCTGACTATGCGAAGTACTCATTGCATCCTGGAAGCACCAAGATGTCCAAGGAATTGCGCATGACCTTTTGGTGTTACGACATAGAGAAAGACGTGGCAACATTTATGTTACAGTGCATGGCATGTCAGCAAGTAAAGTTTGAGCACCAACAACCAGGTGGAGAGCTGCAAAACCTCGCCATTCTAACATAGAAATGGGATGGCATCTCTATGGATTTTATCGTGGGCTTTTCGAAGACGCCGTGAGGAAATGACGCGATTTGGGTTATTGTTGATCGATTGACCAAGTCCGCTCATTTCATTGCTATCAAAATTTCTTGGAGCGTCGATCAGTTGGCGTAGATTTACATCGATGAGATTGTTCGAGTTCATGGGGTACCGGCTATAATCATTTCGGACAGAGATGGTCGATTCTGGTCATAATTTTGGATGAGTCGGCAAGAGGCACTGGGCACCAAGCTGAATTTTAGCTCCGTGTACCACCCACAAACCGACAGCCAGACAGAGAGAGTGAATCAGATGCTAGAAGACATGTTGCGTCTGTGTGCGATAGATTTAAAGACTAGTTGGGATACGCATTCGCCGCTTGCAGAGTTTGCATACAATAACAGTTATCAATCAAGCATCCAGATGGCCCCTTATGAATCGCTCTATGAAAGGAAGTGCCGATCTCCAATATGCTGGGAAAAAGTCAAGGAGCGACAAGTACTCGGGCCGAAACTGGTAGAATAAGCCTTTGAAAAGGTTCGTATGATTCGAGACAGACTCCACGTTATACAGAGTCGATAGAAGGTCTATACGGACACTCGTCGATGACCGCTAGAGTTTCTGGTCGGCTACCATGTATTCCTAAAGGTGACGCCGATGCGGGACATTATGTGGTTCGAAGTTAAGGGTAATTTAAGTCAAAGATTCGTAGGGCCCTTCGAGATCCTCAAGAGAGTGGCGACCGTTGCTTATCGTATCGCACTAGCTCTTGCCCTGACTGAAGTGCATGATGTCTTCCACATCTTTCAACTTCAAAAGTACGTCCACAAACTAAGTCACGTGGTTAGTTTTGATCAGTTGGAGCTGCACGCCGACTTATCATATTCAAAGGAGCTTGTACAAATTTTGGATCGTAAGGAAAAGGTCTTACAAAATCGGTCGATGTCCTTGGTTTACGTGATGTGGCGCAACCATTCAGTTAAGGAGTCGATATGGGAGCTAGAGTCAAAAATGTAGGAGAAGTACCCTTAATTGTTCGTCAATTAAGGTCAGACCCTTGTTCTTAAGTTTTAGGACAAAACTTTTTTAGTAGAATATTATGTAGTATCTCGCTCCCGTTGGGGTGAAGCACTATATAATAGGCTCGTGGTAAGTCAGACACGATCGACAATATAGATGGCTAGTCTGACTCAACAACGAGTTTGGTATACGAAAAAAATTTGGGCATCAATAAAATCGATTTAGACGAATGATATGAGAACCATTCCAACTAATGGATCGACTTCTGTTGGAATAAGTCCTAGATGCAGCGAACTGTGTCTTGGCGAATGAGCTCTAAATAAGAGTTCCTTTGACAGAACCAGTCTGCGGTTGGTTTTCTTAGTTTTTTTGGTTTTTTGGATGTTTTTATTGCTTTGTTTTGATGAGTGTGCTTTTGCGTCGATTTCTGAATGCGCCTTTGGAAATTTCGAAAGGGGAGGATTGAAGAAGGAATTATAACATGATGTTTGTGCCATTGCAGGAGTTCGTGTAATTAACATTTGACCATTGTGAAGCAATCTCTTACTCTCGACGCATTTCTTTCAGGTGGGTGGTTCGGCACCTTCTTTTCTACTCCTTTCCATTTCCAAGTTCAACGTTCAAATCGATGATGTTGGTCAAATATACATACTGTGCCGCTAAGATAAAGAACATGAGATAACTGTAATGTAACTAGAATAAATAGGCCTAGAGATATTAATTTAGCACCTCGCATCGAGGCGAGCAGTTTAGTCTAAAATCGAAAAAACTATTGAAAGGAAGGACATTGATACATCGATTTGTGGTACGGTGCCTCGGAGTATTTAGTACTTGCGAATCGCCAAATCAGAACAGACAACTTTGAGGAAAATTGATGAATTGTTGCGTGAATTATAGAATTGTACTGTTAAATTCTGTTTGTGTCATGCATTATGTTGCCTAGATTAAACTGTTCAAATACTTGTATAGTGATAGACAACTTGTGGACAAGGTATTATTTTCTTCGAAACGACATCCGGGACGCCAGGACCGAATCGACCTAGGGAGAATTTGAGATTCATGCTTAGCACGAGGCATTGTGAGACCCCCAGTTAGGCTTACAACCTGGACAGATTGGGCGTGTCGCAAATATTATTGAAAATGTCCCTCGTGGTGCCATAACACCAATGACAACATATAAGATAGATAGCATGCTCACCTATTGTCTTTTGCATGTGGTAAGTATTATGTCTGTTTTATACAGGAAGGAGCACGGCCGTGGTAAGATCAATTAAAAATAGTTATGTTGTTTACTGCTTTAAATTTCTTCGATATGAAATGCAACTCATTTAGTTCTAAATAACAAAATCACTTATAATATGTGTAATCCTTAATAAGAAGTGTTGGTTTAGACGAGTGGGTTCGTTTCGCTTACTAGCAAGTGTGCTAACCCCTAACCTTCAAGTAACGAGCGTGCTGCGGGAGCACGAGACTAAGCTTAAGCTGAAGAATGGGAGGCAGCTCAAAGTTTTCCTATTTTGAAGTATTTTGAAGCCCAATTCAGATTGAAGGCTTTTGTTCAAACTACAAAGGGGCATGAACGTATGGAACGACAAGGATTATTTCATGGCAACTTGTCTAAAGTTTTTCTTTTGTGTTTCAAAGAATGCAGCCGTAACGACATATGAAATGTAAAAATGATCTTGCACATACTTTGCAAGTTTTATCAATGAAAAGCTTATTTTCTTTCTATATTGTGTTTTCAACTCTCTGCACTGTTTAATTGCAACTCGTTGTCTCAAAAAAATTATCAAATGCACATACTTTCCTTGTGCAAGTCCAAATTAGACTTGTACGACCTGACGCCCCAGTGAGGATGATCGATTTGCCTTGAATTGATGCGAGGACGAACGATTCGACGAATCGGGTCGTGACACCTGTGAGTCCATAAAAATGCACTCTTAAATCCATGACATAACATAAATATAAACATGCATGGGTTAAACTTAAAAGTTAGAACAACATGTATAAACATAGTTCGATTAAAATTGGTTTACAACATAGTTTAGAAATTAGATTTTTAACAACGTATCGGTATGTACACCTCTTATATCCATGGTATGATCTAACTGTAAACATATTAGTTTTAAACTTTAATATATAAATATTTTTTTATTATATATATATATATATATATATATATATATATATTGAAGAAATGGTACTTCATTGAAAAAAGAACATATAACACATTTTACAATATACTTTCTACCAACCCGACTGTTATCCGCCCATAATCCTAATGTCCTCTTCTATATTATTTGTAATGCCGACAATGGATATCACATATCCCTTAAATACTATCCTATTTCTTTCTCTCCATATGTGCCAAACGGCTGCCAAGAATCTAATTCTCGCTCTATTAAACAGTTCTATCCCTAGTGCTTTTAAGTTCTTTACCTCCTCCATGACAGTCGGAAGCTCCTCTGGATTGGCTCTTGTTAGTCCGATCTAGAGTCTGCATTGGCGCTATATCTGACTGGAAACTGGGCCCAAGAAGAATAAATGATTTCTCATTTCCAGCCCTCCACCACATAGGACATATGTCAAGTTAGGAATGTGAATTCCTAACCGATTAATTCTTTCTCTAGTAAGCAGTCGGTCTCGATTAGCCTTATATAAGCAAAGTTTCCACTTCATAGCTGCCCTCTTAGGCCAGACTACCTTTGCCCATTCAACTCGCCGCCCCCAGCTTCGAATAAGTTCATATATTGTGCTGGTAGAGAATTTTTCACCCGCCACTCCCTCTCATTTCCAACTATCCACCTGCTCTTCTTGGTCGATGGGGACTGATGTGCTCTCTGATGCCAACCACTGGCCAACTGAACGTTTCTCTACTCTCCAATTCCTATCTTGTATCCATTGACCCAAACTGGATCGCAGTCAACCTAATTTTGATAATTAACAAATCGATATTTGGCATGATCCAACTTGACACATAAATCATCATCAAGCTACAAATCAGACGACTATCACATATCAAGTCAGACAATCATCATCGACGATTACTCGACGAATACTACTGGAACTTGTCATCGGAAGTCTATATTTTTTATACTTTTATTGAGTCTAGGCTATTGTACTTTGAGTTGCACTGAGCACCTCAACCATAGACTAGATAACCAAAAGCTCCACAAACAAAAAGCCAAACTGCCAAAGCCCTACAACTGCCCATGAGCATTCTGTCTCCAAGGAGACGGAGTTCGGGCCGAACTCTGCCCCACACAGAGTTTGGGCCGAACTCTGTCCCCTGATTTCCAGGCGCTAATTTTTAGGGATTGCTCATTGCAAGTTGTCCAACGGCCAAAATTTTGAATATTTTGGACAGAGTTCTGGCCGAACTCGGCCTCCCAGAACTAGTATATATAGGCAGCCTTTTCTCCCATTTCAAATCATCCAATCTTCTCTTCTACTCCTATAGCCTATACATCCTAAAGAGCTATACTTTTCTCATCTACTAGCCACAAAACTTTCCAAGCCTACAAGGTGCTCGATGCGAGTCAATTAGAAGTTTGTGTGCAAGAGTCTTGAAGAAGTCACTTGGAAAAATCCAAGTTTTGCTTCAGCGATCTTTCAAGAAGTTGGCGTGCTCTTCT
This sequence comes from Iris pallida, assembly GCA_029216955.1. NCBI lineage: Eukaryota > Viridiplantae > Streptophyta > Magnoliopsida > Asparagales > Iridaceae > Iris > Iris pallida. The sequence continues at coordinate 29,002,882 of JANAVB010009599.1, forward strand.
GAGTAAAGGCACGTGATTGTAAAGCTATTTCACAAATAGTGGATTTCAATCCCGAGCTAGAGTTCTCAGGCCTGGACTAGTCCTCCACGAGGGAAACCAGGTTAAAAACTATTATGTCTGTGTATGCTCTCTGATCTTCATTTATTTTCTGCACTTATACTCTATTAATCATTTGCTAGTTAGGATTGAATAGAGTTAATTTTTTAATTGTTCATTATTGACACAAGTACTCTATTCATCCCCCCCTCTAGAGTTGCCTACACGTACTTCAATTGGTATCAGAGCCCGGTTCTCTTGATATAGGATTTACATCCTAGAGTTGATTCATGGCAACCACACAATCCATCTCTACCAACTATGGTGAGGTTCAATCCACAAATAGGCCACCCTTATTTGATGGAACCAACTACACTTATTGGAAAACTTGAATGAGTTTTTATCTTAAATCTCTAGACTTTGACCTGTGGACTATAGTCACTGATGGCTACAAGAAACCTCCAAGAATAACTATCAAAGAAAGTCTCGTCGAGAAACCCCACGACAAGTATACTGATCAGGAGAAGAAACAGGCAAGTCTAGACGCTATGGCTATTAATGCTCTCTTATGTGCCATAGACAGGACTGAATTCAACAGGGTCTCCACATGCACCACCTCGCACGAAGTATGGAAGCTTTTGGAGGTAACTCATGAAGGGACCACACAAGTCAAAGAATCAAAAGTCAGTCGTCTGACACAAGAGTACGAGGCTTTCAAGATGAAGCCAAATGAGACTATCACCCAAATGTTCACCAGATTTCTCGACATCGTCAACCCACTATCTTTCCTTGAAAAAGATTATTCCAACCATGAGAAGATACGCAAAGTGCTACGAGGATTGTCGAAGGTCTAGAACCCCAAAGTCATGGCGATCATCGAAGGCAATGATCTTACGGCAATGTCACTAGAAACGTTGATGGGCAAGCTGATGACGCATGAGCTCGATCTAAAATATTTCAAAGAAATATCTCCAAAAGTGAAGAAGATTGCATTGAGAGCTCATCGCCGAAGAACCAGCTCAGAAGACACTGATGACGATGACTCTGAAGGTGACGATCAAGCTCTCTTAGTCCGAAACTTCAAAAAGTTTCTATGCTTCAAAAAAAAGATAGAACAAAGAGACGATGAGAAAGAACCCACCTACTTCGGATGCAAGAAGACAGGAATGTCAAGAAAGATTGTCCCTTAGCAAAGAAAGGATGTATATATGAGAAGCCGTACAAGAAGCCAACTAAAAGGAAGTATGCCAACATTAGCATCTGGCACGAAAGCGAGGCTAGTGATTCAGACGAGGAAGAGGACTCTTCGCAAAACATGGCTAACGTCTGTCTAATGGAGACTTCAGAAAAGGTAAAAGACTCTTTTGATGATTTTTTATTTGATGAACTTGGTCATGCTTTTAGTAATCTACTTGAAGATCACAAAAAGGTAATCAATAAATATAAACATGCAAAGGATAAGATCAAGGACTACGAAACCGAGATCCATAGACTTTCATGTTTACTAGAAGATGTTAGAAATACTACACCCACGAAAAATACTGAAGAGGTATCCAAGCTTAAATTAAGCTTACACGATGCCAAATTAATTATTGAGAAACAAACTCTGGATATCACGGCTTTAAACAAAGAACTTGCTGAAGAGAAAAACAAGTTCAAAATTTCTACAGGTAGAATACACGGTCTTACTGCTAAATGTGATGAGCTAAATGTTGTCTCTAAGAAATTAGAGATTAAACTGGGCAAGAAGGTTATTCAACCGCAAGTTCAGTCTCATAGTCACAAACACGAGACAGCTCAACACAAAAAGACACGTTACCACAAGAACACTCATCCATATGCTATACAAAATCATGCTTTTAGGTGCACATATTCACATACAGCACGTAAAACACACACACGCAAACACCATCATCATCCTGCTGTACTCAATTATTATCATCATCATGCTGCTACACATAGTCACTACAATCACTTTACTACTGCACGTAGCTATCATCACACCACTTATAGACATTACTATCAACATGCTTCTAACATAAACATGCATGCTAGATGTACATATTGTGGCTCACATGGACACATTTTACCATAATATGGAATTAGAGGATTAGTTGATAAGAATATATATGCATGGGTACCAAAGTCTAACCTTTCAAGACCAACAAAAATCTAGGTACCAAAGGTCACATCTACTCGTGGTGTAGATGGACCTTCCCTCTTTAACTAGAAGTAAGTGGATTCTCGATAGTGGGTGCTCACGACATATGACTGGAAATGTAAAACTATTCGCAACACTATCGATAAAAAAGGAAGGATATATTTCCTTTGGAAATAACCTTAAAGGATATATCATAGGTAACGGTACAATTGGTTATCCTCCTTCTTCCGTCATTAATGATGTCTATTTAGTGACCGAGTTAAAGCATAACTTGCTCAGCATTAGTCATCTTGCTAATCATGGTTATGATATTAACTTCGAAAAACTAAATGCTTTATCTATGATAGATCAATTGGAGACATCGCCTTTGAGGAAATAAGGGAAGATAACATTTACATTTTCTATCTATCTAGTGATACTAACAGTACAGGAAGATGCTTTTATGCTCATAAAGACGAAAAGCTCCTATGGCATCAGCGTCTTGGTCATGCCAACATAGATACTATATCCAGACTATCCACCAGAAGCTAGTCAAAGGACTGACGGATATCGCATTCAAGAAAGACATGGTATGTGCCGAATGTGAAAAGAATAAGGCTACCAAATCTTCCTTTAAATCCATAAACACTGTAAGTACTATCCGACCATTGTAATTACTTCATATGGACTTATTTGGTCCTAGTAGAGTAGCCAATCTTGGCGGAAAACTCTACTCTTTTGTTATTGTAGATGATTTTTCAAGATTTATTTGGGTTTTCTTTCTTACAAACAAAAGTGATACAATTTCTATTTTTAGGCTACATGATTACTCGTATCCGAAGTGATCATGGTGGCGAATTCAAACATTCTGATTTTGAAAATTTTTGTGATTCAAATGGTTTTAGTCATGAATTTTTGTGTCCAAGAACTCGTCAACAAAATGGTGTTGTGGAGCGAAAGAATAGAACTCTTGGTGATATGGCTAGAGTTATGCTAAATCAGTTCTCTCTTCCGAAATACTTTTGGACAGAAGTTGTCAGTACAGCGTGCCATGTTTTGAATAGGGTGTTGATTCGACCTATTTCGAAGAAGACACCCTATGAGCTTTGGTTTGGTAGGAATCCTAATGTTTCTTACTTTAGAGTGTTCGATTGTCGCTACTTCATCCTGAATACCAAAGACAACTTAGGCAAATTTGATGCCAAAGTTGACGAAGGTATTCTTCTTGGCTATGCGGCCAAGAGTAAGGGATATAGAGAGTTCAACAAATGCTCCATGATTGTTGAAGAGTCTACTAATATAAACTTTGATGAGGATAATAGTACAACTGTCATTCCCGACGACGATGATGAACCATCAACTTCTACACCTATAAATACAACGTCTGAAACCAGCTCTCCAGAGGAATTACCAAAGAAGTTTCACTTCACTCCCTCTCATCCAGAGAACTTGGTAATAGGTGAAGTATCAAAAGGGATAACTACTCGAACCTCTGTAAGAGACACTATAGCTAGCACTGCATTTATTTCTCAAATAGAACCTAAAAACGTTTTAGAAGCTTTTAATGATGAATTTTGGATTTTTACGATACAAGAAGAACTCAACCAATTTGAAAGAAGCCAAGTTTGGGAACCTGTTCCTAACCTACTGGCCACTCAATAATTGGCACTAAATGGGTTTTTCATAACAAAGTAAACGAGGACGGTCCAGTCACTCGCAATAAAGCTCGTCTCGTAACCCAAGGATACAACCAAGAGAATGACATCGACTATAATGAGACGTATGCTCCTGTTGCCCGACTTGAATCCATTCAGATGCTTTGTGCATTTGCAAATTTTTAAAACTTTAAACTTTTACATGGATGTGAAAAGTGCTTTTATAAACGATTTTATCAAAGAAGAGGTTTTGTCAAACAACTACCTGGTTTCAAAAATCACAAATTTCTCGACCACGTTTTTTAGGAAAGCTCTCTATGGCCTCAAACAAGCTCCTCGAGCTTGGTATGATTGTCTTAGTACTTTCTTACTTGATAAAGGTTTTTCAAAAGGAAAAGTCGACACTACACTGTTTATAAAATCTCTTGATGACACAATTCCTTTAGTACAAATATATGTTGATGATATTATTTTTGGGTCTAATAATGAGGGTCTATGCAAAGAATTTGCCAAGTGTATGCAGAACGAGTTCGAGATGAGCATGATGGGGGAGCTCAACTACTTCCTTGGACTGCAAATTAAACAACTCTCACAAGGCGTCTTCATCAGTCAGTCAAAATTGTTTGCCATTGATTGTAAAAGTACAGAACAATTATCGGAGGACTGAACTTAGACTCACAATACAAACTCGCTTGTACAAAGAAAGCCTAGGAACGAAAACCTAGGTACAGCAGTCTAAGTACGATTGTTTATTTTAGATTCTGGGGGGTGACGATAGAGGCTCGGGAAAGCGACGGCCGCTCTGCCTTACTCCTTGGACGATCGGTACGCAGCCTTGACTCGGGGAAGATCTGCTTAGTCGTTGACGAAGAAACGCCTTCTTCCTCTCTCTCTGATTGCTCTCCTGGCTTCTCTCTCTCTGTGTATATTCCCTTTCTGACTATGGAGGAAGTCTCTCTGTGTATACGTATTCTTTTCTGGTTTTCTTTTTGTGTATCTCTCTATATCTCACAAGGGAATAGCACCTTGCTATTTATAATAGTGGGATGTGATTACTAGGGTTGCCAATGATTAGCTCTTAGAGATGGCGGCGGCCTGGGGATTGATCAATCCAGGCCGTTCGTTTCTGATTGTGACGAATCAGAACCATTAAGGGTAGATTACACCAAATCCCCATTAGCAATTAATACTGATTGGCATAAATCTTCCTTATAATGATTCTCTAATATCTGCGAATAAATCAAATTTATTCTCCTGCCACGTGCCCCAGATCATTGGGATTCGACCCGATCTTGGATTGCCATAAATCTGGGAGATTGATCGGCTGAGGACACGTGTCCTGAGAGCCAATGGTGAGACTGGAACCGCATGCAGATTGGGCCGCATGAGATTTGGGCCGTATGAATTTTGGGCCGCATAAGACTTGGGACACGTGTCAGGGCTGTCTGGGCAGTGGCCTCCTCCTTCAGACTTCTGAACCATATGATAAGCCGCATGAACCGCATAATGGTGTGTCTGCTTGAGCCGCATGGGCATGATCTTCTTGAGCCGCATAGGGATGATTCCACTCGAGCCGCATGGGATAGCTTCACTCTGAACCGCATGGGAAGTCTTCACTTCGAGCCGCATAAGCACACCCACGTGGCAGGGCCACGTGGCATTTTGTTGCTCTCGGGGGATCGTGTCAGAGATTTCTTTCTCTTCCCTAGAGATTCATCATCATGACAGAGTCATAATTACCTGCTTTGGTGTCAGGTCTGTCAATTGTCAGGTCTGTCAGCCGTCAGAGTATTAAATACGTCCACACATTAGACAGCTATTTTTGAAGACCACGTGGCCTCTCTCTCTGGGCCGCATGGAGTTTACTCGAGCTGCCTATGTGCGTTGAGCCGCATGTCCATGTTGGTGACTTTTGAGCCGCATGATACTCCTGAGCCGTATGAAGCTCGTCTAATTTTGAGTCGCATGAAGCTTCCTGGGTTCTGTGCCGCATGAAGAATGTCTCATGACCGAGCCGTATGAAGGACGTCTCATGACCGAGCCGCATGAGGAATGTCTTATGACCGAGCCGCATGAAGGACGTCTCATGACCGAGCCGCATGAGGAATGTCTCGTGCCCGAGCCGCATAAAGGACGTCTCATGATCGAGCCGCATGAGGAATGTCTCATGACCGAGCCGCATGAAGGATGTCTCATGACTCGCATGAGGAATGGCTCGATCCGCCCGTGCATTCGCTTTGTGGGCCCGGGTATCCCAAACACACGAGTGCGTAGGTATCATATTTTCTCCCTGATGTGGGGGGCTAATAGAAACACTTGCCCTCGATCTTTGTTGGGAGACTCTTGAGAACCACTCTGTCCGTTTGCCGCCGGGGGCTGGACACAGGCGGCTCTGTACAACTTTCCATCAGAGGCCCGCTTAGCGGGACGCTCTTGATGGTCAGAGGTTGGGACAGCTGACTGAGCCCGATGAGCCCGCGCTGCCCTAGACTTCTTCTACTTAGCACCCGAAGGTGCGTAATAGGAAGAGTCCAAGTTTGAAAGGAGGGAAGAGAAGTTGGTGCCCTTTTCAAAGGAGGTAAGGGGGCTCTATTTATAGAATGGAGTAAGCCCTTTCTTCTTCTCCTTTCCGATGTGGGACTAAAAGCAATATTTTCCATGCTTCTACAGGACCCCCTTCAAAGTTTCCAAATTGCAAATTTGGAACACTTTGAATAAGAAGCATGGAAAGTAGATTTGTTTAGGTGTAGCAATCCGATCAGAGGTAGCATGGACGTGATAGGTTTGGGTACTTCCGCTGGGGATTTTATGTGGACTTATCATCCTTGGCGTACCTTGGTTTTAGGTACGGATAATAAGTTGAGAGAGGGAACCATCATATTTACTCAGAGGTGATATGACGTGGTAAATATAAGGTTGATGGTAGAGCTTTCCTACTCAGAGGTGATATGGACATAGTAGGAGTGAACTCGAATGAGGATACATAGAACAACTCAGAGGTGCTATCAACGTGGAAGTTCTATGCATTGGATGAAAGAATGCTATGGAACAGCTGGGCTCCGAAAGCATGTGATGATGAGGAAAGATGTAGATGTACTAAGGGACCTAGTACGGCATTTGTGGTCAGCAGAGGACATTTGTGGGCCTATTATCCTTGGTATACCTTGGTTTTAGGTATGGATAATAAGTTTGATAGGGATACCTAGAACAACTTCGCGGTAAGGCGGATATGGAGGTTCTTGGTATCGGGCGAAAGAATGCTATGGAGCAGTGATCAGTTTTCTGTTTTCTTTCACTGTTTTTCTTTTCTTTTTGTCAAGGGATGTGATCCCAGATGATGTAGTACTTTGAACGAGCATGTTTCAACTCATCTTCTCTTTCTTGTACTTGTAGTATTTGTGGAATTGGACCTGCTGGGGGATTATTTGTGGACCTGTTACCCTGGGCGTACCTTGGTTTTAGGTACGAGTAACAAGTTTTGGAGAGGAATACTTAGAACAACTTCACGATAAGACAGCTATAGAAGTTTTTGGTATTCGAAAGAATACCAGGGAGCAACTGGGCTGCCAGGCATGATAGGGAAGGGATGGGCATGCACTGGAGACCCAGTACAGCATCTGTGGTTGACTGAAGACATTTGTGGTCATCGGAAGACGTTTGTGGGCCTATTATCTTTGGGCGTACTCAGATCGTGGGTACAGATAATAAGTCGAGGGAGAACCATCATACTTACTCAGAGGTAGTGAGGACATGGCAAGTATGGATTCGCGGAGGATATTTGTGGTCGACAGAGGACTTTTTGTGGTCAACAGAGGACATTTGTGGTCAACAGAGGATATTTGTGGTCAACAGAGGACATTTGTGGTCCTATTATCCTTGGCATATCTTGGTTTTAGGTACGAATAATAAGTTTGATATGGATACCTAGAACAACTCCGCGGTAAGGCGGATATGGAGGTTCTTGGTATCGGGCGAAAGAATGCCATGGAGCAGCTGGGCTCCCAGGGCATGATGAGAAATTTGCGGTCAACAGAGGACATTTGTGGGCCTATTATCCTTGGTGTACCCTAGCTTAGGATACAAATAATAGGATGAAGGGGAACCAACATACTTACTCAGAGGTAATGAGGACATGGCAAGCATGAGGGCTTTTCACCGCGGAGTCTTCCTGCTCAGAGGTAATGAGGACATGGCAGGAGTGGACTCAGCGGAGAATATTTGTGGACCTATTATCCTTGGCGTACCTTGATTTAGGATACGGATAATAAGATAAAAGGGGACCGACATACTTACTCAGAGGTAATGAGGACATGGCAAGTACGAAGGTTTTACCGTGGAGTCTTCCTACTCAGAGATAATGAGGACATGGCAGGAGTGGACTCAACGGAGGGTATTTGTGGACCTATTATCCTTGGCGTACCCTGGGGTTTTTGTTTTTTGGTACAGATAATAAGTCGAGGGGGGACCAACATATTTACTCAGAGGTAATGAGGATATGGCAAATATGAGGGTTTCTTCGACGGAGCCTTCCCACTCAGAGGTAATGAGGACATGGCAGGAGTGGGCTCAATGAAGGAGGGTACATAGAACGACTCAGAGGTAATGAGGACATGAAAGTTCTATGTAAAGGGGTGATTTGTTTTTGGCGGAAGCGAAACGACTCAGAGGTAATGAGGACATGGCCGTTTTGGAATTTCGTGGATCGGTTACCCTTTTTGTGCACTGGGAGTGCGGGTAGTAGATCATGAGGGAGGATCTCTTCCAGGAAGAAAGTTTAGAGATATGATCATACATAACTTACTATCTGAAAGAGTGACCGAAATATGAGTTCAGAGGCACCAGCGGGTACATATTTCGATAATCTGGAATGTGGAGAGGTGAGTTCAGCGACACCAGCGGGTACATGATTCGATAATCTGGAATGTGGAGAGGTGAGTTCAGCGGCACCAGCGGGTACATAACTCGATAATCTGGAATATTGGAGAGTGTGAGTTCAGCGGCACCAGCGGGTACATGACTCAGTGATCTGGGAAATTTGGAGGCGGAATGTGAGTTCAGTGGTACCATAGGGTACATAACTCAATCATCGGGGATTTTTTTTTTGGATGTTGTTTCGGACGTAATACTTCTTCAGGAACTTGCCGTTGATGGGCAACATGAGCAAGTCTCAGTGTGAGCAGCCACATATTTGGCCAGCTCCGACTCTTCTTTGGCCACCCCCTGTGTAAATGCAGACTGAGAGGATGACTTGGGCAACTTGATTATCAGGGGCTCTATAGGTGGAGCAGAACGTGGAGTTGCTGGCAGACTAGCGACCCCCAGTTTGGCATTTGATGTGGGGCGAGGAGTGGCTGGTTCACTAGAAGTGTCAGACCTTGCATCGGGGTGACGACCCTTCCTGGGAAGGCGTATCGTCATAGGCTTGTCCGAGGGGTTGAGCTTCCCTGCTTGTGGTTGGCTGACTCTTGGTAGCCTGATTGTCAGTGGCTCCGTTGTGGGTCTCGGCACTTGGCCGAACCTTGGCAGCCGGATTATCATTTGCTCCTCCTGCGCTGAGAGGCTGATTGCATCCTTCCGCAGAGTGGCGGTAAGGGGTGCAGACTTGCCCGGTTTGCGAGCTTGGAGATGGATCGTCAGGGGTCCTTCTGATCCCGTGGCTGTCTCGGTATGAGTTTGTGTGTCTCCTTCATCAAGGTGCCTCTTTGACTTTTCGTATAGGCAGGAGTCCGAGTAGTAGGATTCGACCCCTTTGAAGGGATCGATGTCAGCAAACTCTGTTTTCACGAAGCCGTGTTTGTCGACATATTTGAAGCACTGGTGTAGCGTGGAAGGCACGATCATGTAATCGTGTATCCAAGGGCGCCCCAAAAGGATGTTGTATGAAGTGTCACATCTATGACGTAGCAAGTGACTTCTGATTGGAGATCGCCAATCTGACATTTCAGACGGATCTTCCCGATTGGGTAGCTCCTGCCCGAATTGAACCCGCTGATGGCGGTGTTTGTAGGGGTCAGGCGATGCATCGGGATGCGAAGATGATGCAGTAGTCCTTTTGGAATGATGCTTATGGAAGACCCAGGGTCAATGTGTATCCGGTCCACCTTTATGTCGCCGATGTAGCCTGTGTAGTATAATGGGCGATCGTGTAGATTAGTCTTGATAAGCATGTCTTGTGGAGTGAAGACGATGTTGGGCATTGCTCCCGTACAGGCACTGTCTTGGAGGTCTGCGGGCTGATTTTCTCCCGTGAGGTTGACCTGAGCCAGGTACGCGTCGGCATTTTGAAGTGCATCGCTCAAGGCTGTGCGGACATCCTTCAAGAGCCTCAGGAGTTCATATAAGAATAATTTGGCCGGTGTATTGGCCAATTGTGCCAAGATGTCGAAGTTGTAGGGCCTCTCCAGCCCCTGAGATGTTTCCTTTCGGAGGGATTTGTCGAAGCGAGTCTCCTTCGGCCTAGGCTTATCGGTCGTCGAAGGCCGAGCCGGTCCCGGAGCATCCGTGGTAATGGGCGGATGATCATCAGTCGAGTTTTCAGCCACAGGTTGAGATTGTGCTCCGGATCGAGTAACAACGGCCGTGACTTCCTCTTCATCTGCTGAGGTGGTACGGCAGGATCTGACTTTTCTACTTTTCTTTTTAGAAGATGGAGTGGACTGAGTTACCTCGTGGACTAGGTCTGGATGGACCCACATGATTTTCCCTCGTGATGTGGTGAGGGGTACTAGACCATCAGCTTGAGCAGACAGGAGATTAGCAATCTCCATCGTTGCCAGAGGGATGGGTATAACCCCGTCCTGGATCTCTGTTGGAGGGAAGCTGCCGAATTGTACGGACACCATGTTGGCTGCCACGGTTACCTCCTCGAAATTGATGGCCAGAGCGTTCGAATCGATGAGGTTTTGGATATATCGTTTCAGTTGGTAGCAGTCGTGCGTAGCATGGTGGACGTAGCGGTGGTAATGGCAGAACTTTGGGTTCTCCAGATCAGCCGGCCGAGGCTCCCGTCTTGGTGGAGGAAGCTGAATCCTATCTCCTTGTATGAGCATGTCCAAGATAGGCTTGACGTGACCGTCTTCAAAAGAGTAAGTGATTTGAGGCCATTATTTGTCCGCAGGTTACGACTCAGGCTTCTGGGCTGTATCGGCCACCATAGCCTGCTTGCCTCTGTTGTCCCGGTTGTTGGAGGGGCTACCCCCATTGTCGTTGGTGGTGCTGGAACGCTTGCCCTTGTTCTCTCCCTCTGAGATATGTAATCCCAGTTGGCGAGCCTTCTTTAATCGTTCTTCGGCACTTGTAGCACTAATGATAAAAGCCTTCCAGTCCTTGAATTGACTCTCGCCCATCCAGAGACTGATTGTTAGGAGTAGTCTCTTTTGGCAAATTTTGATCAAGGAGGAGTCCGGGTTGCCAGATGGTAACTTCATTGCGGTTTGACGAAACCGCTCAATGTAATTCCTCGTCAGCTCTTTCTCTCCTTGAATGACGTCCATGAGGGTAGACATCGTGACGTCCTGCCCTACTTCATGGAACCTCTCCAAGAACAGGCGTTTGAAGCCAGCGAAGGAATGGATGCAATTGTCCGGCAGGTTGCGGTACCAATCGAAGGCGACTCCTTCCAATGCCCCAATGAATAACCGCGTGAGGATAGCGTCATCATGGGGCAGATGGTCGGTAGTGACCTCAAAGTAAGTGATGTACCGACTTGCTGAAGTCTTGCCATCATATGGGTTGATATTGAACGGCTTATATCTTGGTGGAAAGGGAACATCCCTCCATTCAGTAGGATATGGTTGCCGTATCCTGAGGTCTTGAGAGTTTTTTCGGGCATGGAACATTGCTCGGAGCTCCTGAACCTCTCTTCTTACTTCTCGGGCCTCATCTGTCGCGGTAGGGGCCGTTATCTCGGGAGGATTGTTGCCCGGGTTCGGTGCCGCCGAATTTGAATCTGCGTTGATTGGGGGACTCGTGCTTGTCTGGCCAGGTGTCACCCCCTGCAGATTAGGAAGCGCCGCTTTGATCTCGTCTACAGATTTGACCAAGGCGTACAATATGGTCTCCAAAGTGTCGATGCGCTGGCGATCACCGGAACTGCCTTGATTGCTTTCTGTCATGAACACCGTCTTCACATGAGGAGTGACGGAAGGAGTGGTGGAGGATGTACCCTCCGAGTCGTACCCGTGCATCGAGAAATCATCAGGATATGTGGGGATGTCCTCTTCAGGTTCAGACTCGGAAGGAACACTACCCCCGGCTTTGGAGCTTGCTTCGTCTAGGATGTCCTTGGGGACGTCGGTATCTGTTGTATCCGTCGGAGGATTTGCTTCCTCCAGTCCGTATTCCTGGAATGTCGGATTATCGTGGATATTTGGAGGAGTGCTACCTCCAGTTCCGACGACCCCCAATGTTGCAGACGACGAACTTCCTACTGCAGCAGTTTTCGTCTTCGAACGGGTGTGTTGAAATATTCCAGTGGAGGATAACCTTTTAGACGACGGTTTCTTAGCTGCAGTAGTTGACACCTTTGGACTGGAGATGCTCGTTTTCTTCCCTCTTCCCTTGGCAAGAACTTTCTGTGCGGACTTGCAGGAGACAACAGGAGGTGCCTCGTCTTCTGAGCTCGGGTGATGTAGTCTTTGGAAGACGGATGGCCGGTCTTCCGTCACCGTCGCGTTGCTGCAACAGCAGTTAACGATGATCTGGGTGCATTGATGTCCGTGTGAGGGCTCTTTACACCCCGAAGCTCCTTCTCTTTTCTTGCGTTTGTGGAGGATAACCTCACGCAGGTCAGAGGAACCACTTTGTCTGTTTGCCGCCGGGGGCTGGACTTGAGTGGTTTTATACAACTTTCCATCAGAGGCCCGCGTGATAATCAGCGGGACGCCCCGATAGTCAGAGGTTGGGGCAGTCGTCTGGACTTGATGAGCCCGCGCTGCCCTAGACTTCCTCTTTTTAGCACTTGTGGGTGCGTAATAGGAGGAGTCTAAGTCGAATACCCCAGAGTCTGGATTATCATCAAGAGAATGATCAGAGTCAGGACCGCATGAGAGCCGGTCGAAGACTGATCAATAGAAGCGTGGGACGGATGCTATGCGGCTAGCATTGGGTACCGTACAGGCTGTCTGCATGCGGCTGTCTTTTATTGTAGGATGAGTCTTTATGCGGTTAGGAGTCACGACCGTGCAGGCTGACCGCATGCGGTTGGCATCTATGGCCGCATGGGTTTTCTGCAAGCGATTAACTTTAATAGCCGCATGAGTCTTATTCGTACGGTTGGCAACTGTAGCCGCATAAGTTATGCGGCTGACAGATGTGGCCGCATGAGTTTTCTTTATGCGGTCGGCGGTTGTAGTCGCATGGGCTTTCTTCCTGCGGCTAATATTCTTCTGCGGCTCGGATCGCGTAGAGTTCCTCTTTGCCCCTGCAAGTCCAGCATCATAGTGTTTACTTCTGCCAGACTTGGGGACAGCAGAGTTGTCTACGGTCTGAAGTGGGGCCGCAGGGGAGTCTTTCTCGCCATCTTGAGCAATAGAGAGTACCCCATCAAGGGCTTGCGGAGGAGCAAATGATTTTGGCCTCCACTCTTTGCGAGCCTTCATGGTACGGGTGCGCTTCTGGACCGGGCCAGTGCTACCTTCAGAGAGCATCTCTTCGAACGCCTGTTGGTCGAAGCGTACGACCATCTTCTGTTGTGTAGAGCCAAGTTTGGCTGCGTCCGATTGCGTCACCAACTCCTCAGCCGTGGAGAAGTTAGTCCCCAGCAGAGTTGCCATCGTGTTTGCCATTGATTATAAAAGTACAGAACAATTATCGGAGGACTGAACTTAGACTCACAATACAAACTCGCTCGTACAAAGAAAGCCTAGGGACGAAAACCTAGGTACAGCAGTCTAAGTACGATTGTTTATTTTAGATTCTGGGGGGTGACGATAGAGGCTCGGGAAAGCGACGGCCGCTCTGCCTTACTCCTTGGACGATCGGTACGCAGCCTTGACTCGGGGAAGATCTGTTTGGTCGTTGACGAAGAAATGCCTTCTTGCTCTCTCTCTCTGATTGCTCTTCTGGCTTCTCTCTCTCTCTGTGTATATTCCCTTTCTGACTATGGGGGAAGTCTCTCTGTGTATACGTATTCTTCTCTGGTTTTCTTTTTGTATATCTCTCTATATCTCACAAGGGAATAGCACCTTGCTATTTATAATAGTGGGATGTGATTACTAGGGTTGCCAATGATTAGCTCTTAGAGATGGCGGCGGCCTGGGGATTGATCAATCTAGGCCATTCGTTTCTGATTGTGACGAATCAGAACCATTAAGGGTAGATTACACCAAATCCCCATTAGCAATTAATGCTGATTGGCATAAATCTTCTTTATAATGATTCTCTAATATCTGCGAATAAATCAAATTTATTCTCCTGCCACGTGCCCCAGATCATTGGGATTCGACCCGATCTTGGATTGCCATAAATCTGGGAGATTGATCGGCTGAGGACACGTGTCCTGAGAGCCGATGGTGAGACTGGAACCGCATACAGATTGGGCCGCATGAGATTTGGGCCGCATGAATTTTGGGCCGCATAAGACTTGGGACACGTGTCAGGGCTGTCTGGGCAGTGGCCCCCTCCTTCAGACTTCTGAACCATATGATGAGCCGCATGAACCGCATAATGGTGTGTCTGTTTGAGCCGCATGGACATGATCTTCTTGAGCCGCATAGGGATGATTCCACTCGAGCCGCATGGGACAGCTTCACTCTGAACCGCATGGGAAGTCTTCACTTCGAGCCGCATAAGCACACCCACGTGGCAGGGCCACGTGGCATTTTGTTGCTCTCGGGGGAACGTGTCAGAGATTTCTTTCTCTTCCCTAGAGATTCATCATCATGACAGAGTCATAATTACCTGTTTTGGTGTCAGGTCTGTCAATTGTCAGGTCTGTCAGCCGTCAGAGCATTAAATGTGTCCACACATTGGACACAGCTGTTTTTGAAGACCACGTGGCCTCTCTCTCTGGGCCGCATGGAGTTTACTCGAGCTGCCTATGTGCGTTGAGCCGCATGTCCATGTTGGTGACTTTTGAGCCGTATGATACTCTTGAGCCGTATGAAGCTCGTCTGATTTTGAGTCGCATGAAGCTTCCTGGGTTCTGTGCCGCATGAAGAATGTCTCATGACCGAGCCGCATGAAGGACGTCTCATGACCGAGCCGCATGAGGAATGTCTTATGACCGAGCCGCATGAAGGACGTCTCATGACCGAGCCGCATGAGGAATGTCTCGTGACCGAGCCGCATAAAGGATGTCTCATGACCGAGCCGCATGAGCAATGTCTCATGACCGAGCCGCATGAAGGACGTCTCATGACTCGCATGAGGAATGTCTCGATCCGCCCGTGCATTCGCTTTGTGGGCCCGGGTATCCCGAACACACGAGTGCGTAGGTATCATGTTTTCTCCCTGATGTGGGGGGCTAATAGAAACACTTGCCCTCGATCTTTGTTGGGAGACTCTTGAGAACCACTCTGTCCGTTTGCCGCCGGGGGCTGGACACAGGCGGCTCTATACAACTTTCCATCAGAGGCCCGCTTAGCGGGACGCTCTTGATGGTCAGAGGTTGGGACAGCTGACTGAGCCCGATGAGCCCGCACTGCCCTAGACTTCTTCTACTTAGCACCCGAAGGTGCGTAATAGGAAGAGTCCAAGTTTGGAAGGAGGGAAGAGAAGTTGGTGCCCTTTTCAAAGGAGGTAAGGGGGCTCTATTTATAGAATGGAGTAAGCCCTTTCTTCTTCTCCTTTCCGATGTGGGACTAAAAGCAATATTTTCCATGCTTCTACAAAAATATGTAAAGGACATGCTGAAAAAGTTTGAGCTTGACAGCATCAAACCAATCAGCACCCCTATGGCTACTACCACAAAGCTGGAACCTGATAAAAGCGACAAATCGGTCGATCAACATAAGTATTGAGGTATGATTGGTAGTTTATTATATTTAACTGCTAGTCGCCCCGACATTATGTTTAGTGTTTGCTTATGTGCTAGATACTAAGCCAATCCTAAGGAATCATACATGACCGCGGTTAAGCGTATCTTTAGATACCTTAAAGCAACTATTACGGTAGGCTTGTGGTATCCGAAAACCACTTCCTTTGACTTAATCGGATATTCCGATGCTAATTTTGCGGGATGCAAAGTCGACCGTAAAAGTACCAGCGGCACGTGTCATTTGCTAGGAAAGGCGTTAGTCTCATGGTTTCGCAAGAAGTAGAACTCTGTCGCACTATCCACAACAGAAGCTGAATACATCACAGCTGGTCGTTGTTGTGTACAGATTCTGTGGATGAAGCAAACCTTTAAAGACTACAACTTATGTTTCAGGCACATACCTATTTTCTGCGATAACACTAGTGCCATTAATCTGACCAAGAACCCAGTTTGTCACTCACGCACTAGACACATAGAGATTAGACATCACTTTTTGTGTGATCATCAACAATAAGGCACGATTAATTTAGAATTCATAGACACTGAACATCAGCTAGCAGACTTCTTTACCAAACTACTGGCCGAAGAGCGCTTCAACTTTCTTTGTTGTGAGTTAGGAATTTTGGATGAAACGATCAAAAAATAAATTGGCCTGCGTAAATAACGATTATGACATATATCTTTATGGTGACTTTGCTATGGGTACAAGCCGAAAGGGTCCTTCTGACAACAAGGCATAAAAGTCTAAGCGACACGGTGCACGAGTCTTTGGACTACCGCTAGCTGGGATCCGGCCCCTATAGCTACCCCATGGCAGTTTCATCGTAATGATTGTTGTCTTGAATCATTATTTATTATATGGTTTAATTACGTTTATGACTTATTTAAATTCAAACTTTTAAATTCTATTCATTTTCCATCAAAACTTAGCCTTTTTCAAAATTTCCAGTATTCTGTGCACATGGAGGCAGAGTTCGGGCCAAACTCAGTCCCATACAGAGTTCGGGCCGAACTCTGGGTCCATGGTCACAGAACCTTCTTTGGTTCTCAGCCACCCATTCTTTTGATCCGACGGTCAGGATTTATCCCGACTTGCTACCCCCAAACCACTTAAACCCGAGAGCAAACCCTCCCTCCTCACTTTGTTCTTCTTCCACCTTCCTCCAAACATAATTTTCTCAAACCCTAACCCTAGAAACTCTACTTTTATGGCTCTTTTTCTTTCCAAACCCAAGATCTAAAGCTTTTGGCGGATCTCTTCCATCTTTTCTCCTTTGGGTGAGGTATAATTTTATATTCTTCTCTATTTCCTTTTCCAACTTTAAAATTCTCCATGGCTCCAAGACTCTTTGGTAGAGGCAAGAGAAGAAGGAATGATGGTGCATCATCTTCTCATCCTCCTCCTTCTCTTGCTCCTCCAATCCATCCTTTTTTAATCCACCACCACCACAAGACCCCAACACATTCAATGAACAAATTTTTGTATCATTGGAGGCTTCCAATGAATGGTTTGCCGATTTTCGTTCACGAAGTGTGTATGCGGGTCATCCGATTAATTTTACTACCTTTTCGGCTTATGATTCATTGTTCCATGATCTGTGCTTAGATGAGTTAGTTATTACCTCATCTGTAGTCTATTGAATTCTATCCAAATGTTCTATTGTAACCTAATCTTTGATGACACATGGATCTACTCTCGTGTCGCCGATATCGACTTTTCTTTTGATGACTTTGAGCTTGTGGAATATCTTTATATCCCGGAACCCAATTCTTGGAAGAAACTTGTCGATGCCCGACAGTTTCAATTTCCCGATGGATCGTCACTTGAGAGCTTCAAGGATGACTTATATACTCCTAACACTCGTCCCCACAAGCTACAAGCTAAACATCTTAACACGTATTTTTATGAACTTCATCGAATTATTTTCTCCACGATCTTGCCCAAAGTGGGATCGACCGATGAAGTATCTTATCTTGAGATCTCTGCTCTTTACCATCTCTACTTCCATGTCCCTTTTAACTTTCCACGCATGATGATAGACTGGATGATTCGTGCACGGACGAGACCCCGATGATTGGTCTACGCTATGTATTTGCCGATGATTTTTTATGCGTTCTATATTCCACTTGATGAGTTTCAGTTCTTTCCTGCCCCTGCCTATCTTTCAAAGGCACGGTGGCTTCTAGCAGCTGTTGAGTCCCCTGCTGAGTCTGAGCACTCCGAGTCTGATGCTCATGCCGATCCTCCTGCTCTTGGCCAACCTAAGCCCGAGCCTCCTGCTACCCTTGAGTCCATTCAGACTATGCTGAAAGATCGTTTCCACTTGGAGGACGATCGCTGGACTTAGATGAATTATCGTACTATGTTACAGATAATGGCCATCAGTAACACCCTGCATGACATCCAGTACTCCTTGGCTACTCATCTCATAGTGTATTACCCTATAGTACGGGATCCTTCTCGCGAAGGTTATCGTATTGACGACACTTGGATCAGGAGGTATTTGGATCCGGATGCAGCGTTTGTTGATCCTCGTCACTCTGCCAGCAGCCCATCTGACTCTGCTGGACCTTCCCGTGCTCCATGACGGTCGTGGTCCCTTTTATGATGCTGTTGTTAATGCTTAGGATTTATTTTGTTTATGCACTTTGTAGTTTTCATTCCGTGGTTATGTAGTTGAACTCTTTGCTTTGTACTACTTTATGCTTATATAGCTTCTATTTGGATTATTTGCTAGTTATCTCTTACTTTGGATTTGAACCTTGGTTGTGTGATCGCATATTTTCTCCATGGTTATTCTTTTATGGGGGAGCTTATCGTTCATTTTGTTAAATGCCAAAGGGGGGATATGTGATATTTGCTTAACCATTTTGGATAAATACTTGTGCTATGTGTTATATTGTTTGGACTAGTACTTGTATCAGGACTTCTCTATTTACGGGGGAGCCGAAATGTCCATCTACGGGGGAGCTATATATGTATCCAGGTATGAATGTTGTGACATACAAATATCACAATTTTGTCAATTATCAAAATGGAGGAGATTATTGACCCAAACTGGATCTCAGTCAACCTAATCTTGATAATTAACAAATCGATATTTGGCATGATCCAACTTGACACATAAATCGTCATCAAGCTACAAATCAGACGACTATTATATATCAAGTCAGGCAATCATCATCGACGACTGCTCGACGAATACTGCTGGAACTTGTCATCGAAAGTCTGTATTTTTTGTACTTTTATTGAGTCTAGGCTATTGTACGTTGAGTCGCACTGAGTACCTCAACCATAGACTAGATAACCAAAAGCTCCAAAAATAAAAAACCAAACTGCCAAAGCCCTACAACTGCCCATGAGCATTCTGTCTCCAAGGAGGCAGAGTTTGGGCCGAACTCTGCCCCCATACAGAGTTCGGGCCGAACTTTGTCCCATGATTTCCAGGAGCTAATTTTTTGGCAATTTATATTGGCACATCATATTTTAATCATGGCCAGCCCGGATTGTGGCTAGCCCAAAATTTTGTGGTTTTCACTAGGCTAGCCCAAATTTTTGACCATGGCTGTCCCAAATTCCTCCCCCCTCCAAACCCATTTTTTCCCCTTCATTTGCAAAATATATTCTCTCTTCTAAAACCCTCACCCCTCTCTTCTTCTTCTTCCTCTTCTCCTCCACCTCTCCTCAATCCCCAACATCTTTCTCTTCGCATCCACAACTCCTAAATCCCCAACATCTTCCACTTCTCCTCCAACATCCTCCTCTTTTGAAGAAATTAATTAAAGCACCCAAATTCTTTCTCAATTTATTTCCAAAATCCTAGAAATTAATTTGAAAAAATCAAGCATCAATTACATTGTTTATTTCAATTCTTTGTAGCCCATTTGAATGAATTAAACTACATTCGGAGTGGAAAATTATCCATTTAAATTAAACCCAAGTATGAACGACGAGAAAACTCTGCGTCGACAAGGACTGTCCAATTTTCTGGCAGTCCTACAAACTGAATGGACTGCCAGAAAACTGGGCAGTCCTAAGTCACAGCATGTGAAACTTAGGACTGTTTATTTTTTGGCAGTCCTACAAACTGAATGGACTGCCAGAAAACTGGGCAGTCCTAAGTCACAGTATGTGAAACAAAGGACTGTCCATTTTTCTGGCAGTCCATTCAGTTTGTAGGACTGCCAGAAAATTAGGCAGTCCTACATACAGTAAGGACTACCAAAAAATGGTCAGTCCTTTATTTCACATGCTGTGACTTAGGATTGTCCAATTTTTCTGGCAGTTCATTCAGTTTGTAGGACTGCCAAAAAATTGGACAGTCCTTATTTACAATAATTGAAACACCAATATTATGGTTTCCACCAATATTAGGGTTTGTACATTATGAGAAGCCTTTGGGTGCCATCAAAATTGGAAATGAGAAGAAAATTAAAGTTTAGTTTTTGGGTGTTTTCTTCTCATTTTCTTCTTCTCTATTAATTGAAAATCGAAATGGGAAGAAAATTAGGGTTTAAACCCCATCGTACTTGGAGATAGTGTGGATGAGTTGAGGAAGAAAATTAGGGTTTAAATCCTATCAAAATTCTCATTTTTGTTGTTGTTCTTTTTCTTCCTCTTCTTCTTTTTCTTGTTCTTCTTGTTATTCTTGTTCTTCCTCTTCTTGGATGAGTTGAGGAACAAGAAAAGCAAAATTAGAAAAATTGACTTTTATACCAAAGAGTGGGATAGCCATAATCACTTTCTTTAATAGCAAACTTGTAAATAAACCAAAGTTCAAAATGGGCTAGCCATGATAATATTTTGATGTGCCCATATAACTTGCCTAATTTTTAGGGATTGCTCATTGCAAGTTGTCCAACAGCCAAAATTTTAAAAAATTTGGACAGACTTCTAACCGAACTCTGCCTCCCAGAACTAGTATATATAGGCACCCTTTTCTCCCATTTCAAATCATCCAATCTTCTCTTCTACTCATATAGCCTATATATCCTAAAGAGCTATACTCTTCTCATCTACTAGCTACAAAACTTCCTAAGCCTAAAAGGTGCTCGGTGCGAGTCAATTAGAAGTTTGTGTGCAAGAGTCTTGAAGAAGTCACTTGAAAAATTCTAAGTTTTGCCTCAGCGATCTTTCAAGAAGTTGGCGTGCTCTTCTCAGTAAAGGCACGTGATTGTAAAGCTATTTCAAAAATAGTGTATTTCAATCCTGAGCTAGCGTTCTCAGGCCTGGACTAGTCCTCCACGAGGAAAACCAGGTTAAAAACTGTTGTGTCTGCGTATGCTCTCTGATCTTCATTTATTTTTTGTGCTTATACTCTGATTAATCATTTGCTAGTTGGGATTGAATAGAGTTAATTTTTTAATTTTTCATTATTGACACAAGTACTCTATTCACCCCCCTCTAGAGTTGCCTACACATACTTCAGTATCAGCACCGTAAGAGGCTCATCGGCTCCGCATAGTTCGAAGGACGGCCACCATAGTCTGCACCAAACTCTGATGGTTAAGCCACGGGTCATACCAAAGATTGGTGGTCCTTCCATCATGTATTACTCTCTTGAGTCTATGCTTCAGCTTTGCCCGTAGCCGGAGAATATTTTTGAATGTTACGGAGTAATTATTATCAATACCTTGAACCCAGAAATTAGTATTCTTTAAATACCTGCTTTTGGTCCATTACGGCCACAGGGAAGCGCCCGAAAGAAATCGCTATGCCAACTTGTAAAGAGCTACCTCCTGGATGGGTTGTAATGACCGGGTCAGCTCTCCCCAACCTATGGTGTAAAGTCCACCTCGCCATACGAAATTTGCACATAGTTGTTCGATTTTCTTAATGGTCTTCTCTGGGACGTAAATAGATTACATCCAGTAGTTAACTATAGCATGAATAACTGAGCGTATAAGCTCAATACGTCCTCCGAATGACAACAACTGAGATTACCACCCCTCCAATCTTGCTTGAACATATTGAGTCAAACCTTGGCAATCTGCATCTCTGGCGTAGTTGATAGATAGTGGCAACCCAAGATACTTAACTGGAAGCTGCCCCCTCTTAATCTGGAGCATTTGCGACCACCATCCTTTCTCCGGACAATCTTTATTAAAATAAGCTTGGCTTTTCTTCCTGTTTAACTGTAATCCTGATAATGTAGCAAAGTCTTCCAGCACTTTGTTCAACGAGTTGATACTCCTCTCTGACGGCTCAATGAAGACTAATAAGTCATCAGCATAAATCAAATGAGATACTATAGGTTGTACCCTGTGGTGTAGCGGAGTCATTTGTTTGTTATGAACAACAATGTCCATCAGACATGTGTAATATTCCATAACCACCGTGAAAAGGTAAAACGATAGTGGATCACCATGCCTGATACCTCGACTACTTCCGAAGAACCCGCATGGTTGACCTCTGACAAGGACGGAGAAGGTTGGTGTTGTAATGCACTCCTTAATTCACCCACCACTCATCGAAGCCCATACGGAGTAGAACTTCACATACGAATCCCCTATTAACCATATCGTATGCCTTTTGGAGATCAAGTTTAATACAACATTTTCTTCCTCCTCCCTTATTGAACGCCCAAACTAATTCGTAAGGTAGCAGACAATTCTCTGTAATGGATCTGCCTTTAATGAAGGCCGATTAGTTATCGGATATGAGGCCCTGTAATAATTCATGCATCCTATCACACATGAGATAAGTTATAATTTTATATAAAAAGTTACAACTGTAGGATCGATGGCACCTCTAGAGGGGGTGAATATAGTGTAGCAAAAAAATAATTACCAAATAAAAAAATTTAAGCAGCTGAAGCAGATAATCAATCAAATTTAAAGTACGAGTAAAGCAGTAAATAGTAGAGGCAAGAAAGTAATACGCAGACACAGCAGATTTATTGAAAGGACTAGTCCAGTTCGCGAGAACTCTTGCTTGCTATAATCCACTATTTTGAATAGAGATTACACCGCGTGCTTTACTCCGAAGAACACGCCAACTTCAATACCGCCGTATTTTTATTCGAAGCCTATGATCAAACTTTAACAACATCTTTCTGAGAAAAGCTTTTATACGCCAAGCTTTGTACAACTCGAATACTCCTAATCGAAAACCATCGACATTATAAGAATCGGATTGTCTTGGAGATTTGAAGATTGAAGCTTTGTAATTTGAATAGAAAGCTTGGGAATAGATAAAGAAGATGAAGAATGAATGAGTATATAGAAATGGGAATTTCTTCTCTTTTTATAGATTTTTCTAAGACAGAATTCGGGCAAAACTTGGTAGCCTAACGTTCATAATTTTGAACGTTGGCGATCCAAAAGAATAGGTAAAACTGCTGACCAGGATGAAATCCAGGTGACCGAGTTCGGGCAGAACTCTGGCCGAGTTTAATTACTAGGGTTTCTGGTCAACCTGATTTGGTTTTGGCTTTTGGATGTGGGTTTGGTTTGGTTCAGGAAATGAATCAAGTTTGGGTCAGAAGAAATGGATCAAAGATAGGTTTTATTATTGATATTTCTAAATGCCAGTAATCCTGACTTACAATTTAATCTAGACTCAATAAAAAATACAGAATAAATGTGAAAAATCAGAGGAGATGTAAACTGTAATTTTCGATTTCTTTTCATATCATATTCGGAGTTTTAAGTCAATTATTGAAATAGGTTTGACTATGGCTTAATGGGCCAACAATCTCCCTTATTTTGATAATTTGACAAAACTACGATTGATACTAAAGAATGTTCAGCTCGATTTGGAAGTAGACTTGATGTGGTACTGGAGGTACGATTGCAGCTTTAGCCGTCAATATTGGTACAATATAATTGCTCCCCCGTAATGTACAATCAAGTCTTGTTACTCCCCCGTAATAAAACATATAAGCTGAATCTGTCTAGAAAAGAAAAAATTTCTCCAAACAAACTTTTAGTGATAAAAAATTTGTAAGCAAAATGCACATGCAGCAGAGCATTTAAGTATCCATCATCTAGTATCATATTACTCCCCCGTTTTGTCATATGAACAAAATTATAGTAGTAATACTCAGCACAGTCAATAGTAATATCAAAATATTAGACATAAAAACATGAATAGTACTGAAATAAGAAATACTCGCATAAACTGAAATATAGAGAGAGTACATACGACACTAATAAAGCTGATAATGCTTGAAAGAAGCATTTATCACTAATACGAAGTCACAAAAAATGAAAAACATAACTAGTGGAGAACTATCACGAGGAAACATATGCTCAATTGTCATCCTCATTATCAACATCATCATCATCAGCAGCAGCTCTGGAAGGACCGATCTCAGCAGAACGGCTGGGATCACACCGGGCAGCAGCAGGGTCAAAGTAACGTTGAGACTCTGGATCATCAATTTGATAGTCAAGTCTGGTAGGATCATGAACCATAGGGATGAGTCCACTAGGGTTGTGAGCAAGACTGTAAGACATATCCTATATAGAGTTGGATATGGCCTGAAGCTAGAGAGTGGTACAGAAATCCATAGATCGAAACAGATCCATCATAAGAGTCTGAAGTGACTCAGAGTAACACCGCCATGAGGATGAGTATCAGCAGCTAATGGGTCAACTGGAGGAGAAGCCGAAACAGTAGGAGCAGGAGCATAACAACGATGCTCATGAAGATAAGCAGGAGCACCATCTTTAGCACAATCCTTGAGTCCAACCTCAAAGTGCTAAAAGATGTAAGGAAGATACATCGCATAAAGAAGACGTCGCAATTTCTTGTGATACCATTCCATAGCGGCGATAATAGTCTTAGGTAGACTGAAGGAGATGTGAAAATAGAGATGATAGATAGTTGAAAGTTGTAGATAGGAAATCTCATCAGTGGCGGTATTCTTTGGAATGATGATGGAGAATACCATTCTATGAAGATCATAGAAATAGTTGTTCAGATGCCTAGGACGAAGGGTGCCTTTCGGTCGAGGGTTTGGTTCACATAACGAGTCACGAAAGTAGTCAAAAGTTATCCCTTCGGGAAACTAGACAGAAGTGATATCTACCGGGGCTTCTCCAGTATTGGGAATGTTCAGTATGATAGCTAAGTCATCACTATCAAACTCAATATCGATTCCACCAACTTTTGATTTCACTTTTCCGTTAATGACCGACAAGTTGCCATAAAACATCCGAATTGCATTGGCATATATAGAAAAACTAGATTGAACTAAATCTAGCAATTGATGATATTCAAAAATATTTACATGGTTAGAAAATAATATAAAATTAATAGGAGCACCCGGATAAAGTTTTCTTTTATGAAATTCATTACACTCATTTGATGCCTCTTGAGACACAAATATAAATTTATCAAAAAAATCTTCATCGGGTTTGGATGGAGTACAAAAAGAGAATGAGGTCGCCTCATGAGGAGTAGAGGACGAACCTTCATCAACCTTCCTTTTCTTTTTCGAAGAAATAGGAATTTTAGGAGCCATGGAAAATTGAAAGGAGTGGAGATAAAGGATCTATACCGAAATTGAAGGTAGACAGTGGAAGAGAACTTCGAGAGAGCTCAGAATCCAAAGTTTGAAGACTTGAGAAGCTTGGAGGAGGGAGAACCAAGAAGTTAGGGTTAGGGTTTTCGGTAGAAATATGGTGGTTATGATGAGGTTGAAGATGATGTTGAGGGTTTAAATAAAGAGGAGGCTCGGCTGTCCAGCTTCTGCTCGAATTCACCCAGACCGAGTTCGGTCCGAGTTCGGCCAGAACTATGACCGAGTTCGGTCACTTGGGAATCAGAACAGAGGTTGAAAAGGGTATGATAGTTTTTAACATAAATATGAAATTAATTAGAAATAAATAGGTTGAACTAAATAATTAATAATGATTAATTAATAACACATAAAATGCTTTGAATACTTCGGGTTAGCTGTAGGGGCCGGATCCCAGCTAGCGGTAGTCCGAAGACTAGTACACCGTGTCGCTTCAGGCTATTTACACATTTGTGACAAAGGGCCCTTTCCGCTTATAACCAAAATAATTTCTACGAATTCATGAGTATTATTTAATTATATTACTTCAACATCCAAAATTCCTAATCTCTGTCACGACCCGCACCTACTGTGAGGGTACGAGCACGTAACAACGCCCAGCCTACGCCGCAGTGTCGGTGGTAGAACGCTGTTCTAAGTCTCTAACTAACCATCAACTCATGCAGTATATGATGTACTCATCATGATCAACTCCGAACGGAGGACAAGTATAAGATATGGTGTAACTCAATCACAGTCTAAGCACGATAAAATAACATAGAAATAAACTAAGAATTGAAGACAACAAAACTACTAATAAAATAACAACAAACTCAAACAATCTCAAATACATCTCAAGTTCAAATCTCTAAATACAACTCCAGTTCTAAACAGGAAAACTAAAACAAAACAGACTAGCTAAACTCCCGATCACTCCTGAGTGTCGGGGCCATAGGTAGCTAAGCCATCTCCTGGTCTGTAACATGTAGGGCATGAGTCCTCAGGCAATCATCTGTAAAATTTTCAACAGGTCCAGTCAGGACAGGAACGAGCACATCTCATCTAGAAAACCCAAGTAAATGACAGAGAACTATACAGCAGTTATAGACAGTTATATTGATGAAAATGACAGTTTATATTCAAGTGATGGTAAGAAAGAGAGATAAAGTGCAAGGAAAGTAAATAACTAAACAAGAGAAGAATCATAGCAATGAAGTCTGTAAAAATAGAACTAGCTGAACCAGGGTAATATGATATGAAGTCCAGACAACAATGTAGACCAGTGTAACTCCAATGTAAGTCCAGTACAAGATGAATATAATACAAGATGAATCCAACAAGGGACGATTCCAGTTATAGTGATCAACGATTCCAGGGTGAGTACAGCCTATACTCTAGCAGTGTGTTTTAAAATACCGAGTTCGACATGTAAACGGCTGTGGGTAATCAGGTACATCCCTTACTGATCAGGCGAGAGATGGCTATGCTTCCAGTAGATTCCAGTAGAGAGATTCCAGATTGGGGTATGTCTACATGTCTTACTCTAGTATTTCCCCTTCCAGCAAGTGAATCCAGAATTTTGACACAATAATTCGAGATGAGTCCAGCCAAAATATAATAATACCAGTAAATGATTTCAGTAAATAATTCCATTAAGTGATTCTAGTAATAGAGATGATACCAGTAATAGAGGCCAGAAAATAAAAGTGTGTCGTATACATGAATCTAGAAATATCCACACGTGTTGTAACAGAGAATCGTATACAACTAACTAGAACTGAAGTACAGTAATTGACAAGTAAATGAGAGAACTATCAGAGAATGTACTCGCCTGCTACTCTGAAAGAGTAGTATAATATCACATGTCTGCACCAGAGTCACAATGTCCTAAACAGAGAAATATAGGTTATAATGTGCTTAAATAAGACCAATGAAGTCTATGATGCAATCTACATGTTTCTAAGTCAAATCTAGGTCAAAGTTAACTCTAAGTCAAACCTGGTCAACTGTCTAGGTCAAACTAGGTCCAAGTCAAACTTGGTCAACTCTGGGTCGACCCAAGTCAACTACAATAGTCAAACTAGGTCAATACTAGTCTAGCCAAGTCTCACTAGGCCTACCCAGCCTATTCTAGCAAGCACACTCAATTTCTAGGCTATACAAGCCAACCACACTCCTACACTGGCATTCAAGCCAGAAACACAGGTTTATGTGCCATAGGCTAGAGGCCATAGGCTAATCACACATTCACACATCATGTATATTTACTGATTTAATATGAATTATCATACACATATATATGTCTATACCATAATACTATTTATCAAGTATATGGAATATATTTATATATATATATATATAGTGAGATAGAGAGGGGGATACATGGCATGTGTGTCTATAGATGCATGTGGGTGAGACATGAGTGTGTGATACATAACCAAGTGTGTGTGACATGAACATTAGAGGGTGACACAAGGGTGTTAAAGTGTGTTATCAGAATACTGTGGCAGTTATGAGTGTCAAAGGGGCAATGTGTTGTCCATAGGTGATGTTCAAGTCTGAACATCAAGGACTGAACATAGGGAGATGGGATTGTGAAGGCAGTTCAAATTATGCATATAGGAAGGGGATGATACCATAGCATGTAAGCTAATACAAACAATATAGGGACTGAACAAAGATACCAAGTATTTGAACATAATTTAATGTGACAGTTTCATGGGCATTGGGTGTGTGTGTGTCTTCATGTGTGGAGGGTGTGACAGATGTGTGTTATAGAGCAATGTGTGAAAACAGTGAGCTATTGTCAGTGCATTCACAAGTTTATGAAACCTTGACAGAAAAGAACAGTGTGCTAAACAATGTGTGTGTACACAGAAAATTAAATGACAGTTCAAACAGTGTGTCAAATCAGTTTCATGCAATCCCATACCAATTTTGATATTCTAAACTTCAACACAACTATTAAACCGACCTCCAGGTAATCTAATACACATGTGAAAGGAAATCTAATTTAGCAATTGACAGTAACATTCACAAAATCTCAGGAAAACTGAGATGTGTCTCAGAGATTGAAGTGAGTCACCTGTGTGTGATGTGGTGTATAATCTATACAGTTCAAGATTCAAACCATCTATAACATTGTGTGAAGTAGGGCTGTCCTCAGTTAGACAGGGTGTCAAATAGGATGTGTGAATATACATTGAGTGCTCTTGATGAGTGAGTGCAGTAAGAGGGGTCTGTTTGCAGAGTTCCAGTAGCTAATGAAATACATTGAATGGATTTAGGATTGATACTTTAAAAGCTTAAACAAGGATGGGATGTGGACTAACCTATAAGATGTAAGGTGCACTAATGAGTGATATAAGGATGGGGCTAACACAAGTCAGTTATTCGAGCTCTCACTTCAAATTGTCAACTGTTAGTTAAGGCCCATAGATGTTTGAAATCAAATGCTTCTTAGAGGGTAAGATCCATATCTGGACTTCACAATGAATGTAGGGAACTAAGTCTAAATGAATTTGGACAGATCATTACATGGTAAGGACTGAACTCAGTGTTCAGTTTTAACCCAGTTCATCATATTTCAGATTTTGTGATATAAAAACAATGAACAATCCTAGGAGCTATCAGTTTTCCTTGTTAACCTGAATTCTAAATCAAATTCGGGTTTCACAATCAAACCAAAATCCTAGTTAACTCGAATCTCAGGAAATGAGTATGAATCAAAATCAACATTCACACAAAAAAACTCAACTCAACACACGAAATCTTAGTTAACAGGTTCAAGGAGTTCTCAGTTAACCGGTTCAGTTCAGGTTTACAGTGTTCACATATCAACCAAATTCGAAACCATAACATTTTCAACACTAAATTGAATCTAATTTAGGGTGTGGTAAACAAACATAACCAACAGTTGAAAAAGTTTAAATTCAGGAATTAAAAGATGAACTGTATATCAGTCCACTGTTTCAGTTCACTCCCACATTCAAAATCCATTTTTTTTTCATACACCAACATAATCCAACATTCAGTAAACTATTACAGATGTAAACGAATTAATCCTGGTAATTTAAACATCAAAATTCGGTTTGAAAACATGACTCAATCTTAGAATTTTTGAAAAGAACTCATGTTATCAGGAATTATTATCAGGATTTTGAGGAAATCCAATTTCGATAATCAAATCATATTAATATTATAAATAATTGGTTGGTAAACGTGTGTGAACATAGTATGGTGTTAAGGGAGTCATTCGTGTCCAGCAATTAGGATACAAAGTGTCGAATGTGTCATGAAACAGGTGGTATCAATAACAGTGCACTGTGTGTCCTAAGTGTCGTGCGGCCATATCGTGCCCGATTGGACAGGACACAGAGATCGAGACCTGTTGAGCCTGTGCATACACGTTCGCCTATGATAGGGATAGAGTGTCATCATCCTGAAACGTGTCGAAACCGTGTCATGTCCAATCTACAGCCCCGTATCAGAGACACGAAACACGTGTGTATAGTACAGTGCAAAACACGTGCACACGCGATTCCTTCGCGCACACACATCGAGGTCGCACAAAATTTTATGGGTAGGATGTCAGTCATTGCCCGTACCCACATACCAAATTTCAGGTGTTGGGGTGCTGTGTCGTGTCCGCTAGGACACTCGTGCAGCAGGACAGCCGCACGAGGCCAGTGCACAGTGTCGTGCACGACTTGCGTGTCCATTTTGGACACGAAATACGCACAAAAATAAACTCAGTCCTCAACAATATTAATGTACACATCAAGAGCTTCAAAATCATGTAATTAGTTTAGCAAAAATCAAAATTAAAAACCTTAGAGGCATTTCATCGAACACCTAACATACACTACGACACGTGTCCGATATGGGCACCAAACGGACACGAAATTCACCCAAATTTCAGGGACACCTAGGGGACTCCTAGATCTAGCCCTATATGTAAAGAAAACTGAAATTTAAATCAATTTAAAGGGTTTTACCTATTGGTGCAAATTGTATGGAAAAGCTCCAATGGGGGGTGTTCCTCTTGATGGCCAATTGCTCCAAATGGATCCAAAACTGAAATGGCTCTCCACCAACAGTCCATAAACTCAATTTAGAACCCAATGCAAAAGACTAGGATGAAAAAGGAGATCAAATGAATAAAATGGGATTTTTTGGAAGGGGGAAACTTACCTTTCTTTTCTCCAAGTGTAGGAATGATAAAAAGAGGCAAGCCCTAATGAACAAGTGTTTAAATAGGGTGGGGATCCCTATGTGGCTGCTCATAGGTTCATTAATTAGGGTTAGGGTTCACTAAATGGCCCATGGACTTAAGTCATGATCAATTAAACCATTTAGTCATAAGCCATGACTTAAATTCACTAAACCAAATCCCCTCATTCTAAACCTATTCTCTAATGACTAAAATAGGTTAACTCAAGTTAGGCTATGGTCACCATGGCTAGGGTTAGCTTCTAGGCTAGTCCACTAGGTCTCAACAAGTCAAAGTCAACTAGAATTCACCAATTCAACAAATCACCAAATAATTCAAATAAGCCAAAAAGACCAAATTATCCCTAGGCTAAAAATGATAATTAAGTCATCATAATGACATGGTTAGGCTCTAGGTCATGCAGTCTCTCAGGTTTCACTAGCAGTACATCAAAATCACAAGTCATGACTAAAATCAATTCTTAAATAGTTAAAAAAATTATTAAAAATCACTAAAAATCATAATGTGAATCAAATATCAATAATTAATAATTAAAATTACAAAATTTCAAAATTACCCTCATCTGGAAAACTGGGTGTTATAATCCTACCCACCTTAGAAAAATTTCGTCCTCGAAATTAAAAATGATCGCATCCCCACTAGGTCAAACCTCCAGCAAATCAAAGTCGAAACAACACAATCCTACTGGTCATGATTTCACGGTCTCGAACAGGGTAGTTACGCTATCTAGGCAATCACAAGCAATATCCTGGCAGGCACTAATGGAATCACACAACAAGATGGAAAGAAGAACAGGAAGACTGACATGCTAACCCGTCACCCGTAGCGTCGGTCTACTCGACTGTCAGCACAGAAGCCCTGCCCCTTTGGGGTGTATCCCTCTGTTGGTACGAGGCACGGTGCTGCGCTACAGGTGGCCTAGCTCCCTTTATCTAATCCTTGACACTCAAGTAATACTCACCCTGATATTCTACTCAATTTCTCTAGGGCACCATCTATATGATATCTATCCTGTAATCTAATAATCATACCCGTCTATCCAGAACCATGTCACCAGAATCCTTGTCACACCAGTAAGTATGGCTGCGATAATCCATAGAGTCCACAACTAATGTACATACATCTAGAATAATGGTATTTAAAATTTTTGTATTGTCGCTAGCTTGGCTGCAAAAACTTTAAATTCCTACACCCGAGAAATACATCCAAAATCGGACTCTATCTCATCGCCCAACCAACTGATATAGCCGTAGAAAACTCTAGATTCCATGACTGAGGCAACCTAGCCCGTAATGTTATCTTGGTAGAAAATCAAGTCAAATATGAATACCAAGAATCAATTTAAACGATGAACAAGGAAGATAGACAGATACTGTCAGAATCAAATTTCGAGATAGTTTATAACGAGATTCTCAAGGGTCATCCCAGGAATCTTCTCAAGTAGTCCTAACTGTGATTGAGTGCTTCTCCGGTAAAGCCTATCTCTCAATCCTATCGCAGGCTCGTAGCAGTACAACTAAGTCGACGTACTACCACGATATCGCACTAATGCGACTCTCGACCTACATGGGCCACCACTAAAAATGTGTCACGACCCGCACCCACTGTGAGGGTACGAGCACGTAACAACGCCCAGCCTACGCCGCAGTGTCGGCGGTAGAACGCTATTCTAAGTCTCTAACTAACCATCAACTCATGCAGTATATGATGTACTCATCATGATCAACTCCGAACGGAGGACAAGTATAAGATATGGTGTAACTCAATCACAGTCTAAGCACGATAAGATAACACAGAAATAAACTAAGAATTGAAGACAACAAAACTACTAATAAAATAACAACAAACTCAAACAATCTCAAATACATCTCAAGTTCAAATCTCTAAATACAACTCCAGTTCTAAACAGGAAAACTAAAACAAAACAGACTAGCTAAACTCCCGATCACTCCTGAGTGTCGGGGCCATAGGTAGCTAAGCCATCTCCTGGTCTGTAACATGTAGGGCATGAGTCCTCAGGCAATCATCTGTAAAATTTTCAACAGGTCCAGTCAGGACAGGAACGAGCACATCTCATCTAGAAAACCCAAGTAAATGACAGAGAACTATACAGCAGTTATAGACAGTTATATTGATGAAAATGACAGTTTATATTCAGGTGATGGTAAGAAAGAGAGATAAAGTGCAAGAAAAGTAAATAACTAAACAAGAGAAGAATCATAGCAATGAAGTCTGTAAAAATAGAACTAGCTGAACCAGGGTAATATGATATGAAGTCCAGACAACAATGTAGACCAGTGTAACCCCAATGTAAGTCCAGTACAAGATGAATATAATACAAGATGAATCCAACAAGGGACGATTCCAGTTATAGTGATCAACGATTCCAGGGTGAGTACAGCCTATACTCTAGCAGTGTGTTTTAAAATACCGAGTTCGACATGTAAACGGCTGTGGGTAATCAGGTACATCCCTCACTGATCAGGCGAGAGATGGCTATGCTTCCAGTAGATTCCAGTAGGGAGATTCTAGATTGGGGTATGTCTACATGTCTTACTCTAGTATTTCCCCTTCCAGCAAGTGAATCCAGAATTTCGACACAATGATTCGAGATGAGTCCAGCCAAAATATAATAATACCAGTAAATGATTTCAGTAAATAATTCCATTAAGTGATTCTAGTAATAGAGATGATACCAGTAATAGAGGCCAGAAAATAAAAGTGTGTCGTATACATGAATCCAGAAATATCCATACGTGTTGTAACAGAGAATCGCATACAACTAACTAGAACTGAAGTACAGTAATTGACAAGTAAATGAGAGAACTATCAGAGAATGTACTCGCCTGCTACTCTGAAAGAGTAGTATAATATCAGATGTCTGCACCAGAGTCACAATGTCCTAAACAGAGAAATATAGGTTATAATGTGCTTAAATAAGACCAATGAAGTCTATGATGCAATCTACATGTTTCTAAGTCAAATCTAGGTCAAAGTTAACTCTAAGTCAAACCTGGTCAACTGTCTAGGTCAAACTAGGTCCAAGTCAAACTTGGTCAACTCTGGGTCGACCCAAGTCAACTACAATAGTCAAACTAGGTCAATACTAGTCTAGCCAAGTCTCACTAGGCCTACCCAGCCTATTCTAGCAAGCACACTCAATTTCTAGGCTATACAAGCCAACCACACTCCTACACTGGCATTCAAGCCAGAAACACAGGTTTATGTGCCATAGGCTAGAGGCCATAGGCTAATCACACATTCACACATCATGTATATTTACTAATTTAATATGAATTATCATACACATATATATGTCTATACCATAATACTATTTATCAAGTATATGGAATATATTTATATATATATATATATATATATATATAGTGAGATAGAGAGGGGGATACATGGCATGTGTGTCTATAGATGCATGTGGGTGAGACATGAGTGTGTGATACATAACCAAGTGTGTGTGACATGAACATTAGAGGGTGACACAAGGGTGTTAAAGTGTGTTATCAGAATACTGTGGCAGTTATGAGTGTCAAAGGGGCAATGTGTTGTCCATATGTGATGTTCAAGTCTGAACATCAAGGACTTAACATAGGGAGATGGGATTGTGAAGGCAGTTCAAATTATGCATATAGGAAGGGGATGATACCATAGCATGTAAGCTAATACAAACAATATAGGGACTGAACAAAGATACCAAGTATTTGAACATAGTTTAATGTGACAATGTCATGGGCATTGGGTGTGTGTGTGTCTTCATGTGTGGAGGGTGTGACAGATGTGTGTTATAGAGCAATGTGTGAAAACAGTGAGCTATTGTCAGTGCTTTCACAGGTTTATGTAACCTTGACAGAAAAGAACAGTGTGCTAAACAATGTGTGTGTATACAGGAAATTAAATGACAGTTCAAACAGTTTGTCAAATCAGTTTCATGCAATCCCATACCAATTTTGATATTCCAAACTTCAACACAACTATTAAACCAACCTCCAGGTAATCTAATACACATGTGAAAGGAAATCTAATTTAGCAATTGACAGTAACATTCACAAAATCTCAAGAAAACTGAGATGTGTCTCAGAGATTGAAGTGAGTCACCTGTGTGTGATATGGTGTATAATCTATACAGTTCAAGATTCAAACCATCTATAACATTGTGTGAAGTAGGGCTGTCCTCAGTTAGACAGGGTGTCAAATAGGATGTGTGAATATACATTGAGTGCTCTTGATGAGTGAGTGCAGTAAGAGGGGTCTGTTTGCAGAGTTCCAGTGGCTAATGAAATACATTGAATGGATTTAGGATTGATACTTTAAAATCTTAAACAAGGATGGGATGTGGACTAACCTATGAGATGTAAGGTGCAATAATGAGTGATATAAGGATGGGGCTAACACAAGTCAGTTATTCGAGCTCTCACTTCAAATTGTCAACTGTTAGTTAAGGCCCATAGATGTCTGAAATCAAATGCTTCTTAGAGGGTAAGATCCATATCTGGACTTCACAATGAATGTAGGGAACTAAGTCTAAATGAATTTGGACAGATCATTACATGGTAAGGACTGAACTCTGTGTTCAGTTTTAACCCAGTTCATTCTATTTCAGATTTTGTGATATAAAAACAGTGAACAATCCTAGGAGCTATCAGTTTTCCTTGTTAACCTGAATTCTAAATCAAATTCGGGTTTCACAATCAAACCAAAATCCTATTGAACTCGAATCTCAGGAAATGAGTATGAATCAAAATCAACATTCACACAAAAAAACTCAACTCAACACACGAAATCTCAGTTAACAGGTTCAAGAAGTTCTCAGTTAACCGGTTCAGTTCAGGTTTACAGTGTTCACATATCAACCAAATTCGAAACCATAACATTTTCAACACTAAATTGAATCTAATTTAGGGTGTGGTAAACAAACATAACCAACAGTTGAAAAAGTTTAAATTCAGGAATTAAAAGATGAACTGTGTATCAGTCCACTGTTTCAGTTCATTCCCACATTCAAAATCCATTTTTTTTTTCATACACCAACATAATCCAACATTCAGTAAACTATTACAGATGTAAACGAATTAATCCTGGTAATTTAAACATGAAAATTCGGTTTGAAAACAGGACTCAATCTCAGAATTTTTGAAAAGAACTCATGTTATCAGGAATTATTATCAGGATTTTGAGGAAATCCAATTTCGATAATCAAATCATATTAATGTTATAAATAATTGGTTGGTAAATGTGTGTGAACATAGTATGGTGTTAAGGGAGTCATTCGTGTCCAGCAATTAGGATACGAAGTGTCGAATGTGTCATGAAACAGGTGGTATCAATAACAGTGCACTGTGCGTGCTAAGTGTCGTGCGGCCATGTCGTGCCCGATTGGACACGACACAGAGATCGAGACCTGTCGAGCCTGTGCATACACGTTCGCCCATGATAGGGCTAGAGTGTTATCACCCTAAAACGTGTCGAAACTATGTCGTGTCCAATCTACAGCCCCGTATCAGAGACACGAAACACGTGTGTACAGTGCAGTGCAAAACACGTGCACACGCGATTCCTTCGCGCACACACATCAAGGTCGCACAAAATTTTATGGGTAGGATGTCAGTCATTGCCCGCACCCACACACCAAATTTTAGGTGTCGGGGTGCTGTGTCGTGTCCGCTAGGACACTCGTGCAGCAGGACAGCCGTACGAGGCCAGTGCACAGTGTCGTGCACGACTTGCGTGTCCATTTTGGACACGAAATGCGCACAAAAATAAACTCAGTCCATAACAATATTAATGTACACATCAAGAGCTTCAAAATCATGTAATTAGTTTAGCAAAAATCAAAATTAAAAACCTTAGAGGCATTTCATCGAATACCTAACATACACTACGACACGTGTCCGATATGGGCACCAAACGGACACAAAATTCACCCAAATTTCAGGGATACCTAGGGGACTCCTAGATCTAGCCCTACATGCAAAGAAAACTGAAATTTAAACAATTTAAAGGGTTTTACCTATTGGTGCAAATTGCATGGAAAAGCTCCAATGGGGGGGTGTTCCTCTTGATGGCCAATTGCTCCAAATGGATCCAAAACTGAAATGGCTCTCCACCAACAGTCCATAAACTCAATTTAGAACCCAATGCAAAAGACTAGGATGAAAAAGGAGATCAAATGAATAAAATGGGATTTTTTGGAAAGGGGAAACTTACCTTTCTTTTCTCCAAGTGTAAGAATGATAAAAAGAGGCAAGCCCTAATGAACAAGTGTTTAAATAGGGTGGGGATCCCTATGTGGCTGCTCATAGGTTCATTAATTAGGGTTAGGGTTCACTAAATGGCCCATGGGCTTAAGTCATGATCGATTAAACCATTTAGTCATAAGCCATGACTTAAATTCACTAAACCAAATCCTCTCATTCTAAACCTATTCTCTAATGACTAAAATAGGTTAACTCAAGTTAGGCTATGGTCACCATGGCTAGGGTTAGCTTCTAGGCTAGTCCACTAGGTCTCAACAAGTCAAAGTCAACTAGAATTCACCAATTCAACAAATCACTAAATAATTCAAATAAGTCAAAAAGACCAAATTATCCCTAGGCTAAAAATGATAATTAAGTCATCATAATGACATGGTTAGGCTCTATGTCATGCAGTCTCTCAGGTTTCACTAGCAGCACATCAAAATCACAAGTCATGACTAAAATCAATTCTTAAATAGTTAAAAAATTATTAAAAATCACTAAAAATCATAATGTGAATCAAATATTAATAATTAATAATTAAAATTATAAAATTTCAAAATTACCCTCATCTAGAAAACTGGGTGTTACAATCTCCTTCGTATAAAGTTAAAACGATCTTCAGCCAAGCTTAGTAAAAATGTCAGCTAGTTGATATTCAGTGTCAACAAATTCTAGGTTAATGTCGTCTTGTAAAATATGATCTCTAAGAAAATGATGTCTAATTTCTATGTGTTTAGTGTGAGAGTGACATATAGGATTCTTTGTGAGATTAATGGAGCAAGTGTTATCACAGTAAATAGGGATGTGATAAAATAATAACTGATAGTCTTCTAAGGTTTGCTTCATCCACAAAATCTGAGCACAACCACGTCCTGCGGCGATATACTCAGCCTCGATTGTTGATAGTGCAACATAATTTTGTTTTATAGAAAACCAGGAGACTAAAGACTTCCCTAAAAAATGACGTGCCACTGGTACTTTTACGATCTACTTTTCATCCGGCAAAATCTGCGACCGAGTAACCTATCAGGTCAAATGAATCGGTCTTGGGATACCAAAGACAAGTCGTCAAAGTTCCTTTAAGGTATCGCAGGATACGCTTAATGGCGCTCACATGTGATTCTTTAGGACAAGCCTGATACCGTGCACATAAGCATACAGAAAACATAATGTAAGGACGACTAGCAGTTAAATACAATAACTATCAATCATACCTCTGTACTTATGTACGTCAGTCGGTGTATCACTTTCATCTATATCAAGCTTTGTAGATGTTGCCATAGGTGTGCCAATTGGTTTGATATTGTCCATGTCAAATTTCTTTAGCAAATCTTTTATATATTTTGCTTGATTGATGAATATCCCTTGTGAACGTTGCTTGATTTGTAGCCCAAGGAAGAATGTAAGTTCTCCCATCATGCTCATTTCGAATTCACTCTGCATATACTTAGCAAACTCGTTACATAGCATCTCATTTATTGTTCCAAAAATTATTTCATCTACGTATATTTGCACTAACAAAATATTTTTATCCAAAGATTTTATAAAAAGAGTTGAATCAACCTTCCCTTTTGAAAAACCGTGTTCAAGTAAGAAGGAACTAAAGTGCTCATACCATGCACGAGGTTCTTGTTTGATACCGTAGAGAGCCTTTCGAAGCTTGAATACGTGATAAGGATTTTTGAAATCGTCGAAACTGGGAGGTTGTTTTACAAAACTTCTTCTTTTATAAAACCATTTAGAAAAGTACCTTTGACATCCATTTGAAAGAGTTTGAAACCATGAAAACTTAAAAAGCACAAAGCATACGAATGGACTCTAGTCTAGCAACTGGAGCATACATCTCATCATAGTCAATGCCTTCTTCTTGATTATAGCCTTGAGCTACTAGACGTGCTTTATTGCGTATGACTAAACCATTCTCATCTAGTTTATTTCAGAACACCCACTTGGTACCAATGATCGAGTGATCAATAGATCTGGGAAGGAGTTCCCAAACTTGATTTTGCTCAAATTGGTTAAGTTCTGCTTGTATAGCAGAAATCCAAAATTCATCATTGAAAGCTTCTAAAACAATTTTAGGTTCAATTTTGGAAATAAATGCAATATTAGCTATTACTAAATCTCTTGTGCTTGAGCAAGTACTTAAATCTGTTGCTATGTCACCTATTACCAGTTCTTCCGGATGGTCTGGCATAAATCGCATTAGTTTCGGCAGACTTTTCAGATAGGATATAGATGGTATATCTTCTGGTGTTCTATTGGAAGGAGTTTTCTATTCTTCATTGTCACTATCGTCATTGCATTGACTGTTCAGCTCATCAAATTTTACGTGTATTGACTCTTTAACAACTAGTGACCTCTTGTTGAATACTCTGTAGCCCTTACTCTTTGCAGCATATCCCAAAAATATGCCCTCATCAGCTTTTTTATCGAACTTTTTCAAGTTGTCTTTTGTATTTAAAATAAAACATCTGCAACAAAAGACCTTGAAATAGTTGATGTTAGGCGTTCTATTAAACCATAATTCATAAGGAGTCTTTTTAGAGATGGGTCTAATCAGAACTCTATTTAAAATATGGCATGCTATATAGACAGCTTCTGCCTAAAAATACTTTGGAAGATTATACTGGTTAAGCATAACTCTGGCCATATCGCACAGAGTTCTATTCTTCCTCTCCATAATGCCATTCTGTTAAGGAGTTCTAGGGCAAGAGAATTCATGAGATAACCCATCTGAATCACAAAATAATTTAAACTCGTGGTTATCAAATTCTCCTCCATGATCACTTCGTATCCGAGTAATCATGAATCCTTTCTTATTTTGCACCTTTTTACAAAAAGATACAAATTTGGAAAAGGCCTCATTCTTATTTGCAAGAAAATAAACCCAAGTATACCGTGAATAGTCATCGACTATCACGTAAGCATATATCTTACCACCAAGGATGACGACTCTACTTGGTCCAAATAAGTCCATATGAAGTAATTACAAGGGTTTAGAGGTACTTACAGCATTTATTGATTGAAAAGACGATCTAGATGCCTTATTCTTTTCACATTTGGCACATACCATGTCTTTCTTGAAAGTTATTTCAGGTAAGCCTCTTACCAGTTTCTTGGTAGACATTCTTGCAATAGTGTCCATGTTCATATATCCAAGACGTATATGCCATATCCAGCTTTCGTCTTGAGTTGTGAACAAACACTTCCCTGTACTGTTAGTCTTCTCTAACAAATATAGTACATATATGTTATCCTCTTTTATTTCCTCAAAGGCAATTATTCCAAAAGATTTATCATAAACATAACATTTATTCTTAACAAAATTAATTCCATAACCATGACCAGTCAGTTGACTAATACTTAGTAGGTTATCTTTTAATTCTGTTACTAAGCATACGTCTTTAATAATAGGTGAGGGAGACATACCTATGTCGCCAATTCCAATGATATGTCCTTTAAGATTATTTTCAAAGGAGGCATAGCCTTCTTTCTTCATCGATAGAGTTGCAAACAATTTGTTATAACCTGTCATGTGCCTGGAGCAACCACTATCGAGTATCCACTTGCTTCTAGTGGGAGGAGGAAGGTCTACCTATAACACAAGTTGAAGATG
Source organism: Iris pallida (assembly GCA_029216955.1). Taxonomy (NCBI): domain Eukaryota; kingdom Viridiplantae; phylum Streptophyta; class Magnoliopsida; order Asparagales; family Iridaceae; genus Iris; species Iris pallida. The sequence goes on from JANAVB010009599.1 coordinate 29,043,299, forward strand.
TAACCTTTGGTACCGACTTTCTTGAGGTTCCTGATATGTTAGTTTTTGGAACCCATACATACACATTTAGATCTACTAGCTTTCTAATTTTATACTGATGTGATACATGTCCTTTGATACTACAATAGTGACATATAGCAGAAGTGTACTAGGTGTAGTTCGAAGATCATGTATGTGAGTTTTTGAAGCTGTGCGTGTTTTCTTCTTGTGTGGAAAGGTATATATATATATGCATGGCTTTTGACAGTTCTAGCAGTATTGGCTGTGTTGTGCTTGTGCTTAGACTTGTGACTTGTGTTCACCTAAGCTATTAGTTTAACAACCTGTTTACCCAGTTTGATCTCTAACTTTTTAGAGACATCACAGGCTTCATTGTACTTGGTCGTGAGTGCATCTACTCTCTGAGCAGAAATGTCATACTTCCTTTTCTCTAGTTCATAGAGATCGTTAAGTTTTATATTTTCTTGATTGGCTTTCTCAAGCTTTTCAATAGCTTCATGTAAGCTTAACTTTAAAGAAGTAATCTCATTGGTGTTACTATAAGAATCTCTAATATCTTTTAGCATTCTAGATTGCTTTGAAAACTCAAATTGTAAAATTTTCAGCTCTTTCTTAGCACTTTTGTACATATCTATCATTTTTCTCTGATCTTCTAATAGATCAGTAAAAGTATCAAACAATTCATCAAATGTAAATTATTCATAGAGAGGGTTTGATATTACCTTAGCATCAGTAGCCATGAAACATAGGTTCCCTGTGTTGTGATGCATCTCTTCTTCTTCAGAATCACTAGCTTTACTTTTACACCAGATGCTAGTGTTGGCATAGTTTCTGGTAGAAAACTTTTTCTTGCTCGTCTGATCATGCATGCTTCCCTTCCTTATAACATGCAATCCTTCTTGATGTGTCTTGTTCTTTTATAGCTGAAGCAGATAGGTTCTTCATCGTCTCTGGAATCTTTTTTCTTCTTGTTCGACTTCTCATATCTGAGGAATCTTCTGAAGTTTCTTGTCATAAGGGCCATTTGTTCGTTGTCTAAGCAGTCTGTCTCACTTTAATCGTCAGAGGCTGTCTTTTGGTTAGCTTTGAATGCTATCGCCTTCATTTTTTGAGCTGGCTCTTCAAAATCTTTAAGGTCTATCTCATGTGTCATAAGCTTTCTCATAAGGGTTTCAAGAGTCATGACCGTGAGATCATTTCCTTCAATAATGGTCGTCACTTTAGGATTCCAGTTCTTTGTTAGCCCGCGAAGCACCTTCCGAATCTTCTCGTGATTGCTGTATTCTTTTCTAAGGAAAGATAGAGGATTAACAATGTCTAGGAACTGAGTAAACATATTTGTAATAGTCTCATTAGGCTTCATTTTGAAGGCCTCATACTCTTGTGTTAGTCATAAAATTTTGGACTCCTTCACTTGTGAAGTACCTGTCACGACCCGCACCCTGTGTAGGGGCACGAGAAGTGGGTACGTCCAGCCTACGCCGCAGTGTCGACGGTAGAACGCTATCCTAGGTTACTATCTAATCAACAACTCACGCAATTATATAATGTACTTGTCAAAACTTAACTCCGAACGGAGGACAAGTATAGATATAATGAAATCTCAATCACACTCTAAGAACGATAAGATAACACCGAAATTTATAACTAAAGACTAAACAACAACATTTATAAACTACTAAATAATAATATCTCAAACAAACTCAAATACAAACTCGTATCTCAAGTTATTACAATTCAAGTTCTAAAATACGAAAACTAAACCAAGTCTACTAGCTAGTCTCCCGATCACTCCTGAGTGTCGGGGCCAAAGGTAGCTAAGCCATCTCCTGCTCCAAGGCAAGTGGGGCAAATGTCCTCAAGGCAATCATCTGTAATATTTTCAACAGGTCCGGTCAGGACAGAAATGAGTACAATTCATCAAGAAATCCCAAGTAAATGACAGAGAACTATAAAGCAGTTATAGACAGTTATATTGATGAATCATGGCAGTTTTATACAGGTAGTGATGTAGAGAACAGTTAAGGTACAAGGAAGTAAGTAGCTAAACAAGAAGAGAAACATGACAATGAAGACTGTAAAATATAATCTAACTGAACTAGAGTAGCATGATATAAGTTCAGACAGTATAATAAGAGTCATGTGTGAGTCCAGACAATATAATCCAATACCAGGTGATTCCAGTACAAGATGAGTCCGGTATAAGGTGAGTCCAGTCAGTGATCAAAGGTTCCAGGGTGAGTCCAGCCTATACTCTAACAGTGTGTTTTAAAATATCGGGATCGACATGTGAACGGCTGTAGGTAATACGGCACACCGCACACTCGGCCAAGTGTGGGATGGCTATCGTTCCAGTATAATTCCAAGGGAGTGGTTCCAGTATTTGGGTATGTTCACATGCCTATTCCAATATTTCCCCGTCCAGCAAGTACAAGTGAATCCATAACCCGACACAAAAATAGGTATAAGTCCAGCTAGTACATGAATGGTTCCAGTAAATGATTCCAGTAGGTGGTTCGAGAAATAGAGGCCAGACACGAATAAGTGAGTGTCGCATGAAATGGATCCAGTAATATCAAATCGTGTTTGTAATATAGAATCAAATAGAACTAGCTACAACTGAAGTACAGTAAACGACAAGTAAATGGAAGAACTATCAGAGAATGTACTCGCCTGATACTCTGAAAAGAGTAATGTAATATCAGATGTCTGCACCGGAGTCACAATGTCCTAAATAAAGCAGTATGGGTTATAATGTGTTTTAAAACAAGGTAAATGAAGTTTACAATGCAATCTACATGATTTCTAGGTCAATCTAGGTCAAAGTCAACTCGAAGTCAAACCTGGTCAACTGTCTAGGTCAAACTAGGTCCAAGTCAAACTTCTATTTGCTAGGCTAAAGTCTTGGCAACTAGGTACTAGTCAAACTTACATTAAACTAAACTCATAAATTCTAACCCAAAACCATATCACATATACAAGGTATGTCACATATATGCCTATATAGTATAACATCACCTTATCCCATATAACCTTACCCTCAACCTCAAAACCTATAACATATACCTAACATATAGATATATATAAATAATATCCCATATCTAATATATATACACTACACATCATATATATATATATATATATATATATATATATATATATATATATATATATATATATATATATATATATATACTGCTACTAATCTGAACCAAGATACCGTGAGGATACAAGGTTATTTGATATAGTAGGGCATGTATTGAAGGTGCAGGATATCAAATGGAAAGCAGTGAATACTGTGTAGTACAATGCAGTTAACTGATATGCAGGATATGGAATGAAATGCAGTAAAGGATAGGTGTAATGCAGGGCTATTTATCAGTGAAGAATGGAAGGGAATACAGTGAATCCTCAGTACACATCTGATATCAAGCCAACGTATATGTAGGCTGTGTCAAAACATATCTGATATTCTCCTAATTGATCTATATGCAGGTCATGCTAACATGTGCATGATATTTAAATGGGAATGCAGTGAATCCTCTTAGTACTCTCTAGACTGGACATCAAATGGAAAGTGGGTTGCATCAAAAGGAATTAGTTGGCCAAATCATATAGGAAGAATGGATAGAGTGTGAAGATGGATATATCAATGTACAATACAGGTACATGATACTCAAATCAAATATCTGTGAACTAATGGCTACTTGCTGCCCATACATGGACATACATGAAATGAGCAGTAGATAAATATCTGGACAGTAATCCATCAATAGGACGGGTCATTAGATGGAAGAACATCACATGAATGTGTGATCGAACTTCAAGGACTGAACTAAATGGTTCAGGAATAATGGAGAAAATGACCTACAAAAAGAATTGGACTTGATGAAACAAGGGTTAGATGCTTAAAAGCAGGACATAACATCTACTCCTAATAGGAATGTTCATGTCTGAATAATAGGACATAACACAATATGCGTGAAAGCAGGGCATGATCCTACAGGAAATAGAGGTTAGAGTAGGGGGTTGCTATGGAAGATGATTTGGTAGGGACCAAACATAGGTGCAGGCAACCTACACGTATAGAAAATTGAACTTAAAGAGGGTTGTCTGGCCCTACATGGACTGAGAATCGAGTATGGACGATGCAACATTATCAAGGACTGAACCTTGAACAATTAGGATTGATACTGCAAACTGGTAAGTACCAGGTGGCATGGGACATGAACTAAACCTGGAGCCATATAGGAATCTGGAGTCCCAGATATGAACATGGACTGAATCAGTGGGGTGTCTAACAGGGAATGTGTTGGGTGTCCAAGTGTCGAGACACAAAGTACATCTCAGGTTTGGATGTGTGTACAATACAATTTATGACATGACAAGTAATATGAATGCAGAGGCTTGAAGGGACATGCAGGTAATGCAATAAGATATGCATATGTGTGCTCAAGTGAAGTACAGACAGTTGAAGGTAAATGAGTGTACTGTGAATGGAAACATTGAGAGTATATGTGTTTCTATGGAACGGTGAACAAATTCCAGTTTTATGAAATGACAATGAACTAATTCTCAGACTTTGGTTTTCAGGGAAAAGGATCAATAACAGTAATAACCCATCCAACCCAAATTCGAGAACCATATCATTAACAACTTGAAACCTTACTAAGGTTTTGAGATCCTGAAATCATCTCAGGTTCTCAGGAACCTGAGAACAATTGACATTTCATATTTATCAGTTAACACTCAGTCCAAACCCATTTCGAACATCCAATCCTTGTTATCCTCAACCAAATCGTGTAACCAACACTAACAGAAAACTATTACATGTGTAAACGAATTAATATGGCATTTTAATCAGGGAATTTGGTTTGAAACACATTCGAAACTGTCTTTTAAAAACAGGTATCAATAAAAACAGTAAATGACATGAACAAGTGCTAAATCGAACTAAATCCCATTTAAATCTAATTTCAGTGTGACCAAGTGTCCCTCCTATAAGTACGTGTCCTGGGGGGTATTTGCGTCCATGCAAATGGACACGAGGTGTCCAAGAATCAAATCGAAACAGTATCAGAACTGTGCATAGGCTGGGCTCGTGCACACATATCGAGTCCAAAAGGACACGACACAGTCAACCATCTATCACGTGCACGTGTCTAGAGTTAGAGGGGGTCTAGGGGTACGTGTGTGTCACCCTGACCAGTGTCCAAGTGTCGCGTGTCCTGAGCACGAGACACGTATCAGTGAAGAGAAAACAGTGTGCACAGTGTATTAAAAACCCGTGCGCGTGTGATTTCTCACAATCTACTCGACGAAGTCGCCTCAAAATTGGTGTGCATGCTGACAGTGATTGCCCGCACGTGTCGACCAAAAATTGTGCCATGCAAATCTGTGTCGTGTCCTACAGGACACTCGGGCAGCAGGGGAGCATAGTACTCCCCTGTGCTGTGTCCAACAGCAGGTTCGTGTCCAATTTTAGACACAAACAGGGGTCCAACTCATACTCAGTCATTCACAAAATCAATATATATATATATATATATATAAAATACAACAAATCTATTTAAACACTTTTCAAAAATATCAATTTTAAACCCTTTGTGGCATTTAATCAAATACACAGCAGTACAACTGATACGTGTCCGATACGGACACGAAATTGACACGACTCGACACCAAACCTATGCTAGCAGCTAAGGGACTCCTAGGGCTATGTACTCATGCAAAGAAATCAAAATTTAATGGTGATTATGAGGGTTTACCTATTGGTTGAACTTTCAATGAAGAAGCTTCAAAGGGGGGAAATCTCCTTGATAGCCAAGATCTCCAAATTGATTCAAACCTGAGATTTCTCTCCATGAACATAAAGTAGAGATTAATTAAAACCTAATGCAAAAGATTTGAGCCAAAAAGGAATTGAAATGAGGAAGTTATGGATTGGGGAAGATGACTCTTTACCTCTTCCTTCAAACTTGAAAAAAATTAATAAAAGAGACAAGAACAAGGAAGAGATTATTTATAGGGAAGGGGGATGACCTAGTGGCTGGTCATAAAGGAAAGAATTAGGGTTAGGGTTTCACTAATGGGCTATGGGCCAAGTTGTACTAGCTAACTAGCTCAAGTCCTTAGCCTTTGGTCCAATGCAAAAATCCTCATATTCTCTTCATGAAACTTAGCCAACTTAAGTCAACCAAGACCAACTTAAGTTAGATTAGGGTCCATACCATGTTAACTAAGTCACCAAAGTCAAGGTCAAAATCTAGGACAGTCTCTTAAGTCACAGCTAGTCAAAAGTCAAATTAACAATCACCAAGGTAATAATTCATAAAATAATTCAAGGAGGTCAAATGACCAAAATACCCTCATGCTCAAAAGTAGAAATAAATTATCCTAATGACATGGTCAGGCTCTAGGTCAGACAGTCTCTCAGGTTACACTAGCAAGACATCAAAATCACAAGCCATGACTTAAAACAGTTTTAAATTGATTAAAATTACCAAAATTATAATGTGAGTTAAATACAAATAAATAATAATTATAAATACAAAATTTCAAAAATACCCTCATTCCAAAAACTGGGTGTTACAGTACCTTCATGAGTAACCTCAAAAAGTTTTCAAACCTCGTGAGACGTGACACATGTAGGAACTCTATTGAACTCAATTCTATCTACAGCACAAAATAAAGCATTTATGGCTTTTGCATCAAGACTAGTGTCACTCCCCGTTCCCAGAATGCGTATTTTAATACGTATATTGCTTGAATGTATTTATTTAAGTAATTATCATGTAGTATCCTGTATTTAAATTCCTTTAATTTCATGTTAATTAACTATCTGCTCTTTAAATTTTCATGTTAATTAATTTCATGTAATTTTATTTCCTGCAATTTTATTTTTGCATTTCTTCCTGCTTGTAGCCTTGCTTATGTGGTTCGGCCTAGGATGGGTTCTCGGGTTCATGGATGAATCCGAATCCAACCCGGCCCATTAGCTCCCACCTACCACCACTCCCCCTATTTAAAGCCACCCTCTCCATTCTCTCTCCTCATTACTCATCCTCACCATTACTTCTTCTTCTTCCTCTTATTACTCTCCACCTACCAGCAGCAGCAGCAGGAGGCAAGTGCAAACTTGCTTCTACTTGAGAACCATGTTTTTATGGTTCATTTGTCTTCTTCTTGTGATTCCAAGAGAGATTAGTTCTTAGCATTTTTGATTTCTATGGCTGGTTTTCTCTAGATCTAAGTTGTTACATTTTTGGCTGTTCATGGGTTTTTGGTCCACCAACATAGCGTATTTTCTGGCTGGGAACTCCATCTTCTGACTTGGGACGAAGGCTTTGTCATGCACACGTTCTTACGTGGCTGCGTGTATTTTTAGTCACGCACACGTCTCTACGTGTTTGCGTGTATTTTCAGTCATGCTCACGTTCTTATGAGCGTGCATGTATTTTCAGTCACGCTCACGTTCTCATGAGCGTGCGTGTATTTTCAGTCACGCTTACGTTCTCATGAGCGTGCGTGTATTTTCAGTCACGCTCACGTTCTCATGAGCGTGCGTGTATTTTCAGTCACGCTCACGTTCTCATGAGTGTGCGTGTATTTTCAGTCATGCTCACGTTCTCATGAGCGTGCGTGTATTTTTAGTCACGCACACATCCACGAGTCTGCGTGTATTTTTAGTCACGCACACATCCACGAGTCTGCGTGTATTTTTAGTCACGTACACTTCCACGAGTCTGTGTGTATTTTTAGTCACGCACACATCCACGAGTCTGCGTATATTTCTTGTCACGCACACATCTTGTATGAGTGCGTGTATTTTAGTCACGCTTGCCAGCGTGTATCACTTCTTACGCTCACTGTTCATGCCCATTTTCCATGCTCACTCCAGCTAGACTTGGCGTGACTTCTTGACCTGGGTGTTCTTATTTGTCCTATAATTATTCATTTAGTGATGGCATGATAATTCTTCTATTATATCCTTACGCCTTTTGCGTGAATTTCTTGATAAATCATGACATGTTAATATTGTTAAAATGGATTGTTATGTGGAATGTGCCCTGTGTCTTAATTGATTGATGGATACCCCGTATTAACTGGAACTTAACCTTGAGAGTTATAGACTCGACCCCATGTAATACTAATTAACTTTTATGCCTTGATACCATTGATAATAACGGTTATCTTGACTATAATTGATCATGCGTTCCTAGTTGGAACTAAGAGACTGGCTAGTCGTCTTATTGAATGAAATGAATGAGACACGTTCATGTAAATGAACTATTGTACTCGATTAGCCGATCCCGAATATTGGCATATAGGCACATGCAGGCTTCAAATTATTTATTAATTATTTATTTATTTATTTATCTTACAAAGACAGCATGTGTACTTTATGGTCAAGGCATGATTATTCCGTAGTTAATTTGATTGTTGCATCACGCTATGTAAGACCTACAACCTAGCCGCACAGGTATCGTTGTAGAGTTGCGCATATCGTACCCCGTACGAAAGTACTCATTTAAATGGACTTGATCCACGGCATGGAACTTCGCTCAACGTAGGGACTATTAAGTTAAATAAAATAATGATGGCATAGAGAGAATGGATTCCCGAGTTCTTATATGACAGCCCCCTTGGGACTATTAAGTGTCCGACGGGACGGCTGGTTCCCACAGATACTGTAAATCTGTCACACGGGCAGGGAACAGTATCTGCTTATATTATTGTATATGCTATAACGGTGGGCGTCCCGCTGGGACTCGTCTAACTACATGATTGGCGTAATTGATTGATTTGATAGACTAGCCTTGCTCGCACATAGTAAGAACTGAGGAATTCTTTAATTGCATAAATTCCCGGATAAACTTGGGAATCACAATAGCAAGCCGTAGGAATTGATTGGCCGTCCAAGATGATTTGTTTGTGTACTGTACCTACTCTATTGCCTAACTGAGATGATCAGAATGTCAGGACATGACGGGTCAACTTCTGTCCTTGTTTGGTTGGGAGGTTGGTTCGAAGTGTCGTGATGTTATGTGAATCCTAGTGGGAAGCAGAGATCTATTATTATATTTTCTTACTTACTGGTTTAGTCCTTCATATCGTCCTTCCTTGTGGTACTTGCTGTTAGAGGTCTAACCTCTCTGGTTTTGCATGGCCAGATTTAGAGCCGGTCCCCGAGGATCCAGCTTACTTCTACCTCCAAGATGGTCAATACTAGAGGGATGATCGCAGGAGGACTCGAGTGGGTTTTCTTACTTCCCCGCTCGTTTTGCTAAATACTTTATACTTTGCCGTTTGGCACCGGCATGTTAGTCGGATTGTCTTGCACTCACTTTTGCATAATTGTAACTAAAGTCAGACTGCAGCTGATAATAATTGTGTATACCTTGCTATACCATCTGGCTATGTTTTGTAAAGCCAGATCTCCAGAATATTTTGACTGAGCGTTTGGGACGCCTTACTGCTTTATCTTACATGTTCTTTATTACTGTTTCTTATTTGAATGATTGAGACAATAGATGTGAAATGACCATAGTAAGACTTTCATGTAGTATGCACCCCCTCGTCTGGTTAGACAGCATTGATCGTATTATACGGTATTCATCTACCCGTAATACGTAGCTGGCTGAGTTATTCCCCCGCTCTCCAGTATTCTGGTTCTGGGGCGTGACAAGGTTTTAGTGGTGGCCCATGCAGGTCTGATTTCAGACTTGTGGGGTATTTTGATTTATAGGATGTCTCAATCATACATGTTCCCCTTGATCTCATGATTCGTTACTCTCGACTCTAGCTTGACATTTCGGTATCCTTTGACTTCATTGATCCTTCATGTCCGATTGATTGATTGTTCTCTTGTCCCTTTTCTTAGCGGCACTTCGTCCGCATCTGCCAGGACTGAACAACAGCAATAAGAGCAACATGGACAACCTGACCCTGTTGGTCAGCAACAAGGGCCGGTGCTAACTCAAGAGGCTACCCAGGAAGAAGTGATAGTAGAACCAGCAGCTGGATCGCAGTATCCGGATATTCTACCACCACCGACAGTTCCACCTACCCAAGTGGACACACCAGCCCTTCTGAAGATCATGAGAGGAATGATGGCTACTCAGCAACATCAGATGTTGGCCCAGCAATGCATGCACACTCAGCTACAAGAGCAGAATGTGCTACTTAACCAAGGATTGCAGACAGCATTGGAAAGCGGGGCAAGGCCAGATTCAGGAGCATCAGCCAGGTTTTGTAAGTACAACCCCCGCCGTTTCGAGGGCACGGAGGATGCCATCTCAGCAGATGCATGTCTTAAGGATATGGAGGCTATTCTGACAGCAGCTAAGGTGCCGGCAGAAGAACGTGTGGATCTAGTGAAGTTGTTACTTCAGGATCTCGCACGTGATTGGTAGGAATCAGAGGAAGTGGGCATCAGACGTCCTGTGGCTTGGGACGATTTAACTACAAGATTCAAGACCAAGTACTATGGAGTTGTGGCGCGGTTTGAGCTACAACAGAAGTTTATCAGCCTCAGGCAGGCCGGCAAGACTGTAGATGCTTATGCAGCGGAGTTCTACAGATTGAGTAGATTCGCCCCAGAGATGGTAGCAACAGAGAGCCAGAGGGCCATGAGGTTTCAGCAAGGGTTTCATCTTGAACTCTTGCAACTGATAGAGGGGCATAATTACCAGACTTTTGATGAGATATTGACGGCGACTCGAAGGCACGAGATCACCATTCAGAGGCTTGCGGTGAGGACTGGGGGTCAGAAGAGATCCCACAGTCAGATTGAAGGAGGAGGGGGAGCAGTGTCCCGAACAATAGCACCATCCACTGGCATTCGTATCCACGATATGGCAATACGAGGACCAGCACCACCCAGGCAGCAGCAACAGCAACAGAGGAAGAACCAGCAACCCCCGGCGGGCTGCACTTATTGTGGAAAGATGGGACACACTAGAGATGTGTGTCAGACATTGAATGGACTGTGTCTGATATGTGGAAATCCAGACCATCGGGTTACCACATGTCCCATGAATTCGAGGACAGGAGGACCAGGGCAGCAGTTTCCTGCTCTGTCAGCACCAGGGGCAGGACAGTATCGAGGACCAGCAATGGCAGTAAGGCCATTGGCACAGCATCCGCAGGCTCAGATGTTTCGGCAGCAGGGACCGCCGATGCAGCAGCACCAGCATAGACCATCCCAGCATCCTCAAGGCAGGGGCCAGCAGCAACATCAGGTTAGGCCGCAGCATGGGAACCAGCAAGGAGTTCGAGGGCAAGCATTCACTTTGTCCTTGGAGGAGGCATTGGCATCGGAAGATGTTGTGGCAGGTAACATTCTCGTCGCCTCATATCCCGCAGTAGTATTGTTTAATTCGGGAGCATCCCATTCATTTATATCTGCACAATTTGCGACACGACTAGGAATGGAGTTCGAGGCATTGCCAGGGAGGTTGAATATACTCACTGGCAATGGGCTCGTAGGAGTTAGTAGAGTTATTCTAGCGTATAGCATTGTAGTTTACGGGCATTCTTTACCTGCCCGGTTGATAGAATTTTCTGTCAGAAATTTCGACGTTATCTTAGGCATGGACTGGCTAAAAGACAGTCATGCGACAATAGATTATCGTAGAGGGAATGTATCTTTTGATATTCTAGACAGGGAGAGATTCACCTTAGTCAGATCAGAGGCAACTCAACCAGAGCAGGGAATAGTAGCGGCAATAGAAGAAGTTCAGATCCCGAAGGTAGTTGAAGAATTTTTAGACGTATTTCCTGAAGAACTTCCAGGTCTACCACCAGTTAGAGATGTTGAGTTCAGTATAGAATTGGCACCAGGAACTAAACCGATAACAGATCGGGTTTACAGAATGGCGGATTCAGAGCAGGCCAAGGTATATCAGCATATTGAGGAACTGAAGGAGAAGAAGTTTATCCAAGCTAGTGTATCACCGTGGGCAGCACCAGTGGTACTTGTGGGGAAGAAGGATGGGTCATCCAGGTTATGCATTGACTACAGGAAGCTTAACGCGGCAACAGTGAAGAACAAGTACCCACTACCCAGGATCGACGACTTATTTGATCAGTTGAGCAAAGCTAGAGTTTTCTCCAAGATAGATCTTCGTTCAGGGTACCATCAGGTGAGGGTTCGGAAGGAGGATATTCCCAAGACAGCATTTAGGTCGAAGTATGGGCATTATGAATTTTTAGTAATGCCGTTTGGTTTGACCAATGCTCCAGCAATATTCATGGATTTGATGAACCGCATCTTTATGCCATACTTAGACCAGTTTGTCGTTGTGTTTCTTGATGACATTCTCGTATACTCTGCTAGTGAAGAGGAGCATGAAAACCACCTCAGGGAAGTGTTGCAGGTTCTGAGAGAGAACCAGTTGTATGCCAAGCTCAGCAAGTGTGAGTTTTGGTCGGATCATATTTCATTTTTGGGTCACATCATATCAGGAGCTGGAGTAGCAGTAGATCCCAAGAAGGTAGAAGCAGTAGAGAGTTGGCCAGTACCCAAGATCGTAGCAGATGTGCGGAGTTTCTTGGGATTGGCAGGATATTACAGAAGGTTTGTGTCAGACTTTACAAGGCTTTCAGCACCCATGACCCGCTTGACCCGGAAGGATGTACCATTCGTTTGGTCGGCAGAGTGTCAGGCATCATTTGAAACTTTGAAGCAGAAATTGATATCAGTACCTATTCTTACATTGCCGGTTGGACCCGGAGGTTTTACAGTATATTGTGATGCGTCAGGTAAGGGACTTGGATGTGTCCTTATGCAGCATGGGAAGGTGATAGCATATGCATCTAGGCAGCTTCGGGACCACGAGAAGAATTACCCAACTCATGATTTAGAGTTAGCGGCAGTAGTATTTGCTCTGAAGCTATGGAGGCATTACTTATATGGTGACCGAGTGGAGATGTACACAGATCATAAAAGTCTGAAGTACATCTTTACTCAGAAGAAGCTGAACATGAGGCAGAGAAGATGGTTGGAGTTGATTAAGGATTATGACGTAGAGCTTCAGTATCATCCAGGCAAGGCTAATGTAGTAGCAGACGCTCTTAGCAAGAGAGGCGGCACATTTATGCTGACAGCACAGAAGCACATTTTAGAAGACCTTCAGGAGATGGGCATCGAAGTTATATCTCCTAGTGATGTAGGAGTTCTAACAAGTTTGCAAGTTCAATCTGACTTAGTAGACAGGATCAAGGCAGCTCAGGCACAAGACCCAAGGATTCAGAAGCTTAGGGCAGAATGCGAGTCAGGACTCAGAAAGGAGATGAGAATTCATAAAGATGGTACACTTAGATTTGGATCACGTCTATGTGTGCCTAGTGGAGATATCAGACAGGAGGTTATGGCAGAAGCTCACAGTTCTCAGTATTCTATTCATCCTGGAGGGACCAAGATGTATCGAGATATCAAGCAGCATTTCTGGTGGAACGGGATGAAGAGAGAGATAGCTAGATTTGTTTTCCGTTGCTTGGTATGTCAACAAGTGAAGGCAGAACAGCAGAGGCCAGCTGGGTTATTGCAACCGCTTCCTATTTCGGAGTGGAAATGGGAGCATATTACAATGGACTTTGTGACCGGTTTATCGAGGTCGCCAAGTGGTAAGGACGCCATTTGGGTGATAGTGGACCGACTTACAAAGGTAGCACACTTTCTTCCTTTCAGAGTAGGGCAATCTACAAAAAAATTGGCAGAGTTATATATGCAACAGATAGTCAGGCAGCATGGAGTCCCTGTCAGTATTGTATCAGATCGGGATACCCACTTTACATCACATTTCTGGAAGAGCTTACATCATAGTCTGGGTACCAAGTTAAGATTTAGCACGGCCTACCATCCGCAGACAGATGGGCAATCAGAAAGAACGATTCAGACTTTAGAAGATATGTTGCGAGCTTGCACTTTAGATTTTGGAGGGTCTTGGGAGAGTCACCTGCACTTGGTTGAGTTCTCATACAACAATAGTTATCAAGCCAGTATCCAGATGGCGCCATTCGAGGCACTATATGGTAAGAAGTGTAGGTCACCGCTTGTATGGGATGATGTCGGAGAGAGGAAGATGTTAGGCCCGGAGATGATTGTCCAGACGGTTGAAGTGGTTAAGAGAATTAGAGAGCGACTTCGAGTTGCGCAGGACCGGCATCGTCATTGGGCAGACCAGCATCGTAGGCCGTTAGAGTTCTCTGTTGGGGACCACGTATTCTTGCGGATCTCACCTACTCGTGGGGTCATTAGATTTGGCGTCCGCGGGAAATTGAGTCCGCGGTACGTGGGCCCATTTGTCATCCTTGATCGGATAGGCGATGTTGCTTATCGTTTATCCCTCCCACCTTCGTTACGAGAGGTGCATGATGTGTTTCATGTATCTCAATTACGTAGGTATGTATCAGACCCAAGCCACATCCTCGATCATTCTGAGCTGGTTGTTGGTACCAACCTGTCTTACGAGGAACAGCCTGTGTCTATTTTGGACCGAAGAGAGAAGATACTCAAGAACCGAATAATTAGCCTTGTCCGTGTTGCTTGGGGTCATCACTCCTTGGGAGAGTCAACATGAGAACGTGAGGATGATATCCGATCACGGTATCCATACCTGTTTGACTCACAAGGTATATCTCTTTCCATATACCTTGATTTTCCTGATTCTTCATGCTTATCACTTTATGGGTAGAGCTACTTGATATCGTGGATTGATGAATTTACATATATAGTACTTGCTTTTGATATGGTAAAATGATTGCTTGCTCACTAGAATTGCTTGTATTAGTTTAGCTCCGATATTTTTACCTGATTGGATTTAAAATTTCGAGGACAAAATTTTTCTAAGGTGGGTAGAGATGTCACTCCCCGTTCCCAGAATGCGTATTTTAATATGTATATTGCTTGAATGTATTTATTTAAGTAATTATCATGTAGTATCCTGTATTTAAATTCCTTTAATTTCATGTTAATTAACTATCTGCTCTTTAAATTTTCATGTTAATTAATTTTCTGTAATTTTATTTCCTGCAATTTTATTTTTGCATTTCTTCCTGCTTGTAGCCTTGCTTATGTGGTTCGGCCTAGGATGGGTTCTCGGGTTCATGGATGAATCCGAATCCAACCCGGCCCATTAGCTCCCACCTACCACCACTCCCCCTATTTAAAGCCACCCTCTCCATTCTCTCTCCTCATTACTCATCCTCACCATTACTTCTTCTTCTTCCTCTCATTACTCTCCACCTACCAGCAGCAGCAGCAGGAGGCAAGTGCAAACTTGCTTCTACTTGAGAACCATGTTTTTATGGTTCATTTGTCTTCTTCTTGTGATTCCAAGAGAGATTAGTTCTTAGCATTTTTGATTTCTATGGCTGGTTTTCTCTAGATCTAAGTTGTTACATTTTCGGCTGTTCATGGGTTTTTGGTCCACCAACTTAGCGTGTTTTCTGGCTGGGAACTCCATCTTCTGACTTGGGACGAAGGCTTTGTCACGCACACGTTCTTACGTGGCTGCGTGTATTTTTAGTCACGCATACGTCTCTACGTGTCTGCGTGTATTTTCAGTCACGCTCACGTTCTCATGAGCGTGCGTGTATTTTCAGTCACGCTCACGTTCTCATGAGCATGCGTGTGTCACGCTCACGTTCTCATGAGCGTGCGTGTATTTTCAGTCACGCTCACGTTCTCAAGAGCGTGCGTGTATTTTCAGTCACGCTCACGTTCTCATGAGCGTGCGTGTATTTTCAGTCACGCTCACGTTCTCATGAGCGTGCGTGTATTTTTAGTCACGTACACATCCACGAGTCTGCGTGTATTTTTAGTCGCGCACACATCCACGAGTCTGCGTGTATTTTTAGTCACGCACACATCCACGAGTCTGCGTGTATTTTTAGTCACGCACACATCCACGAGTCTGCGTGTATTTTTAGTCACGCACACATCCACGAGTCTGCGTGTATTTTTAGTCACGTACACATCTACGAGTCTGCGTGTATTTCTTGTCACGTACACATCTTGTATGAGTGCGTGTATTTTAGTCATGCTTGCCAGCGTGTATCACTTCTTACGCTCACTGTTCATGCCCATTTTCCACGCTCACTCCAGCTAGACTTGGCGTGACTTCTTGACCTGGGTGTTCTTATTTGTCCTATAATTATTCATTTAATGATGGCATGATAATTCTTCTATTATATCCTTACGCCTTTTGTGTGAATTTCTTGATAAATCATGACATGTTAATATTGTTAAAATGGATTGTTATGTGGAATGTGCCCTGTGTCTTAATTGATTGATGGATACCCCGTATTAACTGGAACTTAACCTTGAGAGTTATAGACTCGACCCCATGTAATACTAATTGACTTTCATGCCTTGATACCATTGATAATAACGGTTATCTTGACTATAATTGATCATGCGTTCCTAGTTGGAACTAAGAGACTGGCTAGTCGTCTTATTGAATGAAATAAATGAGACACGTTCATGTAAATGAACTTGTACTCGATTAGCCGATCCCGAATATTGGCATATAGGCACATGCAGGCTTCAAATTATTTATTAATTATTTATTTATTTATTTATCTTACAAAGACAGCATGTGTACTTTATGGTCAAGGCATGATTATTCCGTGGTTAATTTGATTGTTGCATCACGCTATGTAAGACCTACAACCTAGCCGCACAGGTATCGTTGTAGAGTTGCGCATATCGTACCCCGTACGAAAGTACTCATTTGAATGGACATGATCCATGGCATGGAACTTCGCTCAACGTAGGGACTATTAAGTTAAATAAAATAATGATGGCATGGAGAGAATGGATTCCCGAGTTCTTACATGGCAGCCCCCTTGGGACTATTAAGTGCCCGACGGGCCGGCTGGTTCCCACAGATACTGTAAATCTGTCACACGGGCAGGGAACAGTATATGCTTATATTATTGTACATGCTATAACGGCGGGCGTCCCGCTGGGACTCGTCTAACTACATGATTGGCGCAATTGATTGATTGGATAGACTAGCCTTGCTCGCACATAGTAAGAACTGAGGAATCCTTTAATTGCATAAATTCCAGGATAAACTTGGGACTCACAATAGCAAGCCGTAAGAATTGATTGGCCGTCCAAGATAATTTGTTTGTGTACTGTACCTACTCTGTTGCCTAACTGAGATGATCAGAATGTCAAGACATGACGGGTCAACTTCTGTCCTTGTTTGGTTGGGAGGTTGGTTCGAAGTGTCGTAATGTTATGTGAATCCTAGTGGGAAGCAGAGATCTATTATTACATTTTCTTACTTACTGGTTTAGTCCTTCATATCGTCCTTCCTTGTGGTACTTGCTATTAGAAGTCTAACCTCTCTGGTTTTGTATGGCCAGATTTAGAGCCGGTCTCCGAGGATCCAGCTTACTTCTACCTCCAAGATGGTCAATACTAGAGGGATGATCGCAGGAGGACTCGAGTGGGTTTTCTTACTTCCCCGCTCGTTTTGCTAAATACTTTATACTTTGCCGTTTGGCACCGGCATGTTAGTCGGATTGTCTCGCACTCACTTTTGCATAATTGTAACTAAAGTCAGACTGCAGCTGATAACAATTGTGTATACCTTGCTATACCATCTGGCTATGTTTTGTAAAGCCAGATCTCCAGAAGATTTTGACTGAGCGTTTGGGACGCCTTACTGCTTTATCTTACATGTTCTTTATTACTGTTTCTTATTTGAATGATTGAGACAATAAATGTGAAATGACCATAGTAAGACTTTCATGTAGTATGCACCCCCTCGTCTGGTTAGACAGCATTGATCGTATTATACGGTATTCATCTACCCGTAATACGTAGCTGGCTGAGTCATTCCCCCGCTCTCCAGTATTCTGGTTCTGGGGCGTGACAACTTGCTTGTTTCTTTTTATTGTCGGTATATCTGTCGAATAATTTTTCTACTAGAACACCCTCTACCATAATAGGTAGTGGTTTCTTATATTCATTCATGGCAATCGACCATAAATCGAAATCAAGAGACTTGAGGAAAAAGCTCATGTGTGTCTTCCAATACGTGTAATTTGTGCCATCAAATAGGGGTGGCCTATTTGTTGTTTGACCTTCACCATTACTTGGATATAAGGATGTCATATATCAAGGAGTTTTAATCCAAGTAGAGATAAGCTATGCTCTGATACCAATTTTAGGATCGATGGCACCTCTAGAGGGGGGTAAATAGAGTGCAGCGGAAAAATAATTACCAAATAAAAAATTCTAAGCAGGTGAAGTAGATAATCAATCAAATTTAAAGTACGAGTAAAGCAGTTAATAGTAGAGGCAAAAAAGTAATACGCAGATATAACAGGTTTATACTGGTTTTCCTCTGAGAGGACTAGTCCAGTTCGCGAGAACTCTTGCTCGCTATAATCCATTATTTTGAATAGAGAGTACACCGCGTGCTTTACTCCGAAGAACACGCCAACTTTAATACCGTCGTGTTTTTATCCGAAGCCCACGATCAAACTTCAACAACACCTTTCTGAGAAAAGTTTTTATACGCCAAGCTTTGTACAACTCGAATACTCCTAATCGAAAACCACCGGCAGTAGAAGAATCAGGTTGTCTTACAGATTTGAAGATTGAAGCTTTGTAATTTGAATAGAAAGCTTGGAAAAAAATAAAGAAGATGAAGAATGAATGAGTGTATAGAAATGGGAATTTCTTTTTTTTATAGATTTTTCTAAGACAGAGTTTGGGCAGAACTCGATAGCCTAACGTTTATAATTTTGAACGTTGGTGATCCAAAAGAATAGGTAAAGCTGCTGACCAGGATGAAATCCAGGTGACCGGGTTCGGTCCGAGTTCAAGCAGAACTATGACGAGTTTGGCTACCAGGGTTTCTGGTCAACCTGATTTGGTTTTGGCTTTTGGATGTGGGTTTGGTTTGGTTCAGAAAATGAATCAAGTTTGGGTCAGGAGAAATGGATCAAAGATAGGTTTTAGGATTGATCTTTCTAAATGTTAGTGATCCCGACTTACAATTTAATCTAGACTCAATAAAAGAAAATTACGGAATAAATGTGAAAAATCAGAGGAGATGTAAATTGTAATTTTTGGTTTCTTTTCATATCACATTTAGTGTTTTAAGTCAATTATCGAAATCAGTTTGACTATGGCTTAATGGGCCAACAACAACATGATATTGGACGGAAGTCTCTCAGTTCTGTGGTGCCCTCTTTCTTTGGTATTAGAGTCAAAAAGGTGTGATTCATCTCCTTCATAAGACGGCCAGTTTGGAGGAAGTCATGGATCACCTGAAGTACTTGATACTTCAAATTGCCCTAATATTTTTTGTAGAATGCAACATTGAACCCATCCTGCCCTGGGGTTTTATTAGGGCTTTATATGATCTTTTCTATTTCCTCCAGGATCACTTCTTGTCCCAGTAGCTTGTTTCCTTCCTCGTTGACTATGCGCTTACAGATGATAGTAGGAAAAGTATCTAAGTAATCAGATTGATTGTAAAGAGTCGTGTAATACCTGATCGCTTCTCCCTCCATAGCCCTATCGTCTGTTAGCGGTGCACCCTTAACGTCCAGTACGAGTCTAATGTTGTTTCGATGTTGGCGTGCTTTTATAGTTAAATGGAAGAACTTAGAGCACCGATCTCCGTCTTTAAGCCAACTACACTTCGCCTGCTACTGCAATTGAATTTCTTCCTGGAACCGAGTCTTGCGGGCAAGCTCCTATAGTTCTAGTTCACTAGTAACGAGATCTCCATTCATAAGATCGGCCTGAACTTGTGCTTGTATGTCATACAAGTCCTTCTCTACTTTATGAAGGGAAGTTATTGGCCTCCGCCTGTTCCAAGCCTTAATGGCTTTCTTTATCTGCTTTAGCCACTGTGTAAGAATGAACTGGGGATTGCCATCAATTGGTTTGTTGAACCCCGCTTTTTATTGCTTCGTTATATCCATCAAGGAGCGGACATGCGTTGTTGAAACGGAATGGTCGTCGTCGCGGTGGATACTCCTCTTGTAACCGAACAAGTAGGGGCATGTGGTCGCTAGTACCGCAAGGGAGTCCTTCTACCTGAACAGTAGGGAAGATATTAGCCATTTGACATTACACATGGCTCTGTCCAGTTGACACATCACTCAATTTTGTACCGAGCTATTGCTCCAAGACCAAGTATGGTCTGTTTTTGACATACTAATTAATCAGGACGCAAGAAGACAATCTTGAAGATCGGCTAGAATGGGGGTCAGCACCTGTCTTCCATAAAAAAATTTCACTCACTGCTAGCATAGTGTTAAAATCTTCGCTCATTAGTAGAGGGATACTATCCCCAACCTCTGCGGCAATCTTTATCAGATCCTTCCAGAGTTGGAATCGTCTTCGTCGGTCATTGTGGTCGTACACAGCTCCGACAGCAATATGGAGGTCTCCTTTATTGGTGTACTCCATCACAATAAGTTGCTTCGACATAACTTTTAACTACCCCGACCAAATGCGTGTATTCCACATCATCCATATGCGAGCCACTCCACATATCATGCTATTATGAATGGAGGACCAATGATGAGGGTACGGTTATCCAACATGATAGTGGATTTTATTTTGCTCTCGAATAAGGATACTATCGAACAGTTCTTATTCTTACTCACATTGAGAATCTCTCGCCATCTTCCAATCGAGTTGCAACCTCGAACATTCCATGTCATGATAGACATAATATTTAGAGGGGGGTTGTACTGTGTAACCCGACTTTCCCAGAATTATAAAATTTTGATATTTCTTGGTATTTTAAAATTTTTTTAGAAATAAATACTTTTAAATTGTTTTAAGAATTAAATAGCATCATTATGGTTTCTATGAAGAAATAACAATTTCTTAATGTGAGAGGAGGTTAGTAGATTTTATTAATGGTTAGTATTTAATTAAACTAGACTGTTCTTCCAACTAACCTTAGTTTCTAACTAACCTTTCCTAACACTGTGTTTGGGAACATTTGTGGGGAGGGAGAGGAAAATTTGAGGGGAAGGAAAATTGAGGAGAGTAAAATGAAAGGAAAGTTAATTTTTCCTTCCTTTGTTTGGATGGACAAAAAGTAGGGGAAGGAAAAGTTTAAAAACAATTTTTTATTTGTTTATGGATATAGGTATAATTACTATTTTCTCCTTGGTATTCTCAAATGATGCTTTAATATTAACTTTTTGAGGGGTGGTGGGGTAAATTCACTCAAATTCCTCTCATCTCTCTCCATTTTCCTCCCACATTTGGGAGGAAAATTTTTTGGTGGGACCCACCTACTTTTTCCTCTCAAATTTTCCTCCCCCATGTTCTCTCCCCCTTTCCAAACACCACCATTTAAAATTTTCCTCTCACTTTCCCCTCAACTTTTTCTTTCCTCCACACTTTCCACCCTTCCCAAACAGTACCTAAATTGTAACAACAGCTAATCAAAGAAGTTACTCTTGGAACAAATTCCTGTTAGAGTCTGTTCCTTACTATTTGTTAGCTAACGGTTTCTTTACCCTGTGTTTGGGAACATTTGTGGGGAGGGAGAGGAAAATTTGAGGGAAAGGAAAATGGAGGAGAGGAAAATGAAAGTAAAGTTAATTTTTCCTTCCTTTGTTTGGATGGACAAAAAGTAGGGAAAGGAAAAGTTTAAAAATAATTTTTTATTTGTTTATGGATAGAGGTACAATTACTATTTTCTCCTTGGTATTCTCAAATGATGATTTAATATTAACTTTTTGAGGGGTGGTGGGGTAAATTCACTCAAATTTCTCTCATCTCTCTCCATTTTCCTCCCACTTTTGGGAGAAAATTTTTTTGGTGGGACCCACCTACTTTTTCCTCTCAAATTTTCCTCCCCCATTTTCTCTCCTCCTTTCCAAACACCATCATTTAAAATTTTTCTCTCACTTTTCCTTCAACTTTTTCCTTTCTTCCATTTTCCACCCTTCCCAAACAGTACTTTAGGAAGAACATTGTTCAAAAAATTTCCTTCTTCACAAAAAATTTCTCGCCATTTCTTTTCCCCTCTTCTAAGTCACCAACTAACCCACCATCCTATATAAATTCAACCGTTCACTCCTCATTTTTTCTGTTAGCCGAGCTCATTCTCACATTCCTTTTTCTTTCTCTCTCATTTTCTGTTCGACTCGGCTGTGTTTGATTGGGCATTTTTTCCATAGAAAATATTTCCACCACAAATTTTCCACCAATTGTAGTATTTGATAGCTTATATTTTCCATAGAATTATTTTCCAAAAAACTATAATTTTCCATATTTTTTTCTAAAATGGTGGAAAATAAAATTTGTCTAACCCATAGAAAAATATCATTTTTCATGGAAAATAACTATTTTCCGTGGAAAATAATGACAATCAAACAACCAAATTCAGTTTTTCATGGAAAATTTTAAAATTTCATGGAATTTGTTTCCTAGAAAAATAATTCTATGAAATTAAATTCTTTTCCACGTATTTTTCACCTTGTAATCAAACACACCCACACCCAGAGAAAAGAGTTTTTTACTCCACCTTTCCCTTCTCCTTCCCCAAA